>CM050171.1:17710719-18058219 GCA_027410445.1 Discoglossus pictus
TCTCTCTCTCCCCCTCCCTCACTCCCCCTTCCTCTCTTTGCTTCCTTTTGCCTCTCTATATCCCTCTACCTCCTCCCTCTCTCTCATTCCCCCTCCCTCCCTCCCTCTCTTCCCTCTCTCTCTCTCTTTCCTTCCCCCTCCCTCTCCCTCTACCATCCCCTCCTGCCTCTCTCCCTCTCTCTCTGCCTTCTCTCTCTCCCCCTCCATCTCTCTTTCTCCCTCTCCCTCTGTTGCGCACGCAATTCCCCAAAAATTTGCGGCAAACAGCTTGTGAGTAACTCCTGTGCAGAACGCATATTGCAGGCGTTACTCCCAACTGATTATAGGTGATTCACTATTTTACAGTAATTCATTGTAGAACAACAAGGTCAAGAGTTACATGGCATCTGTCATGTGTTAGTAATCTGTCAGACGCACACATCCTTGTGTATTATAGTTCTTCCTTAAGATTTTGATCAAGGACCACCCACATATGCTGGAGTAATAGATATAGATTCGGTGACAGCTGATGAACAATTATTATTTATATCTGCTACAATCATCCATGAAGAGGCTCATAATGCTGGGTGCACAATCTGAGCAGCCAATCTATTTGTGCAGACAAAATACTGACCGTGTGAAATGGAATTTTAATTACCTTCCAGCAACTCATCCCTGTCCTTGAGGCAGAAAAGTGGAAAGACTGAATGTACCGTATATTGAAAAGCTTTCAAATGTTAATATGAAAAAGAGAAAGGTCAATGTATTTTTGTAAGAGAAAAAATATATCTATAGAAATGTATCTATGTCATTTATTTATTTATATATTTATGTACATATATATGTTGTTGTTGTTGTTAAGTCCTTCATTCGTGTCCGACTCTTGTGTTCATATGGGCCGCAGAAACAAGTCACATTTCTCTGTGTCTCTGATTGTGCGTAAGGCTTTCTTTACAAAGATACTAGAGTGGGTTGCCAATTTCTTCTCCAGTGGACCACGATCTGTCTGTCTTCTGTGCTATGACCTACCCATCTTGGGTAACCCTGCATGGTATAGCTCACAGCTTCATTGAAATACACAATCCCCTTCACCATGACAAGGTAGAGAAAGGGATATATATATATATATATATATATATATATATATATATATATATATATACAGTTCAGTATACTCTCCTTTTTAACATATTTATTAATGACTTGGAGGTAGTATTGGAGTGTGTTGTCTCCAATTTTGCTGATGACACAAAGTTGTGCAAGGTAATTAAATCAGATAATGATGTGCTTTTACTCCAAAGGGATTTACATAAAATTGAGGAATGGGCATCTAAATGGCAGATGAGATTTAATACAAATAAATATAAAGTTATGCATCTGGTAAGGAAAAATAGCCATGCAATTTATAATCTTAATGGAGCAAATCTAGGGGTATCAGATATTGAAAGGTATTTGGGAGTGCTTGTGGACAACCACCTAGGTAACAGTGCTTAATGCCAAGCAGCAGCTGCAAAGGCAAATAAAATATTATCATGTATTAAGAAGATTATAGAAGCCAGGGAAGAAGATATAATTCTGCCACTATACAAATCTCTAGTACGCCCTCATTTGGAATATGGAGTACAATTTTGGGCACAACTTTAATAAAAAGGACATTTTAGAGCTGGAAAAGGTACAGAGGAGGGCAACAAAACTAATAAGGGGAATGGAGGGGCTAAGTTATGAAGAAAGACTAACAAAACTAAACTTATTTTCTCTAGAGAAGATATGATTACATTATATAAATACATCCAGGGTCAGTATAAAGAATTGTCAAGGGAGCTTTTTGTGCCAAGAGGTTTTCAACTGACAAGAGGACATCCCTTGAGATTAGAAGTAAAAAGATTCCACCTTAAAGAAAGAAAAGGGTTCTTCACAGTAAGGGTGGTTAATCTGTGGAATTCTCTACCAGAGGAGGTGGTGACAGCGGATTGGATAGATAACTTTAAAACGAAATGGATATATTTTTAATTAAAAAGGGCATTCAGGGTTATCCTGGATAATTAGAGAGGGAGTATTGATCCAGGGAGGAGTCTGATCGGCAGTATCTGGGGTCAGGAAGGAATTTTATTTTTTCCTTTGAGACGATTGCCTAAGTTTCACTTTTTTTTTTTTTTTCTGTTTGCATTATCCGCATATTGCAGATCAGAGGAGATCTTAAAAGGTTGAACTTGATGGACTGAAAGTCTTTTTTTAACCTCAATTACTATGTAACTACATATGCTGTACATATATATATATATATATATATATATATATATATATATATATATACAGTTTCTCACAAAAGTCAGTACACCCCTCACATTTTTGTAAATATTTTATTATATCTTTTCATGTGACAACACTGAAAAAATGCCCCTCTGCTACAATGTAAAGTAGTAAGTGTACAGCCTGTATAACAGTGTAAATGTCCTATCCCCTCAAAATAACTCAACACACAGCCATTAATGTCTAAACCGTTGGCAACAAAAGTGAGTACACCCCTAAGTGGAAATGTCCATATTGGGCCCAAAGTGTCAATATTTTGTGTGGCCACCATTATTTTCCAGCACTGCTTTAACCCTCATGGGCATGGAGTTCACCAGAGCTTCACAGGTTGCCACTGGAGTCCTCTTCCACTCCTCCATGATGACATCACAGAGCTGGTGGATGTTAGAGACCTTGCGTTCCCCCTCCTTCCGTTTAAGGATGCTCCTCAGATGCTCAATTGGGTTTAGGTCTGGAGACATGCTTGGCCAGTCCATCACCTTTACCTTCAGCTTCTTTAGCAAAGCAGAGGTCATCTTGGAGGTGTGTTTGGGGTCGCTATCATGTTGGAATACTGCCCTGCGGCCCAGTCTCCGAAGGGAGGGGATCATGCTCTGCTTCAGTATGTCCTAGTATATGTTGGCATTCATGGTTCTCTCAATGAACTGTAGCTCCCAAGTGCCGGCAGCACTCATGCAGGCCCAGACCATGACACTCCCACCACCATGCTTGACTGTAGGCAAGACACACTTGTCTTTGTACTACTCAGCTGGTTGCCGCCACACACGCTTGACACCATCTGAACCAAATAAGTTTATCTTGGTCTCATCGGACCACAGGACGTGGTCCCAGTAATCCATGTTTTTTTGTCTGCTTGTCTTAAGCAAACTGTTTGCTGGCTTTCTTGTATATTGTCTGTAGAAGAGGCTTCCTTCTGGGACCATGCAGACCAATTTGATGCAGTGTACGGCGTATGGTCTGAGAACTGACAGGCTGGCCCCACCCCTTCAACCTCTGCAGCAATGCTGGCAGCACTCCTACGTCTATTTCCCAACGACAACCTCTAAATATGACGCTGAGCACGTGCACTCAACTTATTTGGTGGACCATGGCGAGGCCTGTTCTGAGTGGAACCTGCCGGTGAAACCGCTGTATGGTCTTGCCCACCGTGCCGCAGCTCAGTCTCAGGGTTTTGGCAATCTTCTTATAGCCCAGGCCATCTTTATTTTTTTCCTCAGAAAGTTATTTGCCATGAGGTGCCATGTTGGACTTCCAGTGACCGGTAAGCTTTGTTTATTCCCTGCAGCCTATGTGAGGAATAGAATAGAATATCTATGCAGATTCATCCTTAGGTTCAGTTTTTGGCTGGTTTCCCCAATGTAAATGTCCATTGCACCTAAAGGTATTTACGGCCCTATATTTTTGGCTATTTACAGCCCTAGCTGATTTACAGGGCAATGGACACATACGAGATAATACTGTTTTTACTCTTATGTCTTGTCTGAGCTTGTGTATATATCCACGCAACTCACACCCTCTGCTGATCAAGTAATTTAGTGTTTGTTCAATAAAAATGATCATTGTATACTGCAATAACAGATTATATATATATATATATATATATATATATATATATATATATATATATATATATATATATAGTATATAAATAGTACATTTGTGTTCACATTTGAATGTCTAAAACAAATTTTAAAAAAACCTGTTTCCCACTCAGAATTCTGAGAAATACAGTTATTACACTGCATTCTGGGAAGCTGAGCAGGGACATGCTTCCTTTAAGTTTATGCCTGCTGCATTACACAGCTTTTATGCAAAGCCAAGGACGGATCATACACAAGATATTTATATATAGATATATGTAGATATATAGATATATGTTTGTATATATATATATATATATATATATATATATATATATTTATTTAAAGACTTTATTTTTTGTCTTAGTTTCAATCTTGCTGGCAATTTGTTTAATTTGAATGCACAGTTGCACAAGTGCTGGAGACAGTACAACCCTATGTAAATTGTTGGTTAATACGGTAATTATATTAAATTATTTAAATTTCATTCTACTGCCATGCAAACTACCACAGGTGAATATTTAAATGATGTTTATTTGTACTAATTAGCCAGACACATGCTGGCTTTTTAACACAAGATAATCACCCCATTAGCAACCAATCAAATCCGCAGTCTGGTGGCCTACTGATAACCTCAGTGTGGTGCTGGGTCACAAAAAAAACATGTGCTGTATGTGGTCAAATAAACACAGAACGCACGAAATGTAAGACTAGAGCTTTCAATTAAAACCTTAAAAGTTCTTTGAAGAGCTTGATTTCCTAATTAATGAAAAAATAAGACCTTTTCAACAAATATTTTCACATAGCACCCAGTCCCTATAAACACCCACTCCCAAACAGCAACCAACTATCTTAGTATCCATCCCCACCTAGCACCCAGTGCCTCTAAACACCCACTCCCACACAGCACCCACCCATCTTAGTGTCTGTCCCTACATAGCACCCAGTGCCTCTGAACACCCACTCCCACACAGCACCCACCGCTCTTAGTATCCATGCATACATAACACCCACTCGCACACAGCAACCAACCCTTCTCTACATAGCACCCATTCCCTCTAAACACCCACTCCCACACAGCACAAACCCCTCTTAGTATCCATCCCTACATAGCACCCAGTCCCACTAAACACCCACTCACACACTGCACCCACCCCTCTTAGTATCCATCCCTACATAGCACCCAGTCCCTCAAAAAACCCACTACCACACAGCACCAACCATTCCTAGTATCCATCCCTACATAGCATCCAGTCCCTCTATACACCCACTACCACACAGCACTAACCCCTCTTAGTATCCATCCCTATATAGACCCAGTCCTTGTCAGCAGCCTTCCCCACACATCACCAAACCCCTCTCGGCACCCTACTCAAATAGAACCCATCCCTATATCCCCAAACCCCCTTTCCCACCATTACTTTGCTGTGACCCATCCCTTGCACTCTCACCTCTTCCCTGATACACATCCACCAGGGAGCTGAACTGCTCCACACTGCCACCTGGTGGAGGTTATGTCAAAATGCTCTTTTTTAAACAGCTTTTGACTATGTGTATCATGTGTACCAAATAGACGGGGTAAAAGAGGAGGCAGTGACAGATTTTATTTTCCTTGGATCCAAGATCTCTGCTGATGGTGACTGTAGTCATGAAATTAATAGATATTTGCTTCTGGGTAAGAAACCTATGGCAAGCTTGGACAAGCTAGTAAAAAGTAAAGATATTAAACTATCAACAAAGGTCTGCATAGTTCGAACTATGGTATTCCCAGTAGTGACATACGGACAAGAGAGCTGGACCATAAAGTAGTCTGAGCGCCGTAGAATTGATGCCTTTGAATTGTGGTGTTGGAGAAGTTTCTTAGAGTCTCTTCGTCTGCAATAAGATCCAATAAATCAATACTTCAGGAAATCAAGACAAACTGTTTACTAGAAGGTATGATCATGAGGCTGAAGCTCAAATATTTTGGCCATATTATGAGATGTCTGATGTTGGGGAAAGATTGAAGGCACAAGAAGAAGGGGACGACAGAGGCGGAGATGGATAGATGAGGTAACTGAAGCAACAAACATGAACTTGATGGAGCTCAGAGGGGCTGTGGCTGAGAGATGTACCTTGCGTGCTGTGGTCCATAGAGTGACAGAGAGTTGGACGCGACTGAACCACTAAACAACAATGTAAAGGGCCACTGAAGTGTCATGTTTATAAAACGCTCTATTAAATATCATCACTTGATAATGGAAAATCATTATAGAAAGTTTCAAATAGATAAATACAACTTTTATTTTTATTTTTTTTAGCTTTATTACACAGATGAATGCAAACTCTTCCAAAGTAACTTATAAATATGATATTTTCCTTTTAACCATTTTTTTAAATAACTGTAGTGAGCATTTTTAGAGCATTAATGCATTTGTTAAATAAAATACTGTAGCATATCCCCATAAGTTTTTATTACATTGTATTTCAATGGCTATATACGGTAAATATATAGCATGTGCCTAACTAATGGAGAAGAATAATGTACATTATTCTGCTATCACAATCCAGCAGAAAATGTGTGAGAGAATCCAAGTGTATCAGTTAAAATGAATAAAAATCAGCTTTGTAATGTATTTCCCATAAAATGTTATATAGGACATCTGCTGAGAACAGATAGAGTGGCCACAGTTTGGATGCTTTTAAAATGTTCAATAAAACTATTTATAAGCCATTTAATTGAATTTATTTGAGTTTTGAGGCATTTTTGGTCCGGATTGTGTGTGTGCCGTGGAGCACGGAGGATGTTCCTTTCCGTTGGGTGCGCACACACCCGTACAATGTATTCAGTGTGCTAAGTGAACCAACCAACACAGGAGCAGTCAATTATGTCCACAAAAAGAGATTTACAATTGTTTTCCATTCAGTCCATCAAACACAGACCTCTTGGTTTGGACGGACCTTGAGTGAGAAAATAATACAACCCTGTACACTGTGGAAAGCAAATAATAAGGAAATCCCATAAGGATTGGCTGTTCTCAAGACAACAACATCAATAGCTGACTTATTCAAGGAAAATATACTATTTTGAAAAATGTTGTTGGGACTAGAATTGATGATGGACAACTATTTTTAAACAGTAAAAAAATAATGGCCTTAAATCTACTAATGTATTGATAATGCTATAGTGGTAGCCACCATTATATATTTCTAGATGTTCATACTGTATATACAGTGCAGAGAAGGATACAGAACATTCATCTTGAAAAGTCCTCTGTATTATGTTATAAAGGAATATCTAAGTTTCCTGGATTATGAAACATCTGATAGAGGAGAATCAGTAGTGTATGAAAACAGTTTTTTTGCATGAAAAAATCTAAATAAAAATGAATATATTTACCCTAAACCTTGCAACATTTCTACTGTTGATTTTAAGAAGGAACAACCCTGAAAATCCAAGCTAAATTAGAAAATATTAAATTAGTTGTGGCCATTTAGAAAAAAAGCTGCTTGGGAGGCACTGACAGCTGATTCGCTAGGACACAACTCGGCACAGCTCATTGGCTAGGACGCTCTGCCTACATAGTTGCCTTGGGGGTGGAGCTCACGCAAGAAATTATAAATGTACTTTGAATTACAAACATACAGAATTCCTCAATATAATGATTTGATATGAGACGCCCAACCACACAAAAAGTTCCATATAGCTTTAAATAGGACTAACTTAAAATCTTATCATTCTACAAGGCCTCTGTCTGTTGAGTAAATAGTCAAACAAAAATATCAATGACAGAATCTAATACAGGATAATTGCATATGATAAGATAAAGGTTCAGTTTATTCTTTCCAACTTTAAAAAAACAGCAGGTATTCTGTCTAGTTATTCCAAAAAAATATATTATAAATATAAGATGTGTAATGTGTTGTGTGCCCTCCCCATGAAGAAATGCAATGGCTGCTTTTGTTGTACTGATGCCCATTAGATTCTTAGTGACTCTAACCCTGTGTTTGAGCAGCAGTGATGCCAATAACTTACAGAAAAGAAATTGTGTCCTGGCAGATAAAAAGATATATGGACATTTAGAGCGAGGTGAATTTGTGGAGCCTGATGGAAAATATTGGCCTGGGGTAAGGCATGTGGCAAAGGAGAGTGCACCATAAAAACAGGAAACACTGGGATGTTTTAAATAGAACCTACTGAGATTGGAGTAATGTGGTAAATGGGGTTCCTCAGGACTCAGTATTAGGTCCTCTTCTTGTTTATCATATTTATTAATGACTTAGAAATATGGCTGGAGAGTAATGTCTCCATATTTACTGATGACACTACATTGTAATTAAATCAGACCAAGGTGTGCTTCCTCTTCAAAGGACCTTGCATAAACTGGAAGAATTGGCAGTTAAATGGCAAATGAGAATTAACACTGAGAAATGTAAAGCTGTGCATTTTGGAAGGAAAATAAGCATGCAACTTATAACCTAAATACAAATAATATAGAAGTGTAAGAAATAGAAAATATTTTTTTATAGCAGTGCTCAATGTCAGGCAGCAGCTGCAAAGGAAAGTAAAATATTAGCATGCATTAATAGGTATGTAGATACCTCTATGCGGTTATTTTAGAGTTACATGCACAAATATATATTAAACTAGCGAATTTCCCGTCAAAAAATGACGGCAATCAAATCGTAAGTGAGCTAATGCTGTTTGGTGTATAATAATAAAATAACTAATAGAATAATAAAGTAATATACTTTACCTATTTTGAAGTAATATAGGCAGGAAGCATTCTGTTGAAGAGCTGGCAATCTGTTTTGATGTTACTGCAGCATTAGTGGTGTGGAGCTGCTGTGTAAGCGTGATGAATGTGTGTAGTGTAATAGTGTGCGTGCGCGAGAGAAAACCGTTAGCGTAGCTGTGTACTTCCGCATTGTATAAGTTATTGTTCTAAAATGGCGGCTAATGTGTGGTATGCGGCTGTGGCGGAAAATCTGTAGCTGTTTTGTGGTGTTTTGCGTGTTTATGGTGGTGTTTTGCATGTTTAGAGTCCTGTAGCCTCGTTTTCGTTTTGTTCGGCGGCCATTTTTTCTCTCGCTTAGGTGATTTTCGGGTGTTTAAACTCTTTTTGTACTTAAATCGAGGTGTAACTTCACTTGCAGAGGTCCTGGTTGCACCACCTTGCTGTGGGTAAGCTTTTTATATGTTTGTTGTGTGTATTTATTGTGTTTCTAATGTGTTTGGGGTCGCGCGGGTTGCGTCTTTGTTTTCTAATCTCGTATGTCTTTTTCGGCAATTCCGTAGGTGTTTGGTGGTGTTTTGCGCAGAGTGCTGTAGCCTCGTTTTCTTTTTTTTTCGGCGGCCATTTTTTCTCTCGTTTTAGTTTAACAGTGTCTAAACTCTTTTATTTTTAGTTAAATTAAGGTGTAACTTCAGTTTTTGAGGTCCTGGATGCCCCCTCTTCCTGTGGGTAAGCTTTTATGTATGTGTTGTGTGTATTTATTGAGTTTTTCATTTTTTCATGTGCGCGGGTTGTGGCCGTTTTTTGCGAGGTCATAATTGGTGGTAACGTGTCTTGTATTTTTTTGCGAGATCCACAGTTGCTGGCAAGGAGCGCCTTCGGCGCTCCTTGCCAACAACTGCAGCCCTCGCTTTGCAAGGGCCGCAGGCTCGCTGCGCGAGCCCGCAAGCGTTAGCAACAACTCGCATGCTCACAACTATACATGTGATAATAACATGTCTTAGGGATGTTGGCTCTGATACTCAACAATGAATTACGGAGACCTATAGTTTCCTATCAGTGATGTTATAGATCGGGGCGAGCGTGTTGTTACACATATGATTCTCCTGGGCATCACTATACACAGCTCACATCACCCCATCACAATTAATGTCTATTTCTAACTACTGTAAGACTCAATATTCCTCCAGGGCTTTATGATGGATGGTTGGGAGATCAGACTTGAACTTTTATTGACCCTTCACTGATGCAACTAAGGAAGCGAGAGAATGGCTCTTTCCCCACCAAATCCAGTAGATGAGTAGAGATACCCTCTAGGAAAATACATTTACACATTGTTTTATACCATGTTCTTTCCTTTCAAGCCAGAGAAGCTCTTGGTCTATTGTTTTTTATTATTACATACATATTGGATTTGCTTACAATCCTGAGAATTGGACACCAACATTGATTTAATGGACGATAATTAGATTAGAAGCAATGCTTCTTAGGTAAAGCCAGTAAGATACTTGTTCTATGTGTGTGTTTGTGCCTCTCTGTGACCTCATGGACTGTAACAAACCGTGCTGATTTACATGGTATTCATGGCAGAGATACTGGAGTGGGTTGCCAGTTCCTTCTCCATTAAGCCACAGCATAAGGCTCCTGGTATGCCTAGGTGGTTTCCTTTCCAAGTACTAACCAGGCCCTACCCTGCATGGATTCAGGGTGGTGTGACCTTGTGGTTCCCTGACTGGAATCAAACCCAGGTCGCAGCAGTGAAAGCACCAAATCCCAACCACTGGACAATCAGGGAACCCTTTGATTGAAATATAGTAAGTCATAATTTAAACATACGTTAAAAGTTTAATAAAGGTTTTTCTTGTCAAGTCTCACCCATCTTCTTAGAGAACCCTTTCCAAGGCCACTAAAGTGATGCCTTAAGGTGTATAACTTAGGGACAGAAGAGAGAGAGATGACTTAAGAATCCTTCAAATCAATTAAAGTTCGAGATAAGAGTTTGTATGGAACATTTAGACAACTCACTAGTTAAAAAGAAAGGGAATGATGATTAATATGTTTGTTTAGTGTTTGTATTTTATTTATTTTATTTTTGCATTATTTTTAAACAGTTTGTTTTTATCTGTTTTATTGATGTTTTGCTCATTGCTATTTTGTTATTTTTAGGCTTTTTTACACTTTCTAAACATGTGTAAGACTATAATCCAGTGATTTTAACATTAATACCGGGTTAAAAATAAGATAGCCTTTTTTTATCATCTTATCTATTTTCTTTTATCAGCTCCTCACTTGTTACTTTTTAAGAAGGGTGTGTCCTTGAAAAATAATGAGTAACCCCTTAGAACTGATGAGAACACTGGCTGTTGTAGATACCACATACACAGAAAGTTTCTATCTGTACAATCTGAATGGGACATCTACAACAACCTAAAGTACCTACCCTCTTGAAAAAGTAAATACAAGATCTGCTTATAAAAGAAAATTGAGTATTAAAAATAAAACTATAAAGACTTTTTGCTTCTTAAAAGCTTTTCCACAATGTTTTTGAATAACTAAATTTGATACACTGTTTCAGAAAGCAAATAATCACAACCTTTAAATTTTGCAACTTTTATAAGCTGTTGACTTCAGTTTAGTCCTGCTGAGAGCACTGGTAAATGTTACTGCTACATTACCATTGTGCAGACACTTGCTATGTATTCAAATTCTCCTCCCATCTCAGGAAGTTTTTACTAGGTATATAATATCCCTTAATATCCCTGTGTCAGAGCTAGTGCATAGGGGGCCCCAGTGCAAAAAAAAAATTGCCCCATGAACTCCCTCCAATCTTGACGCAGTACATATATAAAATATATATTAAATATATAGAAAAAATAAATATATAAATATGTGGGTCTGTGAGTGTGCATATATATATATATATATATATATATATATATATATATACTGTATACACAGTGCCTTGCAAAAGTATTCACCCCCTTGGCATTTTTTGGCAGTGTTCTGTTAGTGATGCCTCTTGCTTAGGTGTTGCAGCCTCTGGGGCCTTTCAAAAAAGGTGTGTATATGTAATGACAGATCATGTGACACAGATTGCACACAGGTGGACATCATTTCACTAATTATGTGACTTCTGACGGTAATTGGTTGCGCCAGAGCTTTTTGTGGGCTTCATAACAAAAGGGGTGAATACATACGCAAATGCCAATTTTATGTTTTCAATTTGTAAAAAATAGTTTTATGTATATATTTTTCTCATTTCACTTCACCAACTTAGACTATTGTGTTCTGATCCATCACATAAAATTCAGATTAACAAGACATTGAACTTAAGGCTGAAATGTAACAGAATAAGTAAAAAGTCAAGGGGGTGAATACTTTTGCAAGGCACTGTATATATATATATATATATATATATATATATATATATATATATATATATGTGTATATATATAGCTGAATTGAGCACCGAAGGAGCACATCGCGAGCCCCCTGGATTTAGCAACGGCCGCCAAATTACCGACTACTCTCAGCAACATTCTGCAACATGCAGCTGAGACATGGTCCCTGATAGGCTAGGACACCACACTGCACATCCAGCCCTACATAATCTGTGTCTGCATACACTGCAGTGGGCAGGCCCATACAGGGACTGTTTGACTTTAGACAGTAAAACCAGAGCAAATAAGCACTTCTTAATGAAATAAAGTACATAAAATAAATAGATACACAGGGATAATATATACCTAGTAACATCCAGGTCCCTGTATGGGTCTGCTCACTGCAGCGTCTGCAGGCCCAGTCTCTGTAGGGCTGAATGTGCAGTGCATTGTCCTAGCCTATCAGAGACCACGTCTCAGCAGCAATTTGTAGAATGTTGCTGAGAGATGATTGGTTAGTTTGAGACACTGCACACTCAGTACTGCAGAGTGTGTGTCTCCGTGAGCTGTAGAGGGCAGACGTATACAGGGACTATTTGCATGATTTTAGACAGTAAAGCTTATAAGCACTTCTTAATGAAATAAAGTACATCAAAGTAAATAGATACACCTAATATAAGCAGAAAACTTCCATATACCTTTAAGTAACAGTGAGATACTTTGCGATGGGAGTATATGATAAGTAACATCATCTTCATCTCAAGGTCAGTCTTCATGTCATAGATAAGAATTGCTTTTGAAGAAAAAAGAGCGAGCATGACTTTGTCTTAGGTAATCACTTTTCTTCAATGGAAAGTGCCGCTCTTACCTCTTGCAGGTGAATGGATATCTGAGCCTGTCTCAAGAAATAATACTTCAAGAAAACCTGTGATTTAACAAAAATCTGTAGGAGTGTTCATCACTTTGATTTGTTTCCCAATGAGTTCTCCATCACTGGACCCCACTCCACGGAAATGGCTGTGCGGCTGGACCGGGCGTACAACTGAATGGCTGCTACAATGAATTCCTTGTGGCAGATAAGCAAGGCTTAAGCATCAATAGGATTAACTACATTCTGCAAGGAAATTACAGCCAGTGAGGAAATGGGATTAAGGCGTTTGTGAAGCATAACGGAAACCTTGTCAGTGTTAGGGGGCTCAAGAAATAAACAAGTTGCTTTTTCAAGCAATAACAGAAACATATATTTTGATGGCAGATTAGAACCAAAAAGGCTCATATGGTCTGCTTATTATATCTCCCTAAACATTTGCATAAATGTGTGCTTATCCCAGGCGTGCTTAAATGCTTTAAAGCGATATGGAAGTTTTCTGGATATTTTTTTTTGTGTTGTTCAGTTGTTTCCAACTCTCTGTGACATCATGGACTGTAATACACCGGGCACATCTTTATGTCCATGGTCATGCAGATCCACTTGGTTTTTGTAGCAAATATACTGGAGTGGGTTGCCAGTTCCTTCTCTAATGGGCCACAGCATACAACTCCTCGTATTCCTTGATGTTCTCCCATCCAAGTACTGACCAGGCTTGGCTTTAGGGTGGTGTGACCTCTTGGTTCCCTGTGTGGAATTTAACCCAGGCTGCAGCATTGAAAGCCCCAAATCCTAACCACTGGACCACCAGAAAAGCCTTTCTGGGTCTTGTTAGGGATATAATATACCTGTGTATCTATTTACTTTTATGTTGTTGTTGCTTAGTCATTCGGTCGTATCCAACTCTTCATGACTCTACAGCATGCCATGCACATCTATCATCAGTTTCATGTACTGTATTTTAGTAAGAAGTGTGTATAAGCTCTGTATTTACTACCCAAAAACAATCAAATAGTCCCTGTATGGGTCTGCCCACTGCACCATATGCAGACACAGACTCTGTGCCATGTAGTGTCCTAGCCTATCAGGGACCACGTCTCAGCAGCATGTTGCAGAATGCTGCTGAGATATGGTCACTAATTGTTTAGCATGAGACACTGAAGTACTACAGAGTTTGTATCTTCATGAGCTGCAGAGGACAGACCCATACAGACTATTTGTTTGATTTTAGTCAGAGAAAACAGAGCTTATAAGCACTTCTTAATAAAATAATTTACATAAATGTAAATAGATACACAGGGATATTATATACCTAGTAACATCCAGAAAACTTGCAAATCCCTTTAACTGTATTTGACTGTATACCTCCACTTATCTATAACACTGTTTGTAACATTCCTGCTAAATCTATGTTCCAAAAATCAAATCATGACCTCTTGTTCTGGTTCTTCTTTTACTTCCCCCCTGGACTTTATTAAATTGATTGATATATTTGATGGTTTCCTATCCCTCTCTCCCCTCTATTCAAACCAAGAGACTTGAATTGGGCACCCTCATCCCATAGTCTACAATTTAAAGGTCCACCATGCAATGAACAAAGATACATTTGTTTGAAAACTTGAAATTTGACCCAGAGCATGATTAAACAGGAAAAAAGTCTTACATTATGCAGGATCCTGGGGGAATCCATGATAGATTGAAGGAACTTGTGTGTGGGAGAAGGATGTTTACATTTTTGGAGAGCTGTTGTTGCATTGAATGATGCAAGGTGTCTGCTTCTGGGTCAATAAGAGTGAATGGGCTTGGTGTCTATTTTATCCAATTATCTTTCCAATGGCTCTCTGTCCTTCTTTCCCCACCTATCCCGCAGGATAAACCTCACACTATGGGGACTGGAATGGATTATTTCATTTTACATAGATTCCTATGGGAAAAGCTTTGTAACTCGACCTGTTTGGAACTCATCCTGCCATCAGGAACGGATTAAGGATGAGGACTGAGGTACCTCTAAATATATATATTCATAATTATTTATTTATATATATTTTTTTATATTTGTACATACATTTTTATATATATATATATATATTAGGAAATTGTCCGTGACTGGAGTAAAATAGTAAGGCTGGCAATGGTGCTTGCCACACAATGTGAGCCTATGGGCCCTCTGAGCACTTTTTAAGTCCTTGGGGCTAGTTTTACGTCCTTCTGCCTCGTTTTCATTGTGTTTGCGTTTTTTCAGCAGTGTATGCATATAAATATTATATTTAGATCTAATAATACATTTGTTAAATCTAAAAAATACTATAGTGAAAAGCATTATTTAATTTACTGTGTCACCCTTTGTACTTTAAATGTAACCACAACATTGTGCGCTTGTGTCATGTCGGATGCTCGCATGTTTCTTTTTCATATCAAAAAGATAAGGATGTGTAGGTAAGGCTGTCACTTTAACATGAAACCATTTGATGTCTATTGATTTTCCGCCATGAAGGCCATAATAAATTCACAGAATGTCTTGTCAGATTGATTGAGTCGCGTAAGAGAATGCGCCTCGTTTGTACTTACACAGTGTTGTTAAATACAAGGCTTAGCAGCAACAGCTCAACTGCTTCATTCCAGCAATGTGAATTTGATGAGAATTTGATTAATAATAGAGCACGATACTGGGGCAGAAATACTGTC
The DNA here is from genome assembly GCA_027410445.1 of Discoglossus pictus. Lineage (NCBI taxonomy): Eukaryota > Metazoa > Chordata > Amphibia > Anura > Alytidae > Discoglossus > Discoglossus pictus. Next base: position 17,726,237 of record CM050171.1, read on the forward strand.
AGTGCAAACAATGCAATATTTCTCTGGAAAGTGCTCTCACATTATTTTTATTTGCCCCTGGTGGTCCTCATTCCGGCCCATCTTGGCCCCCACCCTGGCCCTCATGCCCCCTTGTTCTCACCAGGTCCAGCAATGCAATGCCTACCCTGCCAGGGAGTCTTCTGGCCAGGGTCAGGAATTCCTGCCCCAGCAAGAAGACGTGCCAGCACGGGAGGCATAGCATTGCTGGAGCTGGTGAGGACAAGGGGGCCTGGGGGGCATGAGAGGCCTGGGTGTGGGGGTCAAGAGGAGCCTGCCCTCTGCCAGGGACAAATTAAAAACAAATAAAGGAAAATTAAGAAATTATATATAAATGAGGGGGCCCAGGGGTGAGGGGGGCCAGCATGTATATTTTCTTTTTGTTTTGCATTTATACCCCCATTCACTAGCTCTACTACTTTTTTAAAAATAGTATTAGTTGCAGTAGTATTCATTTTGCAATAATATTGGTTACAAATGAGCTCAAGTAGATTGCAAGATATTTAGACCCTCATTCAATTGCAATTTGGCCAATTGAATAGGGCCCTAAATAAGCACATAACTTATATTTTTTAAAGAAGTTTTTAGTTAGCAAGCATCTATCCAAAAGCAATGTTTTCACTAACTAAAAACTTCTTTTAAAAAAATATGCTATGTGCTTCTTTAGGACCCTATTCAATTGACCACATTGCAATTGAATGAGGCCCTTAGTCAGTAACTATGTTTCACATTGTTGTTCTTTATGTTAAACACACTATTATTGTCATGTAAATATTTTGTATCCGGTATCTGTAAAACACTTTGCGCATTGATGACAAGATGGAAACGTCCTATAAGCAAATAATGTTTTTATTTCAAATTCTTAGTTTCTGTGACGGCCTCCTTTTTCTGTCTGTTCTCTCCCGTAGGCTGCCATCTTGCTTACCTGTGACCAAGATGGGATTTACACTACCTGTGTCATGCTATTAGACAGCAAGCTGACAGTGACATCCTGTATTAGAAGTTGCTAAAACATGATTTCCATTTATTAGCATAGATGTCCGTGTTTCTGACGCTCTTAAAGCAGTACACAACAATATAAGAGGTTTCAATGCTTTTTCTGTTTCTTAAATGGTAGCCAGTGTTGCAAAACATATAAATCAAAATAAATATAACAAAAAAAGTGGGCAATAGTAAAATATAAACTTTATTGGTTGAAAAAAACGACGATTAAAACTTTAAAAAGGGAAAGAATAAAAACTGTACAAATACCTTTGAACAGAAAAACTGCAAACCTAATGACCACTGGACAACTGTCACTCATTAAGTGGGGTTTGAGCAGTATTATAAATGAGACACAGAGAGTGTCTATGTAAAGGCTTGTAGTACTATGCAACAAAAGGTGTAAATCATTAGAATAGTGGGCCAAACCTTCCTAAGTTACCTTGTGCTATAACTATATATCTCTCCCCAGTAACGGCTGTGAAACCTAGTATAACAACAAAAGGAAGATATAGGTAGCTTGGTAGTATGCTTCTAAACAACAGATTTATTTGCATACAAAAAATCCTCAGTTTAGCTCTTAGATCACCAGGTACTTCATTGCCTCTTATTAGGGTACAATGCCCCTATTATTTGAATGATATAGGTATAATTCAACCATTCAAATGATATGGCTCTTAAATGTCCAGATATTGCATTACCTCTTGTTAGAGTATAACACCACAACTATTTTGGTGGTGTAAGCATAATTTGGGCCATTCTGAACAAGCTCACTCTCTGTATACTCGCATATAGTATAACAGCGTCTCCCTGTGCTGGGGAGATTCACGCTGCCTAGTTGCGTCGTGCGTAATAACGTCACGTTACGCTAGCCTACATCCTAACATGTTTCTACGTGTTCAACGTCTTTTTCAAAGGATTAAATCAAAATAAACCCTAAAAATAATTGGCATAGTTTACATTGAAGCACTAACTTTACTTTTAGAATTAGTCCCCTCACTAATCGAAGCTTCCATCCAACTAAATCTGGATCGAGCAAAAACAAAATAGTCAGTCCAATGTTTTATAATAAGTTACTTGCCTGTATATTGCTTAAGTCCAAACTTTCTTTCCTCAGTGGCTTGCTTATCAGCTTCCATGCTGCAGTCTCTCTCTTAACTTACTTCCCAGTTCCTCTGGAGTTAAGCTCCAGCAAACACTTTTTCTCTCTACATGCTTCTTGTAAACAGCATACACTTCTGAGTCTATATTTTTATTCAAAATTTCCTAGCTTACCTAGGTCTTTACGTAATGTTTGCTGACCATACCAAAGCGTTCAACACTGTGAACAGGAAGGGTCTGTGGCAAATCCTGGAACATATAGGATGTCATCCCAAGTTCCTCAACTAGATCATCCAGCAACATGAAGAGCAGCGTGGCCAATTTGAGCATAGCAACTACCTGTCAGAGCCCTTCCCAATAAGTAATGGTGTGAAGCAGGTCTGTGTCCTTGCACCAACCCTATTCTTTCTATTCTTAAGTATGATGTTGCAAAGGGCCATAGCAGATCTTGATGATGAGGATGGTCTCAACATCTGATACCGCACTGATGTCTCTTTAACCTGAGGCCCGCACCAAGACAATGGAATGACTTGTTCGAAAGCTACTCTTCGTCGATGATGCTGCCATTGTTTCCCATATGGCAACAGCTCTGCAGCAATTGACATCTTGCTTCACCAAGGCTGCCAAACTCTTCTGTCTAGATGTCAGTTTGAAGAAGACGGAAGTTCTTCGGCAGCCCGCAGTTCCGGAAGATTACGGTCCTCCTCGCATCACTTTTGGTGAGTCTGAGCTGAAAACAGTCTAAAAGTTCACCTACCTGGGTTGCATCTTCTCCTCAGATGCTAAGATTGACAAAGGAAATTAACAGCAAACTGGCAAAGGCAAATGGTGCATTTGGCAGGTTATATAAAAGGGTTTGGAACAACAAGCATCTGAATAAATGCACCAAGGTCAATGCGTACAGAGCTGTTGTGTTGGCCACCCTGCTGTATGGCGCTGAGTCATGGGTTACCTACCACTATCATCCACGACTTCTTGAGCGATTTCGTTAACGGTGCCTGCGCACCATCCTCAACATCCACTGGAATGACCACGTCACCAACACTAAAGTCCTAGAACAGGCAGGAGTCATCTGCATTGAGGCCATGCTGTTAAAGACACAATTGCGCTGGGCAGGACACATCGCTAGGATGGAGGGTGATCGACTTCCAAAGATTGTGCTATATGGTGAGCTCACCACTGGTAATCTGTTCTACTGAGGACTGAAGAAGAGATACAAGGACTCCCTGAAGCAGTCCCTTGATGCCACATTGATGGTCCCATTGACCATCTTCGATAAAAGGCTTTAGCTTCAGACTGCACGGCCTAGAGAAGTACCATTCACCAGGCTGTCTCCTCTTTGGAGAGAACACGCAAGGCTGGTTTTGAAGGCAAAAGGATATGGAGAAAAAATCATGTCACTGCAGCACCCAAACCAGAGCAAGCCTACTTGAGCAAGCACTGCAGTTGAGTATGCCTGTCCAGCATTGGCCTCCTCAGCCACCAGTGAGCCCGCGGATGTTAAAAAGATCCCTTTTAAATCTTTGTTCGCAAAGCCAATTCAAACATATATATATATATATATATATATATATATATATATATATATAAATATATATATATATATATATATATATATATATATATATATTGTGACACTGACAGTAGATCGCAAGTGAATAAGATGACAGCATACAGGGAGATAAATACAGGTAGAAAAGGGATGTGGCAGAAACTGCCATAAATAGTCTGTGGGTTTCTTACATGTAAGTATACATTTGATATGAAACTTACAAAGAAGAGGATCAATTGAATTAGTTAATCCTAATGAAAACATTTCTATACTGCCTAAAATCAAACAAATAGTCCCTGTATTGGTCTGCCCACTGTATGAGTCTGCCCACTGCAGTGCTGTGAAGTCTCAAACAAACCAATCAGTGACCATCTTTCAGCAACATGCTGCTGAGGCATGGTCCCTGATAGGCTAGGACACATCACTGGACATCCAGCTCTACAGAGTCTGTATCTGCATACGCTGCAGTGGGCAGACCCATACAGGGACTATTTGTTTGATTTTAAAGAGCTTATAAGCACCTCTTAGTAAAATAAAGTGTATAAAAAATAAATAGATGTACAGGTATATTATATACCTAATACAACCCAGAAAACTTCCATACCTCTTTAGCATTATGCAACATTGGTATCTTCACCAAACATTCTTATTTTTCAAATGAAGCAGAAACATACATTTGCTCGGACTCCTGGTAATGTAGCTTGAATTATATAGGGAATATGGGACGAGGAATTGTATTTGGAAGTTGTGGCGCTGACACGCGCCTTCATTACTAAACAGTATTGTGACACATTATGACTCCGAATGTCCTCATCTTCAAACAGTAAATCAGTGGTTGGCGTGTTTGTGTCCTGCCGGTATGAAGTGGACCCCCCGTTGAAGGCTTTTTTATTTTGCTGGGTAATTTCTTGTATCAGTGCTATTGTCACCAGAGGTGTCACTGATTGGAACTCATGATTTTGTCAGTAATGAGATGTCCTACCGAGAGGAGAAACATCCACAGTTAATATTGAAACTACACATGGAGAGGGCCAGAAAACCTCATATACAAAACTCTTTATACAACATTCACACATGTTAAAGGGATATGGAAGGTTCTTGGATGTTACTAGGTATATCATTTCCCTGTGTATCTATTTACTTTTATGTACTTTATTTTATTATTAAGTGCTTATAAGCTCTGTTTTTACTGCCTAAAATCAAACAAATAGTCCCTGTATGGGTCTGCCCTTTGCCGCTCATGGAGACACAGACTATGTAGTCCTGGGTGTGCTGTGTTTCATACTAACCAAGCAGGGCCTAACGCTTTGCAAGATTATGCAACATGCTGCTGAGACGTGGTCCCTGATAGGCTAGGACATTGCTCTGCACAGTCAGCCCTACAGAGATCAACAATTTCTATTATACATTTTTCCCTCTCACTAGCATATTAGCTTTTTTGATTACCTTTAAAAATAATTATCTGTCTCTTTCCCTTAATAAAGTAAATAAATAGCACATATGTGTTCACATTGGAATGTTTAAAATAAGTAAAAAATCTTGTTTCACGCCCAAAGTTCCAAGAAACACAGTTATTACACTGCATTGTGGGAACCTTGGCAGGGACATGCAAATGTGCCCATGAAGGCTTCGCTCTTGCAATCCATAACCATATCAAACATGGCTTCCCTTAAGCATATGCCCGCTGTATCAAACAACTTTGAGCAGCTAGGGATTATACACAAGCTAGGAATCCCACCCACGTACAGCTGTTTCAGGGTTACTGCCTCTCATCATTGTGAGCCTGTTCCTTAGCTTGTGTAGTGGATAATTTGAGGAGGTAGTTTACCACAACAATCATTTTAATATATGGTGGGCGAAAGAGCTATAAAAGCCCTCCACCAAACATTAGTACAGTAAATAAATAGTACATTTGCATTAATAAATAAAGAGTTCAACCTTTACTTTAGGTCTCTGATGTGAGTAGCAGAGGGCTCCTACCCTGCTTTGCACCAGCTGCACCGGCATGACTCTGCCACTGATAAAGACTACCTTGGATTAGTCAGAGTTAGTTTATCAAACTGGGTCATTAAAGGTACGGCAATTTCAATATATAAGGAAAGCAACCATCTTCCCTGGGATCTTGTAAATAACATGGGTACCATTAACCCTCTTAGGTACACCATGTGGGCAGTATTGAATCATCTTGGGCCAATCTGGTGGTAACAGTCCAGGAACATAAGTGGTTGGGCATTGTTCTGAGAGAGAAAGGGAAGGAGTCGTGCCATATTAACCCATGCCCCCCAGGGCCCATAATAGTCCATAGTCCCCAAAAGACCAGTGGGCCCACGCCCATTATTTATTTTTCCCACAGCTTTCTTCTCAGTGGTTAATAAGCAATTATTGGCAATGACTTGTATTAGACTATTCTTAGTGGGAGGCTCAGAAAGGCTGATGGTCGGAAACAATTTCATGCCTCAATGTAAGCTTTCTGAACCAAAATGTAATTTTTAAGAACATTCAACTGATAAAGTACTTGTTACTACCTATAGATTTAAATGATACCATGTTTGAAACTTCTTCTGTGTCCCTTTTTTTAGTTTCTTAAAAATATATATTGTTTTTTAACTGTGCTGAAAATATTGGACTACAATGTTTCTTTGGAAACATTATCAGCCTTATTAAATTGCTTTTCGGCCAATTGAATAGGGCTCTATATAAGCACACAGCATATTTATTTTAAAGAAGTTTTTAGTTAGCGATCTTCTATCCAAAAGCAAGGTCTTCACTAACTAAAAAATATGCTATGTGTTATATAGAGCCCTATTCAATTGGCCGAATTACAATTTAATAAGGCTGCATGTGACAAAACACAATACATGTAACCAATTAGCTCCAAATATGTGAGGGCAAGTTCTAGCCAGCCCACTGTCACTCGTTGGCAACCTTCATGGCCACCTGAAATGGATTTCCCTCAGTGCTGATTAGGCAGATACAAACCTTATAAATAATTATTTAGCTCAATGCTTGGTAAATTTTTCAGTTCTGTAACAATGGAGGGATCTATAAATATTTTATTATATTAGGTAATAAAAGTCGTTTCGTAAAGCCCTTAGGATTTAAAAGATTGTACTCTGTTGTATCCTCAGCAACAGACCTACATTCACAAGTGAAAAATTTGCTCGCAATAGAGAGTTAAAGAGACCCAGTTGACACTGTAATTTAATGAAAAACTCTATATCACACAGAAATTTTCATATAAGAAGAAGTACAAGAGCAGAGGGGCTGGTGCTAACGGCAGTTTAGAGACTAGGGATAACTACAAAGAGATACAGTATAGAGAAAATGCTGGATGTTAGTAATACAAGCTTGTTGGTGTCGCCACCATGAGACTTCTTCTGTCAGCATGGCCGTAATCCGAAAATCTAGTTTTATTTTATATCTAGATATATCTAGATCTATCTTAGAAGGAGGCTAGAGGAAGTTTTCAGTATTTAAGCAATTTATAACCAATGGGTTTTGCTACCCTCAGGGCCATCTTCTTCTCTTCTGCTCATGGTAAGATGGCTCTGTCTGTGAGAGGGATGAGAAATGCTGATAAAAAGATAGATGATATGTGTTGGAAGGGATGAGGAATGGGAAGAGTAGGATAAGAATTGAGACAAGAAAGTGAGATGAGGAATTGGAGAAAAAGTCGAAAGACAGAAGTGATGTATGGACCCTTATGGAGAAGAATCGATTGTCACCTAACCAGGATTTCCAAGAACCACTTTTGGGATCCAAAGATCCCAAGGACAGACTGTTGAAAAACACTGATGTAGAGTTGGTAAACAGTTGCCATGAGGAGTCACCCAAGAAAGTAAGATGATGAGAGCATGTAGGGTGAAAAATGGGAGAGTGGGAGAAAGGTTGGAAAGAGAAGTGCAATGAAGAAAAAATGGTATGAGTGGAGTGACATAATGGGAAGAGAGTGGTGGAGCAAGGACTGTGGGTGATGAGTGAAAAGATATTGGTGGCGTTGAAGGTATGGAGAGGAAGTAAAGTAGGATGAGGAACTTGTGAGAAAGGATATGATGAATTTGGGAGAGAGGTATGAACCTTAAGATTTGAGACAGTGAGTGCAAGATGTTAGGACAGTAGATAATGCAGAGAAAGTCCTATCTATGACTGTTTATTCCATTTATATAGTGTATACAATCTGACTGGGAGTTGAACTATTAAAAAAAACGCATAAGGGAGTGAACTAGGTTGAGACACACAAGGGCACCATGAGTATATATTAGGATGGAGACAAGAAAGGAAAGGTATGAGTAGTGGATTGTAATGAGGAATGGAGAGAGAAGGAAGAACAAGACGCAGAGAGAGGGGGGGTGAAGAGTGGAGAAAGGGATTTGAAATGAGGAGGGAAGAAGAATTAAGGTGGAGAGATAAAGCGTAGGGTGAACAAGAAGACTGAGGAATGGCAAGAGAAATATGGATGAATAGTGTGTAGACAGAGACGGACAAAGTGTATAAGATTATAGGGAAACTGGGACCAACAAGGAGCAGGAAAGAGTAATGATAATGGAGGACATTCATCACATAGACATCAGTGCACTTGAAACCAAGAGACTGGCCCTTATTCATATTGATGTCCCACTTATATATATTATTGAAGAAACAACCTGAAGACTATATGAAAGGTAGATTTATTAAGTTTTGCAGGAATTGTAAAGTGTTTCACAGTCTACACCGACATTGCAGCCGTCAGCAATCAGCTTCAAAGCCCCTGTGAAGCTTAGTGACTCTAGTTCTCTAATGGTTTACTCTAAACGTGGGGATCGTACATGTAGAGTTAAAATAAAAATGTAAAATAATACGTTTTTTATAAAACAAATGGTTATTTTTGGTTTTCTATTTCCACAATACAAACTTTCCAATTTGTTTCAGTATCATTCCAAAATCTTCTCTTACAATCAAACATTATGTTTAAGATGTTTGCTGAAAAGGTCACTTTCCATCAAAGACATGCCGTGTTTTGCTTTGCTTGTGTTTGTAAATGAATGAAATAGAAGAACTGAAATGTCACAAGTCAGAACAGCATTAATTGGAGCCATCCCTGGCATTTTCCAACTATGTATCAAGGCATGCTAAAAATATATTTAAATATTTAAATAATAAAATATCCTAATACTGCTTATTAGAAAAAAAAACACATTTTCTTGTTGCCATCAATTTACTTTTCAGTTTTATTATATATTTTTAATGCATAAGACAAATCTGGATTAGGGATACCAATTGTGATGACAGCTTTGATGGGGGAGAATCTTGAAACAAAGTGATGTGGTGTTGTCGGTTGTAAAGTAACATTAGCTTCCTGCCTGAGACTGGCTGAATCCCTAGCACCAATACACAGAGGAGTAGAGAGGAGCTAACCAATGGGATCCATTCATTGGCCGGTTCAGCTGGTCCCTCCTTGTGACACTACTGTTAAATCCTTAAAGCCAATTTAAACTCTATTGAGAGCCAGGAAAAGCAAGAAATGTGTCCTAAAAGAGTAGAAGCAATGAAGCAAGTATGCAAAGAATGAATAGATGCGACTAGCCAGGCCTCAGGACAAATTACAATGTCCCAAATAGGCATCATTAGGATCCAGTGCAGGAGTTCAACTGGAATGAGGGTAGTAAAACAAAAAAAAACACACCTGTGGCTAAAAGCAGGAAGATATAGACAGGTGAGTTAAATGTACCATGCTAAGGCACCAGGCTTCTGCGGTCACCCTAACACCTGCTCTTACTAGAGCTTGCAAACCTAAGTTGTTGTTAATGGTATTCAGAAACAAAAGGGGAAGGGAACACTAGTCAGTAGCCCAGTGAGGATCCATTGTCTTGTTTGATTAGCTGACATTAGGGAACAAAACAAAGAAAGAGAGTTCCATAAAAATATTTACCTTACTATTCCAAAGTCTTTGACTTTGTGTAACACCACAATATGTGGCAAGATGTGGCAATACCAGATAACCGAACATGGAACCACTGAATGGTTCAAGATTAGGAAAGGAGTGCAACAAGGTGGTATATTGTCACTTTATTTATTCAACTTTGACTCGGAATACATCATGCGTAAGGCTGGACTGGATGAATCAAAAGCTGAAATTGCTGGAAGATACGCCCATGATACTACTCTGATGGCTGAAAGTGAGGAGGAACTAAAGGACCTATTGATGAGGGTGATTGAATAGAATGCAAAAGCTGGCCTGGTGCTCAACATTAAAAAGACAAAGACCATGGCAATCTCAGTTACTGACAAATACATGGAGAAGACATGGGGTAGTGACTGGTGTTATTTTTTATGACAGATCTCTGCAGACAGTGACTGCTGCCATGTAATTAAAATACATTTTCATTTGTGGAGGAAAGCTATAGTAAGTCTACACAAGCTACTAAAAAATAAATATATTACACTATCAACAAAGGTCCACACTGCTGCTTTCTAATACAAGATCCTTGGAGGGTGAGAGTACCTAAGTGACACCAGTCTATATATAATTGCATTTAATAGATGGTAAATTAAAGGTTATTTTTATTTTTTAACATTCTAAAAACACTATCCCCATTATAAATTCTATTCATTCTTTAAAATCAAGCATTAAAAGTATGGTACTACAGAGTCCCTTTAAATAAAGTCTAAACATGAAGTATTATCACAAGTTAGTATTGCAGGTGCTTACATACTTTAATTTGCTTTGACTAGGTATGTGTTCATAATGTGTTAATTAGAGCAAATTGGTCATTGACTTATAATAGTGTCTTAAAAAATGCAATTAGCCACAGGCAGAGTCAGCCACATTAATCCTTGGTATTACTCAATGTTTCAATTTAATGCTGTGCAAATGGAAACTCATTAAAACAAAGTCTCATGTGTAGAGGGTTACTGCTGACTTGTTAAAATGCATGGTATTAAAATTATATGTAATTGTGTCATGTACATATATGGTTGTATATTATATCAGTATTAAACAACCTAGTCTTTACTATTTACCAGAAATGAGATTTTATGATTCACTCACCTTAAAGGGACTACTAAACTCACTGTAAGTGCTCTTCATGGTGTGAAAGAACACAAGACTGTATGTTAAAATTACATATTTTGTAACTAATAAATCTTAATTTTAGATCTCTTGTTTAGATACAGTGTATTCTGCCCATTGGCTGTTGCATGAGTAATTAGCAGGTTATGTGTGCTGTGTGAATCTTTATGGGGGAAGGCTGTAATTGATAGGCTCAGCATCCCTCTGGACTCAGGTTACACACTGCACTGACGAGTTGGCCCATAGCTACCCTGTTTTAGGGGAGTACCAGCATTTCATGAATGGAGCTGCATGGAGCACCGGAGCATGGAGCCCAGAGCACTAACCCCCCTGCACTGGTCTAAATTGCTTATATTTCAGAGAGGCAAGAGAGAAGAAACCTGAATTTTCTGTTGTAAGAAAAAAATAGATCCGGTTCCCTTCAAACTAGAAATATTAACAGCCTGACACAAACATTACCTTATTGACTAAAATAGGGAGTACATTCCTACAACCTGATTGGTTGCAGTAATATATAAGACATGAAGCAGCCTGTGGGCAGTCTTTCAAACATATAAATACTTTTTATTTAATTTGATTTCTCAGTGAAAAATGCATATATGCAATGCAAAAATTCAAAAACATATTTCAACATGCTATTATGCATTTCTAGTACTGTAAAATGCTTGTTTGCCATTTTCAACAGCTTAACAGTGGCCTGTGAACCTTTGTCCATGTATTCTTTCTAAGCACAGACAGTAAACAAAAAAACAAAGTCAGAGGCACTCAACCAGAGAATGGACTAACCTTAATAAACATGATAATCCAGTCAGAGAGCAGCCTCTTTTAGCCACTTGTGTCAGTAGTATATTCAGTAGTATATCAGTCTGATCTCACTCAGTAGTGTAGTCCAGCCCCAAAATATCAGGCAATTATATCCGGAACCGGAGAAACTGCAAATGCCAGATGTAGGTTTCAGCCTTTATTGGGCTTTGACAGTTGGGCGTTGCTAAACTTCCTAAGACACAGTGAGCAAGGAGACCATGTCTGGTGCCCCCTATCACCCTTAAGGAGACAAAGCCCCAAGGGTTATTTGAGTTAACAAATACCAAAATCCGGGGGAACTCAATCAAACAACAAACTAACCCTAATTCTTTAGTACTATGGTCATGATAACCCACTCAGAGAGCAACCTTTTTTTAGCTGAATTGTGCCCTTCACAGTGAGAAATATTCTGTAATATATCAGTCTGATCTCACTAGAGTGATCCAGCCCTGAAATACCAGGCGATTCCACCCTGAACAGGCGAAACAGCCAATCCAAAGCATGTTTCGACCTTTATTGGCCTTGTCAGAGAGTAAACATTTAGGTTACAAAACCAGACACAGTAAGCCATTGTTTTGTACGCTAACAGTGGTTAAAACATACAAAGTGATGCTTCTGAACTCGGTCTACTTTAGTTGGAATTGCAATGTTCTTCCAGTTTCCAGTATTCACTGGCTACTAAAAATGTTAATATATCTCCCACATGTAAATATGTTTAAGCTAATAGAAATATGGCTGCGTATAAAGAGCTTTATATCACAAGTACATCCTGTCAGAATTCTAATGATGAAGAATAAGCCAAGGTACAAGTGTAGGACAAGCCTGTCAGAAGGAAGCTCTGTGCTGACACTTTAATATGTGACTCCAGTGACTTGCATAGGAGAGAATAAATGACTGCATTAGCTGTGCGGCTCCATGCATGTTTATGACAGTTTGCTACATTAATTCACATTTACTCCAAGAGAGTTGATAGCCCATAGAAGTCTTTACATGGTGCTCGGGTAATTTAATACATTTATTAGCATTATTGACGCTTCAAGTAATGCAGAGAACGTATTAAATGGAAGATGATGAACAGAAAATTGCAAAAGATATACAGTATTTGTGAAACTGGATATCTATTTTAGAGGAGCTCCAGCGACAAAGTGAGAGGGAATGGTGTAGTTTTCTAAAGGGATGTATATAAAGCTGTAGAATTTGGTACATGATAGTTTAACATAACAATAAGGCATTATTAAATGCTACCTTTAAGTCATTTTTTATCTATTAATTTTGATGACGTTTAAGTTCTTTGGAAACACTTGATATGATATTATAGAATGGAGAGCCCTAATGCAAAAAAACAGTTTGGGGCCCCCCTCTGGGTGGTTGTAATAATTGTTCGGACCCGCCGGAACCAAATCACTCAGTGCTCTCCACCCGAAGACCCCTTCCAATAACAGCAAACATTTCCAACACCCTTACCCATTACTGCACGGGGGCCCTACACTTAAAAAAAATAAAAATTACACAGCACTGCCCCCCTCAGAGGAGGGCCCTCTGGACTGCACCACCAACACCACTGGTAGATCCACCCCTGATAATACATTATATGATACTACATGCTCAGTTTGTTCATTTTATTTGCAATTATTGGGCAAGTATATTTTTCTCCTAAACTTTATTAGTCGTTTGGCAGGGAAATTTGGATACTGAAAATATCTCCATGAAGTTCTATGAAAAGAGCTGCTACGATGGAATTCGTCTTACAATAGGTTGAAATTACCTAAGAAAGGGGTGCACCATGCAGTGTGATCACCTTCCTGGGTAACAAATTAAATAGGCAAATACATTTTCGAAAAATAACCTAATATTAATATGGCAAAGGTTCAAGAGATTCCCAAAATGTCGAATGAGGTTAGATAAAGGGCAAATGTTTCACTTCATCAACTTTTTGATTCCACTAACTTGTGAGAATGTGTGGGTTCTCCTTCAGTCAAGCAACCTCAAGCATTACAGGTTGCTCAGTCCATAGATTATGTATTCATCTGAGGTAGAGAAGAAGATGGTGTCCCATCAAGGGCAGTTGTTTCGAGCCCATGAATCCTACCTGGCCTCAAACAAGGGAAGATGATCTGGATGTTTGTAGTTCTGGAAAAGCTTCATCTGCTCCTCAACCAGCTTTAGTATCACTCTACTCGCCTACTGGAGACTTGTGCATTCATCAAAGCCCACAGACTTCTGCATTACTCCAGTAAACCACATAATACAGAGAGGTCATAAATCAATGCCATATAAGGTAGATATATACTACCAAAAATCCAGAGTGCTCTACATCACGTCTCACTTCAGCGCTCATGTCCTGGCCATGGTATTTCTGTTATGAGATCCAAAACACTTCTCATGGGAACCATACAACTTAAACCACATCTACGAAGCAGACAATTAAAAGCCATGGCCATTAAAGAGTTGCCCTATGTCAGCCTATGTAATGCACCTGCAGTCTTCCAACAGTATGTTAATGAAATCTTTTTGGATTTGATCAATAAATGTATATCTAGATTATATACTGAAATATAACAAGGTCCTCCACATCTTCAGAAGCATGTCTGTAAAATCATTAAGTGTCTCAGAGAACAATGATTGTACTTCCAAGATAACAAGTAACTCTTCAGTCAGACTTCCATAGTCTTCCTAGGATATTTTATCTTATCATGGATTTTAGATGGACCATGAGAACATTTCCACCACTATTTCATGGTCTTTAGTAATGACTATTAAGGGAGCTAAGTTGTAATTGTTTGTTTTTTCATAGAGAATAAAAACACAAACTTTGTTTGGGGAATACTAAAATATATTTCATAAACCCTCCACCCTCAGTAATAGGAATGTCCATACTGAGTTCAAATGTACCGATGAAAACCACTGTTCGCGGGTGACTTTGATTCATTGATTTTCTTGAGTGTGCCCATTGTATCACGTACATAGGGAGGTAAATTGATGATCTAGATACTGACTGTCTTTTTTCTGTAAGACTGCCATTACCTGACACTATTGGATGTCCAAGGGGTCTTTTACTGTTCATATGGATTTTAGTAAGTAGATATAGTGTGGCTACCATTGGATGCAGTAGAGATTTTCAATTCTTGTCATTTTCTTACTGTTTTGATCAAATGGTTATGATTTCAAAACTCTTCTGTCGGATTTAAACCCTCACATAAGGGGGCCGGTTTGGATTTATGTGTATGAGGCAATGAAACAACTTAACAATAAAGATTGTTATAGAAGAATGTTGGGTAATCCAACAGAAGACGTTTCATGTATTAGTGCTAAATTATATATATTTAAAACATTTCCAAAGTGCTTTCAAAGTCAATAGGAATGTATAGGGCCATTTACCTCAATGCAAGTGCTCTTCATGGTATGAAAGAGCACAAGATTACACTATAACAATAACAGATTGCTGAGTGTAGCTTGTGGTGGGATAACACTATGATGGCTAGCACAGCATCCCCTGGACTCAGGTTACTCAGCACTGACCAGTTAACCCATAGACTTCATGTCCATCATGTCATGCCTGTGCAGATAGATGTCGCAAGGATTAAATTACTGTTTACTAGGATAACTGCCAGGACAAAGCACCCACAGAGCACGAGCATGAAGCACACAGCCCTGCCCCCTGCATTGCTCAAATTCCAGAGAGGCAAGAGAGCAGAAGACTGAATTTTCTACAGTAAGAGAATAATAAACCCATGAGAAGTTCTAATCCCTTCAAACTTGAAATATAAGCAGTCTGATAAAACATTGCCATTGACTTGATTGGGGAACAGACCCCTGCTACCTGATTGGTTGCAGTAATGTAGTAGATCTGGCAGTGAACAGTCAGTGACATACGTAAACACAGATTTTATGTGATTTGATCTCTCAGTAAAAAATGCAAGTTTTTTTCAAAAATCCGAAAAGTTTTTCAAAATTCTTTTATGAGATCTTCACAATCAGGTGGCCCAAATTGTGCCGAATTAAATAAATCTTTAAGCCTATCTCAAACATATTTCTCTTGAAAATAAGCACAAGGAAATGTGGTATACGAACTAACAACACACTGAATACAGGAAAACAGGCATTTCTGTTTTTTTTAGATTCACTATTTTTTTCAGCTTCCACTTGATGCTCATTTAAATGCTCACTGTATGTCTAAGATCGCTAAGATGTATTGTTCTCAGTCTAATTGTTATTGCAGAAGCATTCATGACTGGAATCTGATATTTCTACGTTGCCGTCAGGGACTCCTTAGGAAATTCTATATTTTGTTTTATACAAATGTTTTAACTAAATTAATTAATAAATGTTATCCTCCTCAATCTAATTATAACACTTCACTTACGGAGTTGAGTCACATTATTATGACCTCTCTTGACGTCAGCAGCACGTAGCCAATGAAATACGGCACACGTAGTGAGCTGGCTTGACGGGTATATAATGTTGGCAAACATATCAACCATCGATGTCACGGGTAAAATGTGCGATTTTTCTGGTGTTGAAAAGGGGATGGTCAATGGCTTTCGGGGGCCAAGGGTGGCAGTATTTCCACGGCACAGTTTGTGAACTGTTCGCATACTGCTGTAGTTAAAGCAAAAACTGCGGAGCACTACTTGCCATTGATGTCAGAGGTGAACGTCAGAGGTGAACGTTGTGGAAGAACCCAAGCTGGTGGTGGAGGCAGCATTATTGTCTGGGAAATGTTTTCTTGGCATTGTCTGGGTCCTCTCATACCTCTGGAAGGCACTCTCAACCGATTGGGTTATCGATCCATCCTTGCAAATCAAGTACACCCATACACAGTTACTGTTTTCCCTGGAGGGGATGCGATCTCCCAGCAGGACAATGCAACATGTCAGATGGCCATAATTGTCCAGGAGTGGTTGAAGGAGCATGACAAAGACATCCAAGTACTTCCCTGGCCTCCATATTCCCAAGACTTGAACCCCCATCAAGCACCTGTGGGACCACCTTGATCGCCATGTTCTCTGTATGGATCCTCCTCCTCCATCAGCAGCGGTCTAGCTGCGGTCCATGCTGCACATGGCGGTTATTCGGGATATTAGCCGGTGGTCATATTAATGTGTATTCTTTAAGAAGCTCCAATATAACAGATTCTCATCTTTTGTAATTTCCCGCTTTCTTCTTGTTCTGACTCATTTAGGGGGCTTTGTTTCACAGCTAGGATCTAATACTGAGTAAGGTGGATACGGCTGATGGACTCACTGATAAAGATATGGAGTTGGTAGGTGGAAAGGTTTATGATGATGGAGTTACAGTAGTGAGGGTGAGATATGATGAATTGTTGTGTCAACTATAAAAATGACATAATCTAGAAATATCTGAAAGAAAGTTTTAGGATGTAGGGTTTAGTTTTAACCACCTAACTATATTCTTGCCAATTACAATGATCTGGCTTCTGGGGAGGAAAGCTATGGCAAGTCTTGACAAGCTATTAAAACATAAAGATATATCACTATCAACAAAGGTCCACATAGTTAGAACTATGGTATTCCCAGTATTAACATACGGATGTGAGGGCTGGACCATAAAGAAGTTTGAGCGCCGTAGGAATTTTAATTGTGGTGTTGGAGAAAACTACTTAGAGTCCCTTGGACTGCGAGAAGATCCAATCAATCAGGAAATGAAAACACTGGAAGGTTTGATCATGAGACTAAAGCTCAAATATTTTGGTCATATCATGAGAAGACAGGATTCCCTAGAGGACTCTGATGCTGGGAAAGATTGAAGGCACAGGAAGAAGGGGTCAGCAGAGATGGATAGATGAGGTAATTGAAGCCATGAACATGAGCTTGAAGGATCTCAGAGGGGTAGTGTCTGACCAATGTGCCTAGCATGCTGTGGTTAGGAATCCCTGAAGTGTCATATATATGTTAAGCTCATATTAAGAATTGAGCTGATAATGTGCAAAATAGTTTACAAAGATAAAAAAAAATACTAACTCATTTAATTTTGTTTCATTCATTCAGTTTTGCTGAAACACGGCGAGTGCCACTTGACAGCAGAAGTAATTAAACGAGTAATTTAAAAAACTTAGCTGCCACAGGTATTCAGCAAGCATAAGTCTAATGGAGGTGGCTTTGTCTAGCAGGTAGTGCTAAATTTTCAGAAACAAAGTACACTAAGACAATGCTTTCCTTTGCCTGCAGACTTGTATTATACAGGATTCCCTTGACAAAATGATATTATCATTATAATAATTATTTAACAATACAATAATATTATTCTCTTATCAAGTCTGATTGTTGTTAAAACCCAGTATCTCAGCCAACCAGTCTCCCTCCCATTACTGACCTTACCACGGTGGAGATTTATATAATATAAAATTAATTGAAAATATTGAATATTGCTGTTAAATTATAAAATAGGATATTATTAATGCTCAATGCATAATTAAAACAACTAGCTCCTCTTGTTAGGGCATTGTGTTCTTCGACTCTCCGTGACCTCATAAACCGCAACACACCATGCTGATCTACTTGGTATTCATGGCAGAGATATTGGAGTGGGTTGCCAGTTCCTTCTCCAGTGGGCCACACCATACAGCTCCTGGTATTTCTAGGTGGTCTCCCATCTATGTACTGACCAGGCCCACTCCTGCATGGCTTCAGGGCGGTGTGACTGCTTGGTTCCCTGACGGGAATCGAACCTAGGTCGCGAAGGTGAAAGCACAACCAGCGAACCCTACTGTAACCCTTTAGTGACTCTAGAGCATACAATGAGACCAGACACATGAGCATTTTCCTATATATGCATGTTTTGCTATCCCATACCTTTCTTTACATTCACATCATGTGGACATCGGGTTCCTTAATTACTGTGAATAAAGCCATGCAAATTACCCGAGTAGTTTTTCTCCCACTGATCAGTGCATGAAGACAAGCTATTAACGCTTCTCCCAGTGCTCACAGTCTTTGATTAATACATCTGCATGATTCTCCTGTACCTTTTTAGTAATGCACTTGTAGGACAGGACCTGATTTATAAACATAAAATAAAGATTAAGCTGAGGGTAGAGCCATTTATTAGGCAACCCATAATAATGAGATTCATAGTCTAGAAAAGGGATTTTCTTTAGCATATTGTTTAAAGTATATAGCTAACGAGATTGTGGACAGCTAAAAAGAAAATTAAAAAATAATGTCTTTAGTTAAAGGGCCAATGCAACTATCCACCACTGTACGGTAAACAACTTTGCAATAAACTTTCTTCATAAAATACATATTTCTTAGTGACATTATACTTGCGATTTATTTTATTTTTCTGCCTCTCATCATAAAATACCAGATTTAGTGTTGTCATTAGTGCTAAATAATAAAATTCATAGATATATTTTTATTAACTGGCACCTTGGACATGTATGGCATTTTTCGGAGACAACCTTTATTCGTTGGGGAATACAGCTGTGTTCTGATTGGCTAAAGATGTTGGTGTTGTTCAGTCATATCCGACTATCTGTGACCCTGTGGGCTGCAGCCCACCAGGCACATCTGTCAACCACTGCCCTTGTTGGCTCCCTCAAGCTCATGTTCACTGCTTCAATTACCTAATCTATCTCTCTCTGTATCTGCCATCCCTTTCTTTGTGCGCCTACAAGCTTTCCCAACATCAGACTCTTCTCTAGGGAATCCTGTCTTCTCATAATATGGCCAAAATATCTGAGTTTTATCCTCATGATCAAACCTTTGAGTGGACATTTTGGCTTAATTTTCTGTAGTAAAAACTTTTGTACTGATCAGCATCGAAATGAACTGATTATTTTCATTCAAGGCATAGTCTTTTCATCTCAAAATATGGAATTAGCCTAATGTTCTGCGTATCTAACAATGCCGGTGATCTTGGATTATACCTTTCATGTGTAATTGCATTACACGTATGTGAATCATACACAGGAATTCATTATTTTTATTTTATTTTCATTTTTCAGCTTAACTAGTAAAATAAAGAAAGATTAGGTATAAAAGACCACTTTATAAATATATATATATATATATATATATATATATATATATATATATATATATATATATAGTAAATAAATAGTACATCTGTGTTCACATTTAAATGCCTAAAACAAGTTTAAAAACCTGCTTCCAGATCAGAATTCCGAGAAAAACAGTTTTTACACTGCATTCTGGGAAGCTGAGCTGGGACATGCAAATGTGCCCACAAATGCTTTGTTCTTCAATCCGTAGCCATTAACAAACATGGCTTCCTTTAAGCTTATGCATGCTGTATTACACAGCTTTAATACAAAGCCAAGGTTGAATTAAACACAAGCTGAGTATCCTATCCATGTACAGCTGTTTCAAGCTTACTGGCTATCATCAGCATGGAGCGGGATCTCAGCCTGTGTTGTGGAAATTATGAGTAGGTAGTTCACCACAAAAATCATTTATAATATGGTGGGCAAAAGAGCGATAGAAGCCTCCACCGTACAGTAGTACAGTAAATAAATAGTACATCTGTGTTCAAATTTGAATGTCTAAAGCAAGTTAAAAAACCTGCTTCCAGCTCAGAATTCCGAGAAAAACAGTTATTACACTGCATTCTGGGAATTTTTGCGGGGACATGCAAATATATATAGTCGATACACACATCCAATATAATAAAAACAGTGATTGTCTGTGGATAGGTATGCTAACTAATGCAAATCCATCCTAAGCTATGCATGAAAGCTGTGTTATAGAGAAGGCATGTGCTTAAAAGTGCAATGAATAAATTGGTTTTGGATTAAAGAGTAAAAATGCTTTGTGGACACATTTGCATACCCATGCCTAGTTTCCCAGAGTGCAGTGCAATAACTGTATTTTCTTTTAATCCTGAGCAGGAAATAAATATAATATATATATATATATATATATATATATATATATATATATATATATTTATATATATATATATATACATATACCTATATCCAGCACCCCATATATATAGTTTGTGATTTTCAGGAGAATAAATGACTGTTAATTGTCCTCTAAATATTTTTTTTCTTTTTTTTTTAAATACAGAATTTTTCACACATTCCAGCGTATGATCAAATATATTATTTTCTGCATTCAGACCCACTATACAATTACTGTACACTGTATACAACTACCGTATAAATATATGCAGATTATAAAACACGGATTCCTGTAAATCATTATTTCTGAAGAGGCAGCATCAAGCTGAAAAATACTTTAACTGTGCTCCAAATAAATTAGTTTTGTGTAGATGACAGCCTAATATGTGAGGTGTATTTCCATCAAAAGGACTCTGTTCCTGGGTGATTGTATTTATTGTGGATCACTGAGCAGTTATTAAGTGGTAACAATATAAATCTGATTGATCATTTTCTCCCTGAATTACATAAAACACTTGATGGTTTAGTTGGTTGGAGAAGGAATTGAAACATCCACTTTGAGACAGAAATATTAGTCTGATATTCAGAACGTATTATAATGACCAAATCACTGACAAATGTAGAAACCTGTATTTACAATCACAGATACTAAACAGCGAACCAGAATGCATTAGTAGAAGATCATTCCTGTTACTGTGCCTTTAAAGCATCAATGTCAGATGAACACATATACATTTGAAAAAAATGGTCTAATTTGGTTGGAAAAATGTAATAAAAATTTTAAAGGATTGTCGAAGTTTTGTGTTCGCATTTAAATGTCTAAAATAAGTAAAACAAAGTATTTCCTGCTCATAATTCAGAGAAATACAGTTATTCCACTGCATTCTGGGAAGCTGGAATCATCAGAGTGGGGCCGGTTCCTAGCTTGTGTAGTAGATTTTGTGGGGAGGTAGTTTACCACAACAATCATTTAATTTATGGTGGGCAAAAGAGAGATAGAAGCCTCCACTGTACAGTATTACAGTAAATACATTTGTGTTTACATAGTGTGTGTATATATATATATATATATATATATATATATATATATATATATATATATAAAATCTCTGATTATACCATGTTGCAATCCATCTTGGACTGTGTACTGCTTTTTTGAGTGGAAGGATTATTTTATCAGCCATTCAACCCTACTGTCACAGTAAATATAGACCTTATCAGTGTCCATAGTCCATTCCACTCCTCCCAACATCATGCGTGCCTAGATGCGTATATACGTTTCGCTACTCTACCTGGCTTCTTAAACGGGAAGAAGCCACAAAGAGTGGCGAAATGTACGTTAGTATATGGCATGTAGGCACACGTGATGTCAGCAGTCTGATGACGTCTGTTGCTTAGACTCCCAGACCAACAGTCTATTCAGGGTATGAGGAGAGTAAAGATAAATACCAGTTGAGGCACCAAAATATATACTCTAATTAGAGAAGAATATTTAACTAGTATACATTTAGGGATTAAGCTAGTTTTTTTTTTTAGATTATAACCAGAGCTGAGCCTTCCAGATAGGAGAAACTCCTTCAGGAGCCATTGACAGACTTATTCCTATATCACTTCCTCCCATAAGTATTGGTCCGGTCAGAGATCTATATGTACATGTCCTATTTCTAGTTGTTTTGTTTATGTTTATAGTGTGCCGTTTTTAGACACAATAAAGAGATTTTTTCATTCCCACTTTAATTCATATTTTTACAAACAAAGGCAAAACATCCACCATGGCTAAGGCAAAACAAAATACAATAGTTAAAAATTTAAATCTGTTATTATTTATTTATTTATTTGTTTATTTATATTTAAAAACATTTTACCCTTCAAAACTATAAATATAAAATTTTGCTTGTCACTGGAGATACCCATGATAATATGGGGAAAATTATGTATGTGAGGACACTTACATATGTGCAGCAGCAGGTCTTACAAGTATATTTGCAACATGTGTGATTCAAGAAGGTGTGGGGGAAAGGGGTAGGTGTCAAAATATTAAAAGATACAATATGTCAAATGAATACAGATGATGCAGCGTTATGAAATGTGTTGTGGTTTCCTTTATGCTGATCCTCTTTGAGGGGTCCCTTGAGGATAGTAGCGATAGATCACAACAGGAGATTGTCTTCACTCACGAACCTACAAAGGAATATATTTTTATATAGGACCATAGCAAGAACTACTTCAAATGTATGCACGTGGATCAGGGCTGACAATACCAGTTGTGCAGGTGGTGCGATGCACCAGGGCCCTCCTCTAGGTGCAGCAGTGCTGCATATTGTATTTTTTTATTGCATTAAATTTTTTGTAGTATAGGGGCCCTATATGCCCAAATCAACATCGTCCACCTGGCCCTCCTTGATTGCACCTCCCACATAAATATATACATTTATATCACATATTATAATTGTCAAACTGCGAAGGCTCATTGCAGGCCGCGAAGCGAGGGGCTGCATTTGCGGAGGTGGACATAAACTGCTATGAGCCGAAGGCTCATGGCAGGCCGCAAATGCGGACCTTGTGAAGTGATTGTCCACATTTGCACACGTGGGAGCTCTACGGCGTCTCAATCTCGGTAAAAAGCAACCCAGAAAAGTGCTGCGGGGGCTTATAAAAAAAAAAAAACGACCTGCGGGCCTTAGAGAAAAAAATAACAACACGGGATGAGGAAAACGGGACTTAGAAAAATAAATAAATATGACCAGAGGGACTTAGAAAAAACAATACTTACGAGGTCGTAAAAATACGAAGTTAAAGGCTGAAACGAGTACATCCCAAAACACCCAAAACACTGAAAAATAAAAACAAAACATAAAAAAAATCACACACAGCAAGGGGGGACAGCCAGGACATCTGGGAGTGAGGTTGCATGCAAATTAAAGTCGAATTTAAGCAGTTTAGGCACTTGAAAACTGGCTAAGCGAGAAAAAAATGGCGGCAGAAAAACATGAAAACTAAGCTACACGACCCTGAGGCGCGCAAAACACCGCAAAGGACGTACGACTTTTACAAACAACAATTACAAGGTCTTAAAGACGCAAAAATACAAAGTCAACGCCCGAACTGCGCACGTCCAAAAACACGAAAAGCACAACAACAAAAAAATACAAGATAAAACAAACATCGCACACAGCACAGGGGGACTTCCAGGACGTATGGGAGTGAGGTTGCACGCCAATTTAAGTCGCATTCAAGCAGTTTCGGAACTTGAAAATCACCTAAGCAACAAAAAAAATGGCAGACAAAAAAAAAATGAAAATGAGGCTAAAGGAGACAGAG
Source organism: Discoglossus pictus (assembly GCA_027410445.1). Taxonomy (NCBI): domain Eukaryota; kingdom Metazoa; phylum Chordata; class Amphibia; order Anura; family Alytidae; genus Discoglossus; species Discoglossus pictus. The sequence goes on from CM050171.1 coordinate 17,749,949, forward strand.
CCACAAAAAGCACCGTCAGGCATGTACGAGTTACCCAGGGACATAGGAGATACAAAATATAACAACAAATATGATCAATATAGATAGTATCCTTGGTGTTTATCACCTCTCGTTACTCAAAAATAAAAAATAATCTTTAATTGGATACTGTAAATCCGAAAACTACGCCGCTGAAAGTATATAAGATATAAGAGTGCTTTCGATAATGGAAGATGCATAGAAATAATGTATAGACTCACACATATATCACTGTACTTACAATCCTTGGTATAAACAATCCTCATAAATCAGAACATACTGATTTTCCTGCTACTACAGGATATACTGATAATCACAGGATTGAAACAAAGAACAATAAATGCACTCATATAAGTATACTAAAAACAAGAGAAATCTGAAGCCAAAAGAGACTTAAATATAACTAAAATAATGGTAATGGAAAGGGCTATAATACACTATATACAAAATAATGTACAAAAAATATCAGTACAGAGCTGGAGAAACATATAGCAGTAGAAAAATATACTTGCTGTTCAACTGTCGAGCTCCAAGATACCAAGGATCTCATTCTATTATCGTCCGCAGCCGTTGCGGGGCCGCAAGGACCGGCCGCAAGCTATCCGGCTATTCTATTCCCCTCCGGCCGGGGGTTCCGGCAGGCTTGCAGCCGGCGCCTTGTTATCTCTTGCGGCCGATCGCGCCGGAGGAAAGCCTTTGATCTTAAACGGCCGCAAGGAAATCGGTCGTAAGAAAAGCCTGGTTGCGATTCTATTGCTCCGGGAACCCTCTCTGCAAGGCTAAAAACGAGCCGCAGCTTACTTGCAGCAAACAGGTCCTGCTAGCACCAATTAAGCACATAAAATAGCTCAAATAAAGCCATCCTGCACTTTGAGAAGACTATAAAGTGATATTCGGTGTTAGCAAAAATAGCACATAATTACCCTATACTCAAATCCGTAAAATAATTTATTTTTAATATACGTAAAATATCCATGTAAAAAGTCCATAGGGCTTGGAGCACCTCAGACACGCCGCAGCCGGAAAATAAACAGTTAATTTGAACTCGGGTTTGGGCAGATGTGCAAGCTTGAGAGTGGGTTCCTTTTAATCCTCATGTCCCCCAATATGATCCCTAGCATTTACAGAGCTGTACAGTGTAGGCTTGAATTTATTTTTGCGTTTTTAGATTTCTGAGCTTATGGCCGGTTTCAAGATATGCGGCCGGCCGTAAGAGGAGATCCTTGCGGGGCCGTATAATAGAATCGCGAGTTAACTGAACCCCCGCAAGGAATCGCAGCCTTACGGCCGATTTACGGCCGGTAATAGAATGAGGCCCCAAGTGCATAAAGAAATAGCCCAATGTATATCCAGCTTCACTCTCAGTAGTCTCTGGCTCAGATAATAGGGAAAAAAAGTTGCCAACGGGCCGTTTCAGCCATCCTCGTGGACTTTTTCTAAGGCTATCTTAGATACAAAATATACCATTATAATGGACAGAAAAGGCTCGCAGGCAAGTAATACATAGAAAAAAACACAATTTTACAACAAAAGTGATCGTTACAAAGCAGGACACTTGAAGTACACGACCGGAGAGGCTCACAATGTGCGTCGAAGGCACTCAGTGCGGGGCTCGCAATGAGCGCCAAAGGTCCACAGAGGAACAAAAGCCTTACATTGTGTGGAAAACACCATTGCCATGGCTTCAAATTTTATTGGCGTCATTTTTGACGGGCAAGTTGCTACTATTATATATTGAGCAAATAATAAGAAATCCACTGCTAAAAAGATTAAAATAATATACAGTGCTTTGCAAAAGTATTCACCCCCTTGACTTTTTACCTATTTTGTTACATTATAGCCTTAAGTTCAATGTTTTGTTAATCTGAATTTTATGTGATGGACCAGAACACAATAGTCTAAGTTGGTTAAGTGAAATGAGAAAAATATATACATAAAACTATTTGTTAGAAATATAAAACAGAAAATTGGCATGTGCATATGTATTCACTCCCTGTGTTGTGAAGCCCAAAAAAAGCTCTGGTGCAACCAATTACCTTCAGAAGTCACATAATTAGTGAAATGATGTCCACCTGTGTGCAATCTAAGTGTCACATGATCTGTCATTACATAAACACACCTTTTTTTAAAGGCCCCAGAGGCTGCAACACCTAAGCAAGAGGCACCACTAACCAAACACTGCCATGAAGACCAAGGAACTCTCCAAACAAGTAAGGGACAATGTTGTTAAGAAGTACAAGTCAGGGTTAGGTTATAAAACAATATCCAAATCTTTGCTGATCCCCAGGAGCACCATCAAATCTATCATAACCAAATGGAAAGAACAGGGCACAACAGCAAACCTGCCAAGAGACGGCCGCCCACCAAATCTCACGGACTGGGCAAGGAGGGCATTAATCAGAGAGGCAGCACAGAGACCTAAGGTAACCCTGGAGGAGCTGCAGAGTTCCACAGCAGAGACTGGAGTATCTGTACATAGGACGACAATAAGCCGTACCCTCCATAGAGTTGGGCTTTATGGCAGAGTGGCCAGAAGAAAGCCATTACTTTCAGCAAATAAGAAAATGGCACGTTTTGAGTTTGTGAAAAGGCATGTGGGTGACTCCCAAAATGTATGGAGGAAGGTGCTCTGGTCTGATGAAACTAAAATTGAACTTTTCGGCCATCAAAGAAAACTCTATGTATGGCACAAACCCAACACATCACATCACCCAAAGGACTGGGAAACTGGTCAGAGTTCAGGGAAAGATGGACAGTGCTAAATACAGGGATATTCTTGAGCAAAACCTGTACCACTCTGTGCGTGATTTGAGACTAGGACGGAGGTTCACCTTCCAGCAGGACAATGACCCCAAACACACTGCTAAACCAACACTTGGGGGGTTTAAGGGGAAACATGTAAATGTGTTGGAATGGCCGAGTCACAGCCCAGACCTCAATCCAATAGAAAATCTGTGGTCAGACTTAAAGATTGCTGTTCACAAGCGCAAACCATCCAACTTAAAGGAGCTGGATCAGTTTTGCAAGGAGAAATGGGTAAAAATCCCAGTGGTAAGATGTGGCAAGCTCATAGAGACTTATCCAAAGCGACTTGGAGCTGTGATTGCTGCAAAAGGTGGCTCTACAAAGTATTGACTTTAGGGGGTGAATAGTTATGCACATTGACTTTTTCTGTTATTTTGTCCTATTTGTTGTTTGCTTCACAATAAAAAAAAACACCTTCAAAATTGTGGGCATGTTCTGTAAATTAAATGATGCAAATCCTCAAACAATGCATGGTAATTCCAGGTTGTGAGGCAACAAAACACGAAAAATGCCAAGGGGGGTGAATACTTTTGGAAGGCACCGTAGATCAAACAAAATAAATGCAGCTCTGCTTAGCAATAACATATTTCTATTAATATTCTCTGCACCAATGTGTTTTGTATAGCAACTTTGTCAGAGCTTGGTCCTGTAAACAGCCTTTAATGTGTTTGCGATGGGAGCCCATAAACCTCCAACCAGCTGTGTAGAATCAGTCTAGTAGGTATGGATAGGTACAGGAACTGGCCCCACACTAATTAGAGGCAGTAACCTTGAAACAGTGCTGTCTGTGGGTATGTTTCCTGCCTTGTACTTACTCCATCCCGGGCTTTACATAAGGCTTTGTGATACAATAGGCATATGCTTAAAAGGAGCCATATTTGAAATGGTGTTTGGATTTAAGAGACAAGTCGTTGTGGGCACATTTGCACGTCCCTGCCCAGGTTCCCAGAATGCAGTGTAATAAATGTATTTCTCGGAATTCTGAGGAGGTAACACGTTCTTTTTTTTTACTTGTTTTAGATGTTTATATGTGAACACAAATGTACTAATGTAAATAAATAGTCCATTTGTGTTCTTATGTCTATATGCAAATGAGCATTCTGTGGCCATGATTTTTTCAGGAAATGTATATATATATATATATTTTTTTTTTTATTATTTATATATATATATATATATATATATTTATTTATATGTATATATATATATATATATATATATATATATATATATATATATATATATATTTGCCTAGAGGAAGCTTGGGCACAGAATGCTCATTTGCATATAAACACAACAACAACATGACATTTCTCAGGATTTACTCACTATAGAAAAGAATGGATAACACAACATATAGCCAATTTTTTATGCAACTTGACTTTGGGGTGACAGAGTCCCTTTAAGGTGTTGCTTTTTTCTCTATTTTATTTTTCTATATTGTAATAGCATGTATTTTCCCAATGCTAAACAATATAATATTATTATGTTGAATATTTTTCAGTGACTTTTTGACATTGGTGGATTTATATAGCTGAGGGATATTGATATAGCCATTTGTCACAGTTTATAACAGCAAATAACATGAATTATCTTACATATGTTACCAGTCATATTTTTGTTTTAACAAAGAATAAATCCTTAGACGTTCCATGTCCCTCTCACAAATACCAAAGGCAAATTATTTGTCCGTAGGCATTATTTTTTAATACACAATTCAGTGTTGCTTCTCAGCTGTTACATTTCATTGTGCATTGGAAGCTCAAAATAAAATGATTTAGAATGTAGGTTATTATCAAAAAAGAACAATCCAGTACAGAGAGCGAGTAATACAATTGTATAATCTCTGCTTTCTGCGTATTTCCAATATATAGTACAACTCTTCAAGGCTTGGATATAGAAAATCTATATTGCAATTTGGTAAAGCAATATGGCAACAAAGACGATTAAAATGGGACTGCTTATCCTTAAAATGAAGATGTTTTCATCAAAATACTATAAAATGTTTTCCCTGTATCGGTCTTCATAAATGCAGAGTTCACAGCACATAAGTTGTTTGGCGCACTTGTAAATCATTTGGGAAACATAATAAAGAATTGCAGGTGCAGAGAATAAAAAATAAGGAAGTGTTGTGGAATATAGCAAAAAATGTAGCCATTTTGCAGAACATGCATGTAAAATAATATATTTAAATAATTACAGAAGTATTTTTGCATTGAAAAAAATGATTAAAATGACACGGGGCAGGTTCCAAATTTGATTTAATTTAAAAGTATAATTAGCACAAAGAACCAGGCGCTGTTGTTTGGATTAGTCTTAAAACTTCTATTAAAATATTTTAAAAAAACAGGAGAGCAGCAATGCAGTTCTGGAAAGTAGATGCAGGATTTCTTAGAAGCCAGGCTGGAGCAAAGTGATTACGAAGCACACTCCTCAGAAATACAGCTTGTATACTTTAAAAAAGACCAATTGTCCTTATTTAAACTCAAAGGGACTTATATGAATGTGAGAACAAAAAGCTCCTGGTAATTTAATTAGTCCTAGTGATTAAGTAACATAATTAAGATAGAAAGGCCAGCTAACCTAATCACTCAACAAGAGATTTTCAATGCTGTATGCACACATGGTGTTAGTTTCACAATGGGCTTCTTAGATTTGCCCTTGAAAACAATAATTGGATCACAGTATATAGATTCCAAAACTACATATAAAAAATATATAAAATATGTTTAACACGCATGTAATCTGTAATATAAGTGGTTAGCCACACAATGTCCAAAAAACACAGACACGTGGGTATTCACTTGGGATGAGGGTCTCCAGACCCTAGGTAGTCTAAACAGGGGAAACCATGGTTATCACAGGGGCAACAAAATCCCAGGGGTGTCATGCCCATCTTGTGCTAGCCCATTTCTTGGGGAAAACTGGACTATTCTCCTACAGAGAAGAAAGAGAAGTAGGTATCACAATACTTTTATTGTATATATAATACAATACTTTTTATTATATTCTATTACAGGCTTCTCCCCCGCCAGATTTACCGGTTTAATGTTTTAAACATAACAAATAAAATATGGAAAAAAATGTTGTATGTATCTACAGGCTGTTTATTATGATTAATGCACCAGATTTAATACATTGCCCCTAGCTAGAAAGTGCCATTTAATTAATGACCATTACACGTTTCCCTTGGAAAGGTGAAGAGCTTCTCATTGGCTTCATAATCTTTTTCTGTCCAGGAACTCATAAACAAATCAATCCAGGGCAGACATACATGTGGCCTCTAACTCATTTATTTATAATATATAGCAATAAATATTTAAAAGACAATGTATATTTAACACCTGTGGTAGCCCAGAGCTTGCTTTTAACTCACTATAGAACAATACTGAGCCATGATAAGAAGGAATTCATGGGCCACAACAGTAGCCCTAAATATTATTTGAACTATAAAGTGCAAATAAAATATTATTTACAACTGCCGCCTATTAAATTGTCATTTAGTAATAAAATAAAGAGTTTTGAATTTACTCCATGTTGGCTGTCACTCAAATCACTGAATCCTCCCATCAAATTGCTCTTATTATCGGTGGCTAATCCCCTCATTACTGAATTAATGGCTTCCTTCTGCATATGGCAAGAAGCCATATGCAATAAGAACATCCAAGAAGCCATATGCAATAAGAAGTCGTTAATGACGGGAGCCACTCATCAATCATGAAGTAAATAGCTGCCGATAACAAGACCAAACTGGTGGCAGGACCTCATGAACCACATGACACAATTAAAAACAGTTTTTTTATATATTTTTTAATAACTCCCATTTGTATATACTCTTGATTTTATTGATATTTTACAATCTTGCTGTGGCCCTTTAACAATAAATAAAGGCATAGTTACCAAACCATGACTAACACACAATATTAAAGCAATACATGTTAGAATAATTCAGTGGAACACATTGAAAATGTATATTAATGTCATGGAAAACATTGAGAAAAACTGTAAATGTTGCCTAGCAACCTGAAATTCTGAAATATTTCAGAAAGTGTAATTTCTGGTGCTGCTGGAAATATCACCTGATTTGAAGGGTTTTGTAATTTAATAAATACTAATGTTCCATCAACTGTTTGTGTACATAGACCGTACTCCAAATAACTCATTGGGCATGTGAAGATGTCAGCCCTAGACATCATTATAAACAATGTTTATATTTATTGTAAATTAAAAATAAAAAATGTTAGAAAATGTAAATTTTCCGCTTGGTGTGACACAAAATTGCTGTTATCACTAAGGACTAAATAATAGGATTTTCATGAAGAATTTAAAAAAGAGACATGGTGGGTGGCTGCCTAGGAAGCTAAGGTTCAAGGGCCTCCAACATGAGTATAATATTTTAAATAGAGCTGATATTTTAGAGGATTTGTTGTTGTTTAGTCATTCAGTCATGTCTGATTTTCCATGACCCTATGGACCGCATAGGAACCTTTGTAAGCCACTGCCCCTCTGAGCTCCATCAAGCTCATGCTCATTGCTTCAATGGCCTCATCTATCCATCTCCACCTTTGACTCCTCTTTCTTTGTGTGCCTTCGAATCTTTCCCAGCATCAGAATCTTCTCTAGGGAATCCTGTCTTTTCATGATATGGCCAAAATATTTGAGCTTTAATGACCAAACCTTCCAGTGAACAGTTTGGCTTCACTTCCCGTAGTATTGATTGATTGGATCTTATTGCAGGCCGAGGGACTCTAAGCAGTTTTCTCCAACACCACAATTCAAAGGCGTCAAATCCCAGGCCCTCCTCCTTCTTTACGGTCCAGCTCTCACATCCGTATGTTACTATTGGGAATACCAGAGTTCTAATTATATTTTGTTGATAGTGATTTATCTTTACTTTTTAATAACTTGTCCAAGATTGCCATAGCTTTCCTCCCCAGAAGCAAATGTATTTTAATTTCATGGCTGCAGTGACCATCTGCAGAGATCTTGGAGCCAAAGAAAATAAAATCTGTCACTGCCTCCACTTCTTCCCCATCTATTAGCCTGGAACTGAGATTGCGGTTTGCTATGATCTTTGTCTTTTTAACGTTGATTTTAAAATATAAGGTCACCGTATTGTGACTTGTACAAATAATACTTGATCTTGACTGAATTTCTAGATAGTTTTCACAAGCCGGGATTCCATTTTCCTGTACTTGTAACTTATATAAAGCGGAGTAAATGAATGGAGGGCCCTGGTGTAAAAACAATTTTTTTTTCACATTGTCTTCTTCAAATTAATAAATTAAAACTACTCAAAACTTGGTCATGGATTTTAAATCTTTTTTTTTTTTACAGCAAAGGATAATAACATATAACTGGCAGTGAACATGTTAAGCATGATCAAATAATATATTGTTCTTGCTTAATCGGCACAGAAAGTCTTAATTCACTTCACTGCATATTTTAAATGAAATCATTATATTCATTTGCATTTAAAATAGCACACAGAATAACATCTTCCATCTCTTATAGAATATATTAATTAAGTCACACGTATCACAAGGCATCTAAATTCATTGCCAAGACAACGTAAAGTTCGCAATCGCTGCATATGCAAAGCACTCGGTCCATTGAGGATCCATAGGACGCACAGCCTTGATCATGATTGACTTTAAGGTTAAGGCCAATGGATAATGTTAAAAATAAACCAACATTTTTTCTCATGTTTTCGGGAATGTTCACATCTTGTTAATTCTAATAATTAGTTCAATTTCTCTAGGAATGGTGATTGCATCAATAATGGTTATAAAAACACATTTAATATGGATAAAGCACTTATCTTGCCTTTGAAACTTAATATGATTTAGTTGTCTCAATTGTTAAAACACATTATGTCTTTACTTTTATAGAAGTCGCTATTTAAGATAATCACAAAAGATTCTAGAAATTGACTAAAATACTAGAATCCACACAATTTGCAACTCAAAAAGTTTATGTTTTGCATTTAAATATTATATTTTATACATTACTAAATGTTTTTGCATTGAAATACTTTATATTAAATTGAAAATAATAATTGTATTGAAACGGGCTCTGTAGGCATTTTTGTTTGGATATATACATTTTTTACTATGTTAATTAATTTTATCCTCTTCAATGTCATAAGAAATTACTCTTCATGTACTTCTAAGAAGCCCACATAAGAGCAGATTATTCGTTTCTGGAGCCTCTCCTTTCTTCCTTTTCACTCTCATTTAGGCTGTCACCTTTCATAACTGTGACCAAACACCACACCTACATGGGAGGAGCTTCATGACTTGTGTCCCGTGCTGCTGCAAGCAGACAGTGACATGCTGTGTGCCTGAATAATGTGAAGTTTGTTGCTGTGAATGGCTAAAATCTTCCACTTTCCTTGACGACACAACTTTGTGAATTCAGCCCATTCGTTTTTTTGACAGGTAAGGACTATGGGCTAGATCTTCTAAAGTATGAAGTGGTAAATAACTTTTCCACTCTACTGGAATATGATATCACAAATGGTTGTCCAAAAATATACCCTTTAGTGCATATGTCCCTAAATGCTTCACACATGTTTCTGCATTCTTTTATTTATTTCATTTATTTATATATTTTTTTGTTTATTTATTTTGTAGTATGGAAAATAATTATATCTCTATAAAATGGAAAAAGAGTAAAGTGTTTTTCATCAGACTCCTGGAGAAGCCCAATAATGGACGAAACATTGTAGATATAATGCTTCAGAGATTGCTGTAACGCTAATATCATCAAGTAGCCATGATTTCTCATCTGGAAGTACAGTAGGATCTGAGAGATGCAGCTACCAACTGAATGAACTATCGGATTACCTAAGGACTGTTGGTTTTGCACAAAATATAGATTTTTGTTACACCATCAACAAGATCATCTTTTACTTTTAATGTTATTCTAGTCTATCTTATATCCATAATATTTTATTAAGTAATTTATTTTTTTGTTTGTTTATGTTGTAGTTTGACAATTCTGCATACCACTACAAAAATAAAAGAGAGTAAAGTTTTTTGACTTCCGAAGAAACCCTATAGTGGATGAAACACATAGAGATGTTGCAATGCTATCTCATCTGAAAGCACAGCATGAACCGAGAGCTGCAGCTACCAACTGGATGAACTAAAGGATTATATAAGGCCATTGAATTGCACAAACAATTGTTTTTTTTAACTCCATCTGAGAAGCAATAAAGCCTTTTTATAGGTTTTTGTTGTTTTGTTGTTCAGTCAAATCCCACTCTCCTTGACCCTATGGAGCGCAAAATACCAGGCACATCTTGTGCCTGTCCATATACTTTCCATGGCAGAGATACTGGAATGGTTTGCTAGTTCCTTCTCTAGTAGACTGTGATTTGTCTGACCTCTCTGCTATGACCTGCCCATCTTGGGTGACACTACATGGTTTAACACACAGATTCAATGAGGTACACAAGTTCCTTCAACATGACAATGTAGTAATCAGCAGGCTTTTAATAGGTTATTCAGCTTTTAATATGTTATTTTACTTTATCCTATAGGGTTTAAGGACCAACATATGATATCACCAAGGGTTCTCCAATAGCTCACCCATTAGTAGATATGACCATATGGGTTGCACACTTGTGTTTTTCCTAATCTGTTAAAACATTGATTATTTTGCCGGGAGATCTTCATGGCTCTGTAGAAATAAAAAAATAATAAAGTATTACACAATTCTTATTAAAAGTCTGTAACCGTGGCTGTGATCAGCCTTCCGCAAAAAGAAGCTCTTTGATATTCAGTGTGTAATGTGTGGTTTGCTTGCTGGCCCTTGCAAAGTTCACTTCACAGAGGCACAGACTTTATATAATTTATCACTAGTGTCCATGAATTTGAATATAATGTCAGACTGTGCTATAACCAATGTGCATAGAGCCAAACAGGATAACCTGATGAAGTTTTTATTCAAGAGGATGAAAAGCAAGTATTTTGTCAGAGATGCACTTTTTAAGACTTTTTTTTATTTTTAAATGTCAGATTTCAGGTTTATATTTTAGTGACCTTTTAAGGGTGATTACTGATATAGACATAGTACATAGTAACACGTTTCCAGACTCCCTTTGGATGTGTGCCTGTGTTTCTGGCACTTTGATTGAGGAACATCATTCCGGAGGCTATAAGTTTAATAAAATGTTAGCCAGTGATACAGTAATAAAACAAAACAAAGAAAAGATCAGGCCAAGCTTCCAGCCAGGTATTACCTTTACTTACAGACAGTCCCTTCACTATCTAGCATCCACTCAGCTAAACCTGGGTGGAGCAAAAACAAACAGTACAGTAGTTCAAATCAAAATCACTGGCCTGTATCCTTTAGAAGTCCAGTTCTTCAATCAATCATCATCAGCTCCAAGCTGCAGTATCTCTGTCTGTGTCTTTTTCCAGCTTCATGCAAAACACTGTTCTCAGTGCTCCCCTTTTCTTCAGCCCATATAAGCTCTGTAAACACTTCTGTGTGTGTTTCTCTCTTTTCTTCAAGCAAATTATGCAGAAAGTTCTTTTGCAGCCTCACACAGACTGCAGGCCATAAACATAGCCTCACAGAGACTGCTAGCTGCAGTCCAAAGGGCCACACCCAAGTTCCATGAGCAGTCTTAAGTCAGGCCTAATCAGGTGTATCTAATCAAAGGCTCTGTGAAATTAACCCTTTCACACTTCTTAGGGAAGGGACGCTTTGAAACGTCTATAGCTCACACAAACCCCTTGCAGCACTATGTTGCAATATATATATATATATATATATATATATATATATATATATATATATATATATATATATAAATAATCAAAGTATTGCAGTATATAGTTGTACCTTTTTTATTGTACAAACATATTTATATTAATAGTGGCAAGCTTTCGGATAACTTCTCTTTATCAAAACAGAGGCAATACAAATGGGATGCACCAAAAAAGCAAAATATAGTTTTTTGGAGTGGAGCAAATTCAAGCACCATACATAATGTCCTGTGAGCCTATAGATCAGGTTTTAGATAAGAACATAGCAGAGCCATAAATGTCTTCACAATTTGAGGATTAGAATTAAACATGGGAAGAGACGTGGGATGTATTTTGGTAGTTAGACACAAAAGCTAGATCGATAATAAATCCTGTATGTTTTGTATTCAATTCAAAAGTTTTCCGCTCTTGGATAGTTGTGAAATGTTCTCTGAGTATTTTGATTTTCAGATTTTGAATGCAGTGGTTATTCTTGGTAAAATTATGCCCAACTGCGGAACAGTAACTGTCTTCAATCTGAATTTTGATGGAAAGTCTGTGTGGATTCATCCTCAGGTGTAATCTTTGACATTTCACATACAGCACATTGCATTATGTAGACTACATTGGATGATGTAGATGATTATGAGCCTCTGATGTTATAGGTCTTGTGGTTATGTGTGGCTTTGTCCTCCCTACAGATGTGTCCCCATAGTTTACAGGGATTTTTATTGCAAGATTTGGTACCATTTTCTGTTTTACTCTTCATTGGCCAATCTTCTGCTGACCAATGTTTGTCTCAGATTTGGTGGTTGTCTAATGGAAGGTTTGGAGAATATATATTTTAATTCTGCAACCTCTGTTAGTAGTGGCTCTAAATCCTTAAAAATCGTGTGTATTTCTTCTAGAGTTGGGTGGTATGTGGTGACCAGTGGTGTATTTGTCATTTCTTTAGTTTTGTATAGCAACAGGTGTTCCCGGGGTGTTCTGATGGCAGAGTTTAGTTTCTGTGTGATGACATGAGGTTTGTAACCCTTCTGTCTGAAGGTGTCAAGCAGTGTTTTTAAATATTTATTGTGGTCCCCAGTGTTTGAACATATGTGGTGGTATCTGATGGCTTGACTATGAATTATCTGTCCTTTCCAGGGCCTAGATCCTGGTGCATTGTGACACCATAGAGGACATACCGCCCCATTGGAAAATGGGTAGGGGAATTATATTGCCACATGGGAAATATAGGCAGGTGGGTGGTGGGGTGGATAGCCACAAAACATAGGGCCATAGGGCGTATTGCATATGTATCTGCCTTATCTTGGATACTATATGTAATTCCCCATGCTATATTACTGTGTTCTTTGTTATATTTAAACTGTAACAAAATGTTAATGAAACAGTTAAAAAAATAGGTCTACAATGAAACATTGTAGACAGTCAGGAACCAATGATGAAGATGGGGTTGGGTTTTTGCTACCTGGGACCCTGAGGATTTGGATCCCAGATGTTGCAAATGAAAAGGGGGAGGGTGGCTGAGAGGTGAATGCTTGCCCAGATACCCCATGGAAGGAATGGGCAACTGGATTTTGTTCTCAAAACCCTACAGAATTTGGGGTTAGAGACTGTGGACATTTTCCTGAAAGTTGGGCAACCACCCACAGATGGGCCAACCTACTATCTCCATCAGGAGGAGGACATTCACTGGGACTTATGCAGTGGCCACTTGGGCAAACATTATTTCTTATTTGGATGGGGGACTTGGACTTGGCCTATGGGCTGCAGTTCAAGATTATCATCTGTTAAGGATCATAGCCCCAAAACTGCTGTCTGGATGGTGGGATTAATGTCACGGACCCCTTTCCAGGGCCTGGGTCCTGGTGCATTGAGCCACCATAGAGGACATACCGCCCCATTGGAAAATGGGTAGGGGAATTATATTGCCACATGGGAAATGTAGGCAGGTGGGTTGTGGGGTGAATAGCCCCAAAACATAGTGTCCCACCATGCTCCATATGGTCTTATGGCATATGTCTCTGCCTTTTCCTGTATACTATATGTAATTCCTCATATTGTATTAGTGTGTTCTGTGTTATGTTTAAAATGTAATTAAATGGTCATTAAATCATAAAATAGGTTTACAATAAGACATTGTAGACAGACAGGAACCAGTATTATAATCTATTTTGTCCCATTGTTTGCAGATAAGCAAATTACATTTCTGATGTGCTAGACAGCTGGAGACAACATATGTCTATTAATTGGTTTGCCTATTGTTCACAGGTGCCAGCCAGGATGCCAGGCTATTAGACCCCATGTGGGGTCAATCTCCTGTGTTTGTCTGCCACTCCCTGTCATTATTCTTTTGTATACCCCTCCCCCATATCTATCCCCTATAAATATTGTTTGACTCTCCAAAAATAAATCAGTTCACTGCTGAGAAATATAAAAATGGTATGTTCTCCTATTTGCAGGAAGGAAGGTTACTAAGACTCCTGGAAGTGCTGATTCCTGATTGAAATCATCTGTATCAATCAGAGTCTTTCCAAGAACCCAACGGTCCATGTGGGTAGTTAACCTATAGTCTATAGCAAGTGGCCCTGGGCAGTAATGCTACCCCTGGATTATCACATTATCGCTTGTTTAGTATGTGAGGGATGGAAGCTAGAGCTGTGGAGGTAACTGCATCAGTCTTTATGTTTTCTATAAACAGATGAGCAGATAGGAAACCTACTGACAGATGCAGTTACCTCCACAATTCTAGTTGCCATGCTGATGAGAGGCAGTAACCTTGAAACAGCTGTATGTGGGTGGGATTCCTGGCCTGTGTATTATCCAACCTGTGTATTATCCAAAACAGCAGGCATATGCTTAAAGGAAGCCATGTTTAAAATGGTAATGGATTGCAAGAGTAAAGCCTTTGTCGGCACATTTGCATGTCCCCGCCCAGGTTCCCAGAATGCAGTGTAATTACTGTATTTCTCAGATTTCTGGGCATGAAACAAGTCTTTTAACTTGTTTTAGACATTCAAATGTGAACACAAATGTACTATTTATCTTCTGTACTGTCTATATGTGTGTGTTTTTTTAAATGTATAAAATATATTTTTATGTTTACCTACGGTGGGCTCATTTGTATATCCCTGCAATAACTGTATTTCTTGGAATTCTGAGCAGGAAATACATTTTTTTTTACTTTTTTGGGACATTCAAATGTGAACATGACAGTACTATTTATTTTCTGTACTATATATGTGTGTGTTTTTGAAATGTATAAAAGAAAATATAATAATAATGTAATGAGACCATAACTAAGATCATAATATTATAATTTTGTACTAGCAGAAATTAAACCATTGGCCATTTTAAAAATCATACAGAGCAAATATATGAATTGATTAATTTTAAACTATGTCTGTATCCCATATAAATATTAGAATTTTAGTATTCTGGTTGAATGTATGATTTGAAAAAAAAAAAATACCGTTAAAGTTCTCAATATTTTTACATTAGTTTATAATTTATAACCTCACAGGAATTTAATAAATTATGCCTGAACAAGCAGCTTTCTGATTTATCTCTGCTCTTTTCGTTATTGTCTTGTATAAGTTTAATTTAATTAGTGACGGCATTTGTATTGTACGTGCTCAGAAAACATCAACTTAAATAAAGACAGTAAATTATATTTATCAACTAACAAAATCAGTTCTTAGCTTTTTTTTGGAGGGGACTATAATGATCCAGTGTTCGAAATTACTAACTTTTAAAATATATATATATATATTTTTAAAGTTATTGTATTATTTAGAATGACAACATTTGTTGTTTTGTTTTGAAATATATTTGTAAACAACTACATTTTCTATTCCCCATGCGCAAATATTTCCTGCCTTTAAACATCTATCAAGGAACTGGGTCATGGCAATAAAAACTATTTTTAAATTGCTTTGATATTATTTTCACATGAATAATTTAAAAAAAATGTTAAACAGATGTTTTGATTTTTTTTTTTCTTTTTATCCCATAGCAAAATCCCAGAATCCCAAATACTTTGTATGAAAATGTTCTTATATGATTGAACATAAGGTCGGAAATAAATATCCCATGTACGACATACCCAGAGATTGTATGAATCCTCAGAGGGGGATTTACTAAGCAAGTGAAATTGAGGTAATTTGTATCACTAATTGAATATATTGCATCACAATGTTGCATTATTAATATACGTACACCACTAATAGAGTGATAATAGGTTTCTCAGCACCTTAATATAAATGCCTACCAGCATGGGGCCCCCTTCCAGAGAGGGCCCCTTACATACGAACCCCTCTCCTGTCAATGTCTGATTAGTGTAGAAAATGTAATTAAATATAGACAGTTTCTGATTGTTTTCTCCTCCTCTGTCCTGATATGTTACAGAATAGTGAGCCTTAAGAATTGCAACATATTGCCCTTTTTTTACCATTGTTAATATAAATCAGATAAGAAAACAAATGAACAGGATCTTCATGACTGTTTGCTTATACTTCCTCTTAAAGGGATATGGATCTTATTAGGTATTCCTGTGTATCTATTTACTTTTATGTACTTTATTTAATTAAGAAGTGCTTATAAGCTCAGCCTAAAATCATACAAATAGTCCCTGTATGGGTCTGCAGTTTAGTGTCCTAGCCTATCAGGGATCATGTCTCAGCAGCATGTACTGAGAAATCGTTACTCATTCATACATTAACATTATTACGGTATATTTTTCCCTTGACGTGAATGCCTCCATTTTTCAGACGCTATGACTAGACCGTTCAATGGTAACACAGGCCCAGACTTCACAAACACATTCAGGGCATCTTTACATTATTAACCTATATATGAAATGATTCTCTAGTGTGGTGTTCCATTTTCTTATCTGGGCTGATTATGTCTGCTGCTTTCACAGGAGGATATGTCCTGATAAAAGCACTGGCAGCTTGAGCTACCACTTTCCCATTATGCAGACATAATCTTATTTAATTGAAAGTCTTACCTCGGAAAAGTTGATCAGCGAGAAGCAAAATGGTAGTTTCCATAGCAGCATAATCACTAATATAGTTAAGCTCAGCCTAAAATACTTCAAGTAGTCGCTGTATGGGTCTGCAGTTTAGTGTCCTAGCCTATCAGGGATCACGTCTCAGAGCATGTACTGAGAAATCGTCACTCATTGGTTAGTATGAGACACAGCATAGCAATTACAGCAGAGTCTTCATACGCTGCAGTGGGCAGACCCATACAGGGACTATTTGTTTGATTTTAAACACAGCTTATAAGCCTTCTTAATAAAATAAAGTACATAACAGTAAATAGATACACAGGGATATTATATACCTAGTAACACCCAGGAACCTTCCATATCCCTTTAAACTAACCTCAGTTCTTAGTTTCCAGGCTGTAAAGCGCCGATTTTCCAGTTAACTCTCCAATTCTATTAATCTGATCCGGTGCATGGGCAGAAAATAGGAAACCAGGTCTGTGTTGTCCTGCGATAGCGCAGCTACGGCTCAGCTTACACGATTACCAGTTATCTTGCGCTGGCGCAGGATTGTATGTGTTTATCTGGGTATTTAATGCATGTGTAATAATGTCAGTTACTTTATCACTGGACAGGCAGGTCAGATGCATCTTTCTATTTACTGAAATGATTTACCGGGTGACACGGTGACAGGATAGGGAGCCGGCCATGCATGGCACAGCCGAGGGGACATTACTCAAGGTGTTATGAGAGGAAGACCTGCAAGAAATACTCAATTAAACTGCTGCTCTGCAACCTTCAACAGAGAAAAGGTCAGTTGCCTTAGCAGATATTGCCTTGTGCATTTACATATTATTATTAAGGAATCACTATGGCTGTATGTTAACAGTATGAGCCGTTGCATGGCTACTGCCGGTGCAGCAGGTGCAAAGCACCGGGGTCCACAACTGGGTAGGTGCCCCACATATATATAACCAACATATATTTTTGGCTGTTTGTTGACCTGGACAGGCATCTATCTTGTATTGAGAAGGTATAGTTTGCACTGGGGCCCTAATTCACTAGCTCTGCCATGGAGTATGAGAACCAGACATGATAATGAACAAGCGAGCAACTCCTACAAGAAGATAAAGGTTAATTGCATATAAAAGGTAACATACTAATGGCTGTAATTTTCATGTATTTGCCTATTTCCATGTCTAATATCTCAAAAGAGCATATTGCCCCAATTATGTGATTATGTTGTTGCTATTGTTCAGTCCTTCAGTCATGTCCGACTCTCTCATATGGACGCAGAACCCCAGGCGCATCTATCTGTGTTTCTAGTTGTGCTTACTCATATGGTTTACTTGGCAAAGCTACTGGAGTGGGTTGCCAGTTCCTTCTCCAGTGGACTGTGATTTGTATGACCTGCCCATCTTGGATGACCCTACAGCTCACAGCTTCACTGAAGAACACAAGCCCCTTCACCACAACAAGGTAGCAGTCTAAAAGGCATATGGCATTATAATGTGACCAGACATTCCCTTTAAGGCAACATAACCAGATCTCCCCTTTAAGGGGGTGGGGTTTGCTTATGAAAAATACAGGCTCCAGGGCTGAATTCAGTTTAGTGATAATGTTCAGCTCCTAACAAGCCATGAAATCTGCATTCTTTATCACTGCCCCCTTTAAAATAGAGGTCTGGCTGCAGAATTATTCCCCGGATCAGTAAATTACAGTTTTACAGTAAAGCAAAGTAAATAAAAACAAATAAGCCCAGCGTAGAAAGCTAAGCTTCATTAAATGGGCACGGTCACCCCTACCACAAGTTGTGTGTGTGTGTCTTGCGTCGTTTGGCTCAATGCTAAATATTCATTTGTACATATGGGAACACTGACATAGCTCAAAGGCGATTAATACACGGGAAATAAAAACCTATATCATAATATATTCATTATATTATTATTATTATTATTATTATTATTATTATTATTTATAACACTTTTATATATAACACTTTTGCACTCTCAGATTGTCTGTATATGCAGCCGGCTTGCTTTTTATGGAGGATCTATGAGTTATATAAATGTAATATACAAAATAAAACCATAAACCTCATTCATACATTGACATTATTACGGTATATTTTTCCCTTGACGTGAATGCCTCAATTTTTCAGATGCTATGACTAGACCGTTCAATGGTAACACAGGCCCGGACTTCACAAACACATTCAGGACATCGTTACATTATTAAACTATATATGAAATGATTCTCTAATGTGGTGTTCCATTTTCTTACCTGGGCTGATTATGTCTGCTGCTTTCACAGGAGGATATGTCGTGATATGTCGAGCCGTTGAAGCACAGAAGTCTTCCGAGCTCTGAGCACTCATCGGCTGCGAGCCTCACATAGCGAAGCAAGCACTTGAGGCATTAAAACTCGGAGCACTTAGGCGATGAGCGCCAAAGGTGCTCATCGCCTGCGAGGCGAGCAGTTGAGGCATTGAAAAAACGCAGAACTTAGCCTCCAAGCAGTCAGGAAACGTGGGATTGCCTTAGGCTGCAAACAGTTGAGGAACGCAGGACTTAGAAAAAAAAATTCGCGAGGCGCAGAACTTAGTAAAAAAAGATGGTCGGAAAAATATGAAGTTAACGGCCGAACCGCGCAAATTATTATTATTATTATTATCTTTATTTATATCGCGCCAACATATTCCGTAGCGCTGTACAGGGGTTGAGTACATAGCAGAAAACAAATTAAACACCTTGTAAAGAATGGAGGGCCCTGTTTTTGAGCATAAAATCAAATGTACATAGAGCTTGTTTCCAAGGCCTGACACAAGATTGAAAACTCGCAAACTTACAATCTAAGGGTTTAGGTGTGATACAAGAGGGTGACAAATACAATTGAAAGCAATTGGTTCAGTAAAGTGGAGGGGTCTGTGTGTTGTACTGTAGATTGTGGGTGGGAGTGTTATTAAGCTGTGGAGTGTTCAGTTGTACATGTTAAGGCTGAAGTTGATAAGATTTTTTAAACAGGTGTGTTTTTAATAATTTCTTAAAGGTTTTGAGGCAGGAAGATAATCTAATGGAGCGGGGCAAGGAGTTCCAAATGGATGGGGAAGCACGAGAAAAGTCTTGAAGACGGGAGTGAGAGGAGGTGATGAGAGAGGAGGAAAGAAGAAGGTCGTTAGCAGAACGAAGGGGCCGGTTGGGAGAGTATTTTGAAACAAGAGCAGAGATATAAGGGGGTGCACTGTTGTTGAGGGCTTTATGTGTTAGGGTCATGATTTTAAATTTGATTCGGGAAGCTATGGGAAGCCAGTGGAGTGATTGACAGAGAGGGGCTGCAGACACGGATCGTTTGGTATTGAAGATGAGTCTAGCAGAGGCGTTCATTATGGATTGGAGGGGAGACAGACGAGAGATGGGGAGGCCAGCAAGGAGGGAATTGCAGTAGTCGAGTCGAGAGATGATGAGAGAGTGAATTCGAATTTTAGCTGTGTCTTCTGTAAGATAATGACGAATTTTGGAGATGTTTTTTAGGTGAAACTGACATGATTTTGTTATTGCTTGGATGTGAGGAATAAAAGAGAGGGCGGGATCCAGTAGAACCCCAAGACAACGGGCCTGGGAGGTGGGAGTGATGATGGTGTTGTCAACAGTGAGAGATATTTGAGGTGTGGAAGCTGTAGTAGAGGGTGGAAAGATTAGAAGTTCAGTTTTAGACATGTTGAGTTTGAGTTGACGGGTGGACATCCAGGAGGATATGCTAGAGAGGCAGTTGGAAACTTGAGCTAAAAGAGAGGGGGATAGAGCAGGTGCAGAGAGGTAGATTTGAGTATCATCTGCATAGAGATGATACTGAAATCCAAAGGATTTTATAAGGGTGCCAAGGGAGGAGGTGTAGATGGAGAAGAGGAGGGGGCCTAGGACAGAACCTTGGGGAACGCCAACAGACAGAGGGAGAGGTGAAGAAGAGGTGCCAGAGAAGGAGACACTAAATGTACGATCTTTAAGATAGGATGTGAACCATGAAAGAGCTGTGTCCTGGATGCCAAAAGAGCGGAGAGTTTGGATTAGAAGAGGGTGGTCAACTGTATCGAAGGCAGCAGAGAGATCCAGGAGAATTAGAATAGAGTAGTGACCCTTTGATTTGGCGGTTAGCAAGTCATTAGTGACTTTTGTAAGGGCTGTTTCTGTAGAGTGTTGGGACCGGAAGCCAGATTGGAAGGGGTCAAGAAGGGAATTGGAGGAAATAAATTGAGTGAGGCGATTGTAAACAAGCCGCTCAAGGAGTTTAGACGCAAGGGGAAGTAGTGAGATAGGCCGGTAGTTGGAGGCAGAAGCTGGGTCAGAAGAGGGCTTCTTGAGAATGGGTGTAACTGTGGCATGTTTTAAGGAGGATGGAAACTTGCCAGTTTTTAGGGAGAGGTTGAATAGATGTGTGAGAGCTGGGATAAGTGTGGTGGATAGGGGAGGGATTAGCTGTGATGGAATAGGATCATGAGGACATGTGGTAAGGTGAGAGGTTGATAGTAAAGTAGATACTTCATCCTCGGTTACAGGGTCAAAGGAGTCCATAGTGGAGGTGGGATTGGGGAAGGGTAAGGGCTGGGTGTTGTCGGTTTGGGGAGAGGGTGGTGGGGTAGGGCCAAGCTGGGAGGAGAGCTCATTTCGGATGGTATCGATTTTATTTTTAAAATGGCTGGCAAAGTCATCAGCAGTGAGAGAGGAAGGGGCAGGAGGTGGGGGTGGGCGGAGGAGGGTGTTGAATGTAGCAAATAAACGTTTAGGGTTGGAGGACAGGTTTGATATTAGTGATATAATCAAAACAAAATTCACACACAGCATGGGGGGACACCCAGGACGTCTGGGAGTGAGGTTCCACGTGAATGTAAGCCGAATTTAACGAGTTTCGGCATTTGAAAATCGACTAAGCGAGAAAAAAATGGCGGCCGAAAAGAATGAATATGAGGCTACACGACCCCAAACCGCGCAAAACACCACCAGATGCGTACCACTTTTACACAGGAACGTACGAGGTACAAAATACACTTTTAGAAAGGATGGAAAATGCTCGAGAGCCGCGTAACACATAGACAATCGACGCCATTTAACAACACTAACTTGCAACTAATAACATTACGAATCTAAAATGGCGCTTTACACAACTAAACCAATGGTTTGGCCTCACGCACGCAGCCTATTTACACTGCACAATTGGCACATTGTTAGCTCTTCAGGATATTGATTGCTGGATATATAAATTACAAATAGGTAAAGTATATTAATTTATTAAGTAATTAATTAATTAATTAATTATTATTAAATAAATATATATTTATATTTTAAAAAAACGATAAATAGCATATTTTACACTGAGGTTACTTTATGAATACATTAATGCTTCGCACTTCCTAATACATTTGCTCATTCAGAATTAATTATTAACGTACATTCATTTAATAAGCATTTATTAGTAATGGAAAAAAAAATGTATACTTTCCACTGCACTAAAAACCGTTTACTTTTTACACTGCAGTTATATATTTGGATTACTGCTCATTGGCTGCCAGCGATAGCACTCAAAGCAGTTACATATTTAAATCACTTTATTATGCTCTGAGACCTGAAAACATTTTCTAACACTTTACTAAAAAAATTGTGTATTTAACACTGTACTTATATATCTGTCTTTGCGATGAGAGCCGAGCATGATCGTTGCAAAGCACGAAACTTGAAGGACACAAGGGAAGAGGCTCGCAATGAGCACCAAAGGTCCTCAGAGGAGCAAAATCTTTACATTGTGTGGCAAACAGCATTTCCATGGCTTCAAATGTTATTGACCAGTAATTTTTAACGGGCAAGTCGCTAGTGTTAAATAATTCCGGCCCTTGGATACTGTGAGCTTTGCAAAGCGAGGCAAGCCGTTGACAACTGAGGCCCATGGAACTTAGGCTGTAATGAGCGCCAAAGACGTTCATTGCAGGGCAAGCGATGAGCGCCGCAGGCACTCATCGCCAGCGGCGCGGGACTTAGTCTGCAAAGAGCGCCAAAGGCACTCATTGCAGGGCTCGCCTTGAGCGCCACAGGCGCTCAACACCATTGGCTAAGGACTTAGGAGAAGCATGTAAAACGACCGAACCACATAACTGCAATCGCACACCCCGTAGGACTTAGGACCGAAGCACGTAAAACGCCCAAACCACGCAACTGGAAAGACCATAAAAAAAAAACGCAATTATGCCTCAAATTCACTTACACACTCACACACAGCACAGGGGGAGAGCCAGGGAGCCTGTGAGTGAGGTTGCAAGTTAATTTGAAGCATATTTGCCGTTTTTTCATAATCAGAAATCACCTAAACGAGAAAAAAAATGGTAGCCCAAAAATTAAAAAATAAATAAATCGAGGATGAAGGCAGTAAAAAACAGCCCGAAGGAAGTAACACTTAACACAAGCCAGTAACACTTAACCTAAGCCAGTAACATTTAACCCAAGGCAGTAACAGTTAACCCAAGGCAGTAACACTTAACCTAAGCCAGTAACATTTAACCCAAGACAGAAACAGTTAACCCAAGGCAGTAACACGTACACCAAACCAGTAACACTTAACCCAAGGCAGTAACACTTACACCAAGGCAGTAACAACTTAACCCAAGGCAGTAAAACTAATCACGATGCCCCTAAACTACACGGGGAGGAATGGCTCAGAGGGGCAAAATCCTCACATTGTGTGGCAAACAGCATTGCCAGGTTTTCAATTTTATTTCATTTTATTATCTCATGTTTGGATACTTTAAATTGCACGCAGGTTGCTGATATCCCCCTCATCCCATCACCAACATTGCATCCCCATTTCATAAAATTACTGCATTAGATTTTATTTAATCCTGACATTAGCAAAACATTTTTTTTACATATAATCTTGTCCCACCTTATCAAACTCCCCAAATGCATTACCTTTCACCACCATCTCATCAATTTCATTACATGACCACCATACCTTCCAGATTAAGCCACATCACTTATCTCCTAACCCTAATCATCAGTTCGCCTTCATTAGATCCTCATCTCATCAAATATCCTATATTGCAATATTATTAATATTAATATTTTAATATTTTAAGTTTTTTACAGATCCTTCACTTGACTTTGGCTGCTCTACATGATGGTGCAGAGTAGTATGAATGAGTTGAGAATCCATTTACACATTGGAACAAGCTAGGATTATCAAGTAGGCAAATCAAAGGTCAGCAGAGAAGCAGAGGTATAAATCAGAAGGTATCTGAAGGTCAGAGCAGGATGAGTTCATGCAACACCAAGTATTAATATTTTAGGTCAAATCCAAAGGTATTAACAATGTAAACTTATTTTATTAAATATTTCTTATTGTACATGTTTGCCCATAGCCCATTGTAATGGCCCAGGGAAGGGGGGCCCACTCAGCTCCAGAATCCGTGGCTATAGGAATTTCTCACTTGGATCACCGAGTGGATGGGCTTCTTGGTGAACGATTTCTATTTCAGGACCATCAGAATGCAGAAGAGAAATCAAAGTGTTAAAAACATCAAAAATATCAAATAAAATAGAGAATGACAAGATTATGTTCCCTAGAAGAGTGTAACTTTATTGGGAAAACAATTATAGGCAAATCGTACAATACAACTTTGGTTGAACCCACAAACATGATTAAATTACCTGCCCTTAACCAGTTAACTCAATCGGACTCCTATAATACCTCATTAGCCATTCAGGGGGAGTTAATCCCATCATATGGTGGGCTGGTAATTACTTCACAAACGTAAACACATTCAAAGTTCCTTTCTAAACTAGTTAACTCACATCTGCTATTTGAATTTCCTGTTTAAAGTTCCTATCTTTGGTGATTGAATGGGCAGGAATTTGAATGGTGAACATAAAGTAAACCTAAAAGAAGACCTTATGGGACAATTTTAAATCCAACTCCTCAAGTTCTTCATTGTCCAAATTTGAACTTATTTAATTTATTGAGAATTTGAGGACAATGGAAACATTTCCGCAGCCGAAAAATATATTTATACTTTCCCTGAATAATCTCACTCTCAAAGTACAGGATTTAAGCCAAGCGTAGTTATTTTATACAAAAGGTTGTGTCTGGGGAATGAGTAAACCAATGCGGTAGCGTGCAGAGCAGAAACTCCAGGGCTGCCTATATACGCCGAGTAGCTGCATTGAAAATGTTCTTATGAATCTCGAATTATATTCAGCAGAAAGAACCCGAAAAGGGCATTAGGCCCCTCTTGAGAACAAAGCTATTTTACCTTATTTCCAATATTATGTGCATTCAAATTTTTAACTGTATGATATTCTAATGGAGCTAAAAGATAATCGCAAGATTATGGCTGGCAAACTGATTTTTGATTTAAGATTTTGATTAACTCCCAATTATTTTTTTCTATGTGTTGTACATATGTCCTTTTAAGTGTTGCTTCAGAAATATTCACACAATTGAAGTTTAATAATTAAAAGCTATTATTATTATTACTGTGTTCTGTATAGTACGAACATGACAAAGAACAATGTAAATACAATATTAAACACACACGCAGAAAATAGAGGGCCCTGTCTTTGGGTTTAAAATCTTACATACATGGATGGTGTGTTTTTTGTTTTTCAAAGCCCCTTATAAGATCGAAAACTCGCAAACTTACAAGATTGTAAGTCTGCAAGATTTCTATCTTGTAGGGTGCTTTGGTAAAAAAGCACTTTTTACATAAGATACCAAGCTCAGGTCCCCCCACTCTTTGCAATGTGTTAATATTGTACTTTGCTATGTACTCAACCCCTGCATAGCGAAACGGAACATGTTGGCGCGTTATAAATAAAAGATAATAATAATAATAAAGGGACAAATAAAACAAAAGGTGAAGTAGCTAAAAAGGAAGAAAAAAAACGAGCCTGGCAAATAATTGAAAAGAGAGTAGAGGTTTAATTAGTGATTAACAGCCACATTAAATTCTCCTAACATGTAAAATCAAGCTCGTAACGTAGCTCGCAAGACTTACGGCTATTAAATTGGCATCTTAAACCAGCGGGAAAGGAGCGCGAAAATCCTACGGGACATGAGAATTCGACTTGCGAGCTCACAAATCCTTTGCTCTGTCAAGCCCGTAACGCTACATTTCAATTGCGCTATTAAATTGCATCAAAATCACTAATGTAACTCGCAAATGGAGACAAGAAACCAACGAGTGCTAGAGAGGACCCGTAAGGGGGTAAAGTCCAACCCCTAGCACTTTAAATGCTCATATACACGCACTACTGTACTTTTATGAACAGGGAATGTGATGTTAGGTCTCAGAATTAATAGCACAACAAAGTCAAGTTTGCAAATGGGCCCCAAAAAATACTTTATTTCATGTTTAATTTCCGTGTTATATTGATCCCGGCAATCAATATGTTAATACATATAATGGAACTCGCATGTAATAGAATATCATATTTGCGGCTTTGTCAATATATATCTTGAATGTGGGTCCGATCGTAATTGAAGCCCGTAAGACTTGGTTTACGGGTTTACGGGTTTGCCTCTCAAGCCTGTAACTCACAGCATGTTCTAATTTAATTGCGCCGCAAATCCTCAAAACTTCAAGCTCGCAGCCATTGCGGGTCTCACGTTGCACATACGAGCTTCAAATTTAATGTGGCTATAAGTCTGTAAGTATATGAGCTATGTAAAATGGAAGAGATAGTGCTAAACCTGCACGATAACGTAATATAAATTATAGGTTTGTGAGCATGTTATATGAGTTCAGAGGCAGAAGAGAAGGTGGTATTTGAAGCTCTAGGTCTGGAGGCAAAGAAAAAGGTAAATAGAAATGGGAAGATGACAGTTGGAAACTCAATCTGCAGAATGGATAATATGAGACCCAGTGTCGTTGGCTGAGTCTCTGCAGAAATGGCTGCTCAGTCATGGTGGTAAATGCAAATGAGAAGTGACAGTTGGAAAGTGAGTCTGCAGAATGGACGGTATTGGGCCCAGTGTCTTTGGCTGAGTCTCTGCAGAAATGGCTGCTCAGTCCTGGTGGTAAATGCAACTGAGAAGTGACAGTTGGAAAGTGAGTCTGCAGAATGAACGGTATTGGGCCCAGTGTCTTTGGCTGAGTCTCTGCAGAAATGGCTGCTCAGTCCTGGTGGTAAATGCAACTGAGAAGTGACAGTTGGAAAGTGAGTCTGCAGAATGAACGGTATTGGGCCCAGTGTCTTTGGCTGAGTCTCTGCAGAAATGGCTGCTCAGTCCTGGTGGTAAATGCAACTGAGAAGTGACAGTTGGAAAGTGAGTCTGCAGAATGAACGGTATTGGGCCCAGTGTCTTTGGCTGAGTCTCTGCAGAAATGGCTGCTCAGTCCTGGTGGTAAATGCAACTGAGAAGTGACAGTTGGAAAGTGAGTCTGCAGAATGAACGGTATTGGGCCCAGTGTCTTTGGCTGAGTCTCTGCAGAAATGGCTGCTCAGTCCTGGTGGTAAACGCAACTGAGAAGTGACAGTTGGAAAGTGAGTCTGCAGAATGGATGGTATAGGATCTAGCGTCTTTGGCTGAGTCTCTGCAGAAATGGCTGCTCAGTCCTGGTGGTAAATGCAACAGTTAAATGGATTCCTTAGGAAATATTGTTTCGTTATTTAAAAATGTTTTAACAAGGTGACTTAATTAATTATCCTTCTCAATGTAATTGTCAGATACCATTTAGACTTCACTTACTTCTAAGACGCACCAGAGAAACACTTTCTCATCTTCTGGAACCTCTCCCAATCTTCCAGCTCTCTCTCATGCGAGGTGCCATGTTTCTCAGCTGTAACCTAAAGCCAGCCTTTGGGTAGGGACTTCATACTATCATGGTCTCATGCCACTGTCTGCTTGCATCAGAGCAATATGAGATACTGGCAGTGTGGGGCTGCTACGTGTCACAGATGTCAACTGTAAAGGTTTCAGGAGTTCAGATTCTATTACTCTGGGAGCTTCTTAGAAGTAAGGCAAGGCTACATTTTATACAACAACTAGCGACTTGCCCGTCAAACTTGACGGAGCAATACAATTTGAGGCCATGGCAATGCTGTTTGCCACACAATGTAAGGCTTTTGCTGCTTTGAGCACTTTCGGCGCTCATTGCGAGCCTCTCCCCTCATGTCCTTCAAGTTTTGTGCATTGCAACAATCCTGTTCAGCGCTCATCGCAAAGACAGATATATAAGTACAGTGTTAAATATACATTTTTTTCAGTGCAGCGCAAATTAGAAAATGTTTTCAGGTCTCAGAGCTTAATAAAGTGATTTAAATATGTAACTGCTTTGAGTGTGCTATCGCTGGCAGCCAATGAGCAGTAATCCAGATATATAACTGCAGTGTAAAAAGGAAAACAATTTTAGTGCAGTGGAAAGCATACATTTTTATTTTCCATTACTAATAAATACTTATTAAATTAATATACGTTAATAATTAATTCTGAATGAACACATGTATTAGGAAGTGAGAAGCATTAATGTATTAATAAAGTAACGCCAGTGTAAAATATGCTATTTAGCAGCTTTTTTAAATATATATATATTTTTAATAATAATTAATTAAATAATTAATTAATTACTTAATAAATTAGTATACTTTACTTATTTGTAATTAATATATCCAGCAATCAATATCCTGAAGAGCTAACAATCTGTTTTTATTTACCTGCAGCATACAATGTACATTTGCACTGTTGCTGCCCTGATGACAAAGTGTCAGCAATGTGTCAAGTGTGCAGTGTAAATAGGCTGCGTGCACGAGGACAAACTGTTTGTTTAGTCGGGTAAAGCGACATTTTAGAATCGTAATGTTATTAGTTGCAAGTTAGTGTTGCAAAATGGCGGCGATTGCCTATGTGTTACGCGGCTCGCAAGCATTTTCCGCCCTTTTTCTAATAGTGTATCGTGTACCTTGTACGTTCTTGGGTAAAAGTGGTAACAATCTGGCAGTGTTTTGCGCGGTTCGGGGTCGTGTAGCCTCGTTTAATTTTTTTCGTCCGCCATGTTTTTTGTCGCTTAGCTAATTTTCGAGTGCTGAAACTCTGCAATTTCGGCTTAAATTTGCGTGAAACCTCACTCCCAGATGTCCTGGCTGTCCCCCCGTGCTGTGTGTGATCGTTTTTTTTTTTTTTTTTGTGCTTTCCGATTTGCGCAGTTCAGCCGTTAACTTCATATTTTTCCGACCTCATATTTTTTTTAATAGGTTCTGCGCTTCGTTATTTTTATTTCTAAGTCCCGCCTTCCTCAACTACTTTCAGCCCAAGGCAATCCCCGCTTGTAGGCTAAGTCCGGCGTTTTTCAATGCCTCAACAGCTCGTCTGTCTTTGCAAGGCTCGCAGGAGCACCTTCGGCACTTCATTTCCCGAGTGTTTCAATGCCTCAATTGCTCACCTCGCTTCATGAGGCTCGCAGCCGATGAGCGCCTTTGGCGCTCCTTGGCTAAGTGCTCCGAACTCGGAAGACTTCTGTGCTTCAACGGTTTGCAAGCGTGACGGCGATTCGCAGTTTGACAACTATTATATGTGATTACACTGAGAAGGCGCTCCTTGCCAGCAACTGCGACCCTCACAAAATTTACATCGTTACCCAAGGAAAATACACGTTACGACCCAATACGACCTCGCAAAAATCGGCCTCGACACGCTCACATGAAAACCTGAAAAATACAACAATACACACAACAAATACATAAAAAGCTTACTTACAGGAAGAGGGAGCATCCAGGACCTCGAAAACTAAAGTTACACCTCAATTTAACTCAAAATAAAAGAGTTTAGACACTGAAAAATTCTCTAAGTGAGAGAAAAAATGGCCACCGTAAAAAACGAAAACGAGGCTACAGCAGTCTAAAGACGCAAAACACCACCAAACTCCTACGTATTTGCCGAAAAACACCTACGAGATTAAAAACCAAGGACGCAACCCACGCAACCCCACCAAAACATTACAAACACAACAAATACAAACAACAAACACATAAAAAGCTTACCCACAGCAAGGGGGGGCACGAGGACCTCTGCAAGTAAAGTTACACCTCCATTTAAGCACAAATTTCGTAGTTTAGAGACCCGAAAATCACCTAAGCGAGAGAAAAAATGGCCGCTGAACAAAACGAAAGCGAGGCTAAAGGTCCCTAAACACGTAAAACACCAAACAGCTACAGATTTTCCGAAAAAGTCGCACGACATAGAAAATGAAAGACGCTAAATCAGCCACAGCCACATACCACACATTACCCGCCATTTAAAAAAAAAAATTGCTTATACAATGTGGAAGTACAAAGCTACGCTAACGGATTTGTCTCGCGCACGCACACTATTACACTGCACACATTCATCACGCTTACACAGCAGCTCCACAGCACTAATGCTGCAGCAACATGAAAACAGATTGCCAGCTCTTCAACACAATACTTCCTGCATATATTACTTCAAAATAGGTAAAGTATATTCCTTTATTAATCTATTATTTATTTTATTATTATATACACCAAACACCATTAGCTCACTTACAATTTAATTGCCGTCATTTTTTGACGGGCAATTCGCTAGTTACTAAATATATATATACTGTATATACTCGAGTATAAGCCGACCCGAATATAAGCCAAGGCACCTATTTTACCACAAAATTCTGGGTAAAATGAGTGACTCGAGTATAAGCCGAGGGTGGGAAATGGTCTGCCCCCTGTGTCCCTTTTGTGCCTTCTATTCTCCCCTCTCCCTTTCCTATGTCTCTTCCCCCCTCCCCCTTCCCTGTGTCTCTTCCCCCCTCTCTCTTCCCTGTGTCTCTTCCCCCCTCCTCATTCTCAACCTCCCTCCTCCACCCCACTCCTCATCCTCAACCTCCCTCCTCATCATCCCTCCTCATCCTCAACCTCCCTCCTCAACCCCCTCATCCTCAACCTCCCTCCTCATCATCCCTCCTCATCCTCAACCTCCCTCCTCAACCCACTCATCCTCAACCCCCTCCTCCTCAACCCCCCATCCTCATCCTCAACATCCCTCCTCATCATCCCTCCTCATCCTCAACCTCCCTCCTCAACCCCCTCATCCTCAACCTCCCTCCTCATCATCCCTCCTCATCCTCAACCTCCCTCCTCAACCCCCTCATCCTCAACCCCCTTCTCCTCAACCCCCCATCCTTATCTTCAACCCCCTCCTCAACCTTAACCTCCCTCCTCAACCTCAACCTCCTTCCTCATCCTCAACCCCCTCCTCAACCTCCCTCCTCATCCTCAACCTCCCTCCTCATCCTCAACCCCCTCCTCAACCTCCCTCCTCAACCTCAACCCCCCCATCCTCAACCCCCCATCCTCAACCTCCCTCCTCCACCTCAACCCCCCATCCTCAACCCCCCCTAAACATCAACCCCCCTTTTCAACCCCCCTCCTCATCCTCCCTCCTCAACCTCCCTCCTCAACCCCCCTCCTCATCCTCAACATCCCTCCTCATCCTCAGCCCCCCTCCTTGTCCTCAGCCCCCTTCTCATCCTCAGTCCCCTCCTCATCCTCAACCCCCTCCTCAACCTCCCTCCTCAACCTCAACCCCCCATCCTCAACCCCCTTCTCAACCTCCCTCCTCAACCTCAACCCCCCCTTCCTCAACCCCCTCCTAAACCTTCCTCCTCAACCTCCCTCCTCATCCTCAACCCTCCCTCATTCTAAACCCCCCATCCTTATTCTAAACCCCCCCCCCCCTCATACTACCCCTCTAAATACCACCTTCTCCCCTTACTTACCTGCTCCGGCCTCCGCTCCTTCCGGGTCTTGATGTGGCACGCATGTGACGTCACGCGCGCACCACGTCATTAGCATATACCGGGTGCCGTCACCAGGTATATGCTAATGACGTGGTGCCCGCGTGACGTCACGGCATTGGCATATACCGGGTGCCGGCACCAGGTATATGCTAATGACGTGGCGCACGTGTGACATCTTGGCATTAGCATATACCAGATGCCGGCACATGCGCGCCACATCAAGACCCGGAAGGAGCGGAGGCCGGAGCAGGTAAGTGAGGGGAGAGGGGGCGGGGGGGTATTTAGAGGGGTAGTATGAGGGAGGGGGGTTAGAATGAGGGGGGGGATGAGGAGGGGGAGGGAAAAAGACACAGGGGGTTAGAGAGACACGGGGGTAGAGAAACACGGGGGTAGAGAGACACAAGGGGGGTTAGAGAGACACGAGGGGGGTAGAGAGACACGGGGGCGGGGGTTAGAGAGTCACGGGGGAAGAGCCGAGGGGGGCCTTTTTTTGCCTTAAAAAATGGGCTGAAAAACTCGTCTTATACTCAAGTATATACGGTAATTGATTATGTATATGTATAGAACCTATAAGTAATGCCACTCATATAATAGGAACTGATGAGAAACCAAGACAAGCACAAAGCACAAGAGAGTAGGTGCCACAGGGGCTAGCACCCCCATAAAAGTTGCCGTCCTAGGCATGGGCCTCACAGACCTATATGGAAACATTTCAATTCACTGCAGTGATACACTGTGCAAAAAACAGAAACTTTAATATATTTTATAACATCCATACATTATCAACTTTCCCAAAAATACATTTTATTTGAGCATTACATGTTGAATAATTACCCCAACGGTCACTAGACGTTGCCATTTTCAGCAGATGTTGTATCCTGAGCAGCCCATTCACCTTTTTTGATGCTGATATACTTAATACCTCCCAAGGGTGCTTTAAGAATATTTAACAAATAGATATTTCCAATTTCTCCATGAATTAAATCACCCAGAGGAGAACCTATCATTTCCTATGGAGAAAATGACAGCTAATTCCTTTCCATGCCCATTAATGTCCAGATCCATAGCAGGTCTCTCTGGTGCTGTACAGTATGAAAAATGTAGGATCACAAGAAAATGCATGAAAGGGCAATAAAGCACCGGGGGCTTTCGAACATGCTTTGAAAATATGAATTTGCTGCTATTAATTTCGATAAGTTCAATTTTAAGGGTTTCTTATTAAACTAAAATGAGTTAAATATTGTTATGTTAGGGTTAAAAAAATTAGTTATTAACCATAAATAACTAAGCGCATGCATTATTATTATAAACTTTTTTTTAAAAGTCTCCCCAAAATATTTATTACATTTATAACAAGAATAATACATGTGCTGAGTTATTTATGGTTATATATATATATATATATATATATATATATATATATATATATATATATATATATATATATATAAATAATTGAAGAGTGAAACAGCCATGAATGTCCAATCTAGTAATTTAGTAATTATTAATATATATATATATATATATAAATAGATTAATAATGAGTATTGCAATATAATGTGATACCTTTTGTATTAGACAAACGTCTTTCGAGAGGTTCAACCTCTCTTTATCAAGTCTGAAGCAAAACTAACATGAGATGGAACACTCAGTTTGAATAATAACAGCAGATGCAGAGAGAGTGGAGACAGCATCTGACATCATCAGTTAAATACATTTATGGGGAATAAACACAACATAGCAAAGGAAACATATATATACATACTATATACACATATACATCAATATGTATATGAAAAACAGAGAACTGTAGTCCACAGTGATATCTTTCCTGTTGGACAAACATCTCACTAAGAGTGCTAAGTCTGTTATAGTATAAGAAGAAACATTCACATGAAATTCTGATAATGTGTTAGAAAACCATATTAAGTCGTGCATTTTTAGTGTTGAAGAATGTGATCATCTTTATTTCAAATGCTTTTCTCTCTTGGATGTTTTTAAATTTTCCTCTGAGCATTTTGACTTTTAAGTTTTGGATTGAGTGATCATTCTGGCTAAAATAGTGTCCCACTGGGCTACAATAACTGTCTTCATTATGTTTTCTAATTGAATGCCCGTGTAAATTCATCCTTAAATGCATTTTTGGGTGGTTTCTCCAATGTAACAGCCTTTGTCACAAAGTACATTGTATCATATAAACCACATTGGATGATGTACATGAATATGATCCTTTGATGTTATAGGTTTTGTTATGTGTGTCTTTTTCAACATTACAAATGTGTTGGCATAATTTACAGGCACGTTTGTTTAGTTCCATTTTTTATATTCAGTTGTTCATTGGCCAATTTTCTGCTGACAAGTTTTTGTTTCAGGTTTGGTGGTTATTTAAATGCAAGGATGGGAGGTTTTGGAAATATATGTTTTAATTCAGTATCTTCAATCAGTAATGGTTGTAAATCTTTGATTATTTTCTGTATTTTCTCTAAAATTGGATTGTATGCGGTCACTAGAGGTATAGGTGAAGGAGTTTCTTTTGTTTTGTACTCTAACAGGTGTTCACTGGGTATTTTGATGGCAGTGGTTATTTTTTGGGTAATAATACAGGGTTTGTAACCCTTTTGTTTGAAAGATTCAGACAGTGTTTTTACATTTTGATCACGGTCTCCAGTGTTTGAGCAAATCCAATGGTATCTAGTAGCTTGACCTTAAAGGACAAATCACGCACACCGGCAAACATTAAAAAACACATAAATACACACAAAAATAAAATAAAAACATTACCCACACCAAGGGGGGACACCCAGGACCTCTGCAACACTGCTTAAACCTCAAATTCAGTCAAATTTGCAAAGTTTAGCCACTCGAAAATCCCCTAAGCAAGCGAAAAAATGGACGCCAAAAAAACGAAAACGAGGCTCTACGACCCCGGACCGCCCAGCCACATACAACTTACCCAAGAAGGGATTTGAGATAAGCTCGGAAACCTGCATTAACCCCACAGGACCCGAGATAAACTCGGAAACCCGCATTAACCCTTGCAGGTTTTTTTTTAGAGTGCGGATTGTTCCAGGGCCCAGCCGGGCCAGAAGAGGAGGAGGCCGGGGACATCGCGCCCAGGTAAGTACAATGTATATTATGTTTATTTTACTTTTTTTTAAGTTTATATGTACAGTATGTTGTAGTAATGTAATGGGGGTTTTTAACAGGGGGGGACGCGCCAGAGAAGAAAAGAAGAAGGACGGGGACATGCTAGAAAGGTGAGTAGAATATTTAGAATAGTTAAAATGTTTCTTTATTTTATGCAAATGTGTTGTACTATTTTTTTTCCATTTTTCCCTAGGTTGCTGATCTCATGGGACATCTGCAAAGGTAAGTGCTCTTAATTATTTTATTTTATTTTAGCTTAGAATTAGGGTTTGTATTTGGAGATAGCATTTATTATATGTTAGATAGGGGTATGTATTTTAGATAGTTAGGATTTATTGTATGTTAGGGGTATGTATTTTAGATTGTTAGGATTTGTTGTATATTATATTGTATTTATTGTATATTAGATATGGTTATGTATTTTAGATAGTTAGGATTTATTGTATATTAGATAGATTTGGGGATGTATTTTAGATAGATAGGATTGATTGATTGTATGTTAGATAGATAGGGTGTATTGTATTGTATTGTATTGTATGTATTCTATATGTATTTCTTTTTCAGGTGTGTAATTTTTTTTTCTGCAGTGGGGGGGGGGGGGGTTGTAATGTGTTTTTTTATTTCCTGTAATGTTCATTTTTTTTATTTTTTGTGAATTAGGTTTTTTTATTTTCTGTAATGTAGATTTTTTATTTTTTGTGAGTTAGGTTTTTTAATTTCTGTAATGTAGATTTTTTTAATTTTGTGATTTAGGTTTTAGAGTGGTGGGGGGGTTGATTAGGGGATAAGTAGGTAGTTTAGGTAGGTAGTGTAGGTGTTAATAGGCTAGTGTAGAGGGGTGTTAGTTTAGATTTAATGGTTTATTGGGGGCTATAGTGCAGTGTAGTGTTTGTACTTAGTGTCATGAGGGTACTGGAGAACCATCATAGCACTTACAGGGTAATGTTAGGCTTCTAACTGCCCCATGAGGGTCTTTAAATACCCTTATGGGACAAATGGGGTTAAATAGAGGCTTATGAGGGTCTGTATAGACCCCCATAAGAGACCGGGTTAAAATGGTGTTGTGTTTACACTTTGGGTCATGACGGTTCTGGATGACCCTCATGGCACTTATAATGTTATTACATGCGTTCATTAGTGTGCTATAGGGGTCTATATAGTTGAGGCACACAGTACACTAACATTGTGTGACAAAAAGCATTTCAACACTTTTTTATTGCCCCGTCATTTTGAACGGGCAAGTCGCTAGTATATATATATTTTCCAAAGTACATGACTGCAAATTGTACCCAGTTATGGCCATGGAAACGCCAAAGTGCTTTAGGTAATTGGTCTAAAAGCCTTGTTGTGATTGCAGTAAAATGCTGGGAACAAATTCAATGTCTGGTCAAGGAGTGTCCGCAATTAGACTGCAAGCTCTGTGGAGATAGCAACCAATATCTTCACCTAATAAAAGCACTTGTATAATTACCTCCATGTTATAGTGTCATATTTGGATACACAGTCACTGCAAAATAATTTTGTTTAGTAATGCTTAAAGAGCATGAAACACTATCTACCCATTGTACTAGCCATTTATTTCTAAATTAAATGATTAATTGTTTCTGCTGCATTATTGTGTGGCTCCCGGATACAAAATAGCTGCTTTGATGTTTTAATTAGTATTGGCAACAACAATATCTTGCAAGGTTATCATGAAGTTAGATAATAGAAACTAGCATACTAACCTGTGCATTTTGCATAAACCATGTTGAATATCTCAGCAATTATTTACTGTAGAGAAAAAAGGCTAGTACAATGTATAGATGTTTTTAAAATAAAACCAGCTTGTTGTTGGAGTGACGGTGCCCCTTTCAGTGTAGGAATTCAGGTAAAAACGACACTACAACACGCACAATAAACTGATATATCCCGGCGCTAATTACTTGTTACAGTATCTAGTTCTAATCCTTTATGTAAAACAAATGTGTGAGATTTATCTTCCCTTCACAGCAAGAACGGGCTAAGTATTTAATCACACTTATATAGGAATACAATATATCCCACTCCTCCAGAGACACAAGAAACTTAGCGGATGAGAGACAAATTGGCATAAATTGGCACAAACACATTCTGACAATGAATCACCGCGTGCGCACCGGGGACGGCAGCGTCCGCCGAGACAGACCTGTAATTGCTTTAATTACCTAAATGACAGAGGATTCGACGATGATAAATATCACACTGACATTTTCATATTTACCAAGTTGGCATAAAGTGGGGGAGTGGGATGGTGGCACAATGAGCGTGGCATCATGCGACCTCTTACATTTTCTGGGATTATTATTGTCATTTGATTTGTTAGTAAAATAGCTTGTTCTAAACTTGCACAAAAATGAAGGATTTAGATAATAATGCAGGTAATTTAAAGGGACACTACAGTGCTCATACAATAATGGTTTGGGAGCCAGTGCTAAATATCTACTGACCAGTTTAGGTTCACTGATTATATGGTCTGCACGTGCTTATTCTTCTGAACATCATATGGCTTTAGACTAAAAACAATACAAATTATTGGCAATGACCACCAATATTCTGATATTCTGATATATTAATTATTTAGATAATAATGCTGGCACCTTAAAGGGACACTGTAGTGCTCATACAATAGGGGTTTGGGAGCCAGGATAATTAGATGACCATTTTAGGTCCACTGATTATGCTTGCTACTCCCAGTCTTCTTCACATGCTTATTCTTCTCAAGCTCATATGGCTTTAGACTAAAAACAATATAAATTATTCATTAGTTACAAATGATTGGATATATATATATATATATATATATATATATATATATATATATATATATATATATATATATTATTCTGTATTGGGTCTGACCTCGCAGAGTTGCCCCTACCACTGAAGGCTGGTGATTGAAATCAAGTTTAATAATTAATATTATTTAATTAATCATTGAACAGGAATTTTAGTAAAGATCAATAATGAATTAAAACATTTATCTACTCTTGTAAAGACATTACAGAGTTTCTTTGAAGGGCCACTGTATGATAAAATATGTATATATATATATATATATATATATATATATATATATATACACACATATATATACACACACATATATATATATATATATATATATACATGTATATATATATATATATATATATATACATATAAATATATAACTATGCATATCATTTTAATTTTATATATAATTATATATATATATATATATATATATATATATATATGTATATATATATATATATATAAATATATATATATATATATCTAGTCGGTTTTATAGATGTTGACAGATTGCAAACATCTTCCCCGATCATCACGGCACTCACTCTCTTACAAGATTTCATGTACTCACCAGATGGTACAAACCAACTGAGCTGCCTCAGTGAATATTTCCAGAATCACAACTCCATCTGGCTCTAAGGAATTCATGTAAAGTATTTACACTAAATTGCAATTCTTTGTTAATATAAACATCTTCCACTTCAATCAATTCGACTAACAGAAAAACTTGTAACACAATTAGAAGGTTGCCATTTGTCTCATTATCATCGTGCTTATAATAGCTGTAGTATGAAATAATGCTAAAAAGTGGTTAACACTCAAAGACATATTTGTTGAAATTATCAGATTAGCAAAAGTACATCTGTTGCTTTAAAGGGCCACTTTTTACTTACTAGTACCATACATACTAAATAGGAAGCAGGTAGGTCTATTGTTTTTTTTTTAAATATATTTGA
This sequence comes from Discoglossus pictus, assembly GCA_027410445.1. Classification (NCBI taxonomy): domain Eukaryota; kingdom Metazoa; phylum Chordata; class Amphibia; order Anura; family Alytidae; genus Discoglossus; species Discoglossus pictus. The sequence continues at coordinate 17,788,229 of CM050171.1, forward strand.
TAGTTATTTACTTTTATAATGTGTGTGCCAGGAGGATCATTCCCATCAACTGATTTTGCCTCTCAAAATAATTTAATTAGCAGGCACCACAACTGCTTAAATGGCCACTTAAATGTATTGCTTTGTGCACTGATACCAACAAACAAAAATGTAACCCTTACCACATCTATGTGTGCAGACATGGATGACTGGTACTTACCTAATACAGGAAAGCTATGATTTAACTGGTCAGTGCACCCGAGTACAGGGGGTAGCTGTGCCATCAATCATAGCCTTCCCCACATAGAGCCTCAACCACCTCACGCTGCACCTGGCACTTTGATAATTACTAATTCAACAACCAGTGGGCAGAATAGACTGCATGTAAACAAAGATTTAAAATGTAAGATATTTTTATCTGTTATTAGTAAATAATTAAAAAAATATCTGTAACAATTATCTAGAATTTGTGCACTTTCACACCATAAAGAGCACTTACAATCAGTTTAGTGGCCCTTTAATTATCTGAAACTGAGACGCTTTAAATATTACATATTTCTTCCCTGTCTTCTATCTCCAATATCCTCTGCCCCAATTCTTATTGTTTTCTACTGTCCACTTTAGTTCCTCCTTAGCTACACCCCATATTGATCTCTCTAACTCTCCTCTCTTCTGTTTCCTCTACCTTTCTTTTCTTATCTTGTCCTGGCCTTACTCTCTCTCCACCTCTTCTTTCCCTATTTTCCTCTAACCATACACTACCTCTTCTCTACATCTTTCTGGTTGTTTGCTACTTCTCTCTTGTTCAACTCTCCTCCACATCTTATTCATTCTCCTCTCATTTACGTTTTCCCACTTTTCTCTCCTCTGGCTCTTTCTCACCTTTTCCCCCTTGATCTCTTCACCACTCTTCCCTGCCTTTCTCCACCTCTTCCATATACTTTTCTGTTTTTACACACTCTCTTCTACATCTTTCCATCATCCACCTCCTATATCCCACTCTCCTCTACATCTTAACAACATCCACCACTTCTAACCCTCTCTTCTCTACATGTTTCCATCATCCACCACCTGTTCCCCATTCTCTTCAAAGTCTTCCCATCATCCACCATCTCTGTCCCATGCTCCTCAACATCTTTCCACCAATCAAGATCTCTACCCTACTCTTCTCAATATCTTCCTGTCATCCACCACCTCTGCCTAAATCTCCTCAACATCTTTACATCATCAACTACCTCTACCTTACTCACCTCTACAGCTTCCCATCATCCACAACATCTGACCCACTTTCCACAATATCTTACCATCATCTTCTCAATATCTTCCTATCATTCACCTCTTCTACCCCACTCTCTAAAAAAAGCTTCCTATCATCCACTACCTCTATCACATTCTCCTCTACATCTTTCCCACCAACTTTACCCTACTCTTCTCAATATCATCCTGTCATCCACCACCTCTGCCTAACTCTCCTCAACATCTTCCTATTATCCACTACCTCTACCTCACTCTCCACTACAGCTTCCCATCATCCTACACATCTGTCCCGTTCTCCTTTACAGCTTCCCATCATCCACAACATCTGCCCCACTCTCCACAACATCTTACTATCATCTCTACCCTACGCTCCTCTACATATTTCCCATCATCCACTACCCCTACCCCACTCTCCTCTACATCTTTCCCACCAACCATGATCTCTACCCTACTCTTATCAATATCTTCCTGTCATCCATCACCTCTGCCTAACTCTCCTCAAAATCTTCCCATCATCAACTACCTCTACCTCACTCTCTTCTACAGCGTCTCATCATCCATAACATCTTCTCCCCAACATCTTACCATCATTTCTACCCTAGTCTCCTCTACATGTTGCCCATCATTCACTACCTCTACCCCACTCTCCTCTACATCTTTCCCACCAACCATGATCTCTACCTTACTCATCAATATATTCCTGTCATCCACCACCTCTGCCTAACTCTCCTCAACATCTTCCCATCATCCACTACCTCTACCTCACTCTTCTCTACAGCATCTCATCATCCATAACATCTGCCCCACTCTCCACAACATCTTACCATCATATTTACCCTACTCTCCTCTACATTTTTCCCATAATCCACTACCTCTACCTCACTCTCCTCTACAGCGTCTCATCACCCATAACATCTGCCCCACTCTCCACAACATCTTACTATCATCTTTACCCTACTCTCCTCTACATCTTTCCCATAATCCACTACATCTACCCCACTCTCCTCTACATTTGCCCAACATTCACCATCTCAACCCCAGTGTCCTCAACATTTTCCAGTCATTCACCATCTCAACCCTACTCTATTCTGTATCTTGTTTTCCATGAATGTCACCTGCACAAGATTACTAGGTATACTCAATGTGCAAAAGGAGCCAATGCCTCAGTAGTTCATGCCAATGACTAACAGGTGGCAATCTCTTTTTGGGGGTGAATAAGAAAGAAGGGAGGGGGAGAAAGCGCAATAGATACTCCTAGTGCAGATTACTTTGTGCCTCTTCGTAGTATTAGACAATGTACTTTTACAGAGTTGTCTCTCACCTTTGGTGACCTCCAGAATGTGAGGTACTTAAAAGCTGGATGTGATTCTCTCTCACAGGTAGGTGTCAGAAGGGATATTGCAAGAACTCTTCATGGTTTTCGTAGTGCACCCCAATATACAGTGTGTTTCTATGATCTTTGAGATGTACTTAAAATTACCTCTGTGGGGTGTCAGGTATACTGACAAAAACACTCCAATTTCTGTATGTCTCTATATAAGAGTATGCACCAATGATTCTATATATATGTGTATATGTTCATGTGTGTCTATGTGATCTAAATCCAAGTCTAATGGAAATATACACACACACTTAATTCCTTGAAAGGATATACTTTTATTATGCCATAAAAAACACAAAAAACATACTTGCCAGTGCAGGAATTGGACAAAATATCCCCCCAAAAATATATAGGTACAACTAAAAGGTAAAAATTGGTAAAAAACACGATAAGAACCGTGATGTCATAAAAGACACTAGGTCTCATAAAGATTTTATGTCTTATTTTATATAGGTTCTAGTTATCTAGACACATATCCATTTAATAGGTGGAGGCATGTACATGCCTTCATTGCTATAATGGACAAATAAAGGCTTAAAAATATTATAGTATATAAAGCATACAATGTTTTTGTCCAATATTTGTTCTTTTTATAGGAACACCAATCACTGAAGAAGCTGCAACAAAGAGCAGCGAAACGCGTTTGATCTACCATTTACATACATACACACTTTCAGGGTACTTTCCCTCTGATAAACATTGAGACCTAGTGTCTTTTATGACATCACGGTTCTTATCGTGTTTTTTACCAATTTTTACCAATTTTTACCTTTTAGTTGTACCTATATATTTTTTGGGGGATATTTTGTCCAATTCCTGCATTGGCAAGTATGTTTTTTGTGTTTTTTATGGCATAATAAAAGTATATCCTTTCAAGGAATTAAGTGTGTGTGTATCTTTCCATTAGACTTGGATTTAGATCACATAGACACACATGAACATATACACATATATATAGAATCATTGGTGCATACTCTTATATAGAGACATACAGAAATTGGAGTGTTTTTGTCAGTATACCTGACACCCCACAGAGGTAATTTTAAGTACATCTCAAAGATCATAGAAACACACTGTATATTGGGGTGCACTACGAAAACCATGAAGAGTTCTTGCAATATCCCTTCTGACACCTACCTGTGAGAGAGAATCACATCCAGCTTTTAAGTACCTCACATTCTGGAGGTCACCAAAGGTGAGAGACAACTCTGTAAAAGTACATTGTCTAATACTACGAAGAGGCACAAAGTAATCTGCACTAGGAGTATCTATTGCGCTTTCTCCCCCTCCCTTCTTTCTTATATCTAGTACTTCAAATACACCACATTTGCCGGTGTACCAGGAGAAGCCGCATCCTCCAAGTGTGAGATCTACAGAGCCCTAGGAATATAGCAACAAGACCCATCCAAGATCCCGTAGAAATAGTGTGGAAATATACTAACATCCACATATTATCCACATCAACATAGTATCTACAGAAACTGAGAGAGAATTATCTTGGATTGACATTATCTGAGTAAACTAAGCGCTAAAGCCCAAATTGGGAATACAAAAAGCCCAATACCATATCCTTCTTTTTGGGGGTGGATCAGAGAAGCTGCATACCATCCAATGTCATTTTACTGTAGGAAAATGCATTTTTTTGTAACAACATTCAATTAACAAACATTGTATCACTTTATAAAATAAGCTGCACACTATCCGCCATAATAAAAAAGTCTCAGTACAAGAACCTAAGGGGTTATTTCATTTTATGTAAACTGGTAAACAATTGTGGACTTATAATGAAGTTATTCTTGGTCCTAAACCAGACTGTAATTAAATGAATAATTACCTACTTACTTTTAAGCTGTCATATAATTAAACTTAATTGAAGAATCTCTATACTTGACTAATCTTATATGGGCAGAGATAGGCTCGGTATGAAGGGTGTGGCAATGAGAGAAAAGGACATTTGCCGCAAGGTTAAACTTATTATCCGCGCTAAGCTATAAAACGCTCCGTGCGTGTACATGTCAAGGTAACAACGCGTGGCTTATTCTGTAATTACTCTGTATTTCACAAGGGGAGTTTGTGGAGCTTTGTAAAACATGGTCAGGAATCATTGTGTTCACAGAATATTTATTATACACCATTACGGTGAGTGGGAGTATATTTTATTGAGATCAGTTAGTCCGAATATTATTCTAAATGGAAGAAACAAATAATATTGTATTTTGACACCAATTTATTTGTGTAAGAATTTATTCTACAAGCATTTATAGTAAATGTTTTTGTTCCACCTCTGGCGAAAACATCATTTAAATTACAGTCGCACCTCTGTGGATTTATTTCAATTTGCTGCAAAGGTTCCTGGGTGTTACTAGGTATATAATATCGCTGTTTATACGTTTACTTTATGTGCTTTATTTAATTAAGAAGTGCTTATAATCCTATATGTGTCTGCCCTCTGCAGCGTATGCTGACACAGACTCTGTAGGGCTGCAGGTGCAATGTAGTGTCCTAGCCTGTCAGGGACCATGTCTCAGCAGAAAGTTGCAGAATGTTGCTGAGAGATGGTCACTGATTGGTTAGTATGAGACACAGCACAGTCAGTACTACAGAGTCTGTGTCTTCTTTAGCTGCAGAGGGCAGACCCATACAGGGACTATATGTTTGATAACTGATGACTACAAATAAGCCTTCAATCCATCATCCAGCCCTCAGGATGTGATGTAACAAACACAAAATGGATTGCTTCACAAATACATATTTCCCCGCAAAATGTTTAATGTCCATGACTTTTTTTTTATGTCATTCAGTCATTTCCGACTCTCCATGACCTCATGGACCGTAACACACCAGGCACATCATTATGTCCATTGCCATGCTGATCCACTTGGGTTTCGTGGCAGAGATACTGGAGTGGGTTGCCATTTCTTTATCCAGTGGGCCACAGCATATAGCTCCTGCCTAGGTGGTCTTCCATCCAAGTACTGACCAGGCATGGCTTAAGGGTGGACTGACCTCTTGGTGACGTGGCTGGAATTGAACCCAGGTCACAACATTGAAAGCACCAAATCCTAACCAATGGACCACCATGGATCCTGTTCATAAATTAAACAGCTGCTAATATTGTTATTTTTGTAAATACTTGACAAAAAAAATCTTATTTTTTTCTTGAACTGCAGTGGCCCTTCTAGCGAATTCAACCAACTGCCCTGTTCATGCCCACTATTGTGAAGGTTAATTAGTGTCCTGAGATAAGAAACCTGGATCGGTACAGTAGAAGGATCTTGAATTTTGATATTACATAATTTTAGCTGTCACTCAGCTGAAGACATCCTCCCACTAAACTGGCCTTCTTATAAGTACCTAATTACCATCACTCTGTGAACAGCAAGTCACTACAGATAACATGGAAGCCATTCATCATAAATGCACTCTGGTGGGAGGATCTCTCGAGCTGAGTGACAGCCAAAATTTAGTAAATTCAATGAGATTTTACGGTTATTGAATGACATTTATTAATATCTGTACTTTTTCATGTTTTTTATTATCTGACATAATTCTGTTTCTGTTGTGGCCCTTTTAAGGAACACTGTGGTCATTTGTTGATTCTTCCTTTTGAATAACTAAATTTTATTAAGGGCAAAATGTTTTTTAGAAATAAAAAAAAACAAAAAACACCGCCTTTACATTTTTATCTTTTATATTAAATTCAATGTTAGATTACTGAAAAAAAATGATTATTTTTAAATATTATTTAATTGATAAAGTACTTGTTTTTACCTACAGTGTTGAGTTGTATCATATTTGGAACCTTCGCAGTGTCACTTTAAGCTATGAGACATTTCTAATAAGCCGAGACCAAAAAAGATCACTCCTCCAACTCGCCGCTGCGTTAACTTTTTATTTAAGAACCAGGCTGCAGAAATCAATCAGGCGAATCGATATTGTCACAGACAGGCAGCGGCGAAGGCTCTGCGCAGAGCAGCCACACAGTGAGACGCTGCTAAGCCATAAAGCACAGCAGTTTGTTGTGGACTTGTCCCCATTAACTTCTCCTGGATTTTACCTGATGGATCTGTGTAATTCAGCGATAAATAAACACAACTGCTCCGTGTTTGAAAATCAATATACAGTGTGCAGCCCTGAAAATTGTGGAATCTAAGGTGCCATTTCCACGGATTATGTGCAGATTAAACATTCCCCGGGAACCTATAATATTGCTAATTATGCACAGTTAGAAAAGCATCATGTTTTGCAAATTGTGTCAAGACCAAAATAATACGGCGTTATCCAGACAAATATTTACAATTACCATTAATTATAGTTTTAAAGCTGTGTAATACAGCAAGAATATGCCTAAAAGGGAGCTATGTATACAGTAAAGCGGTATTGGATTAAAGAATGAAAATTCATTTAGGGCTCATCTGCATGTCCCTATCCATTTTCTCAGAGTGCAGTGCAATAACTGTATTTCTGGAATGATGAGCAAAAAAATTAACTTATTTTTAGACATTCAATGTACTCTATATGGTGGAGCATTCTATCACTCTTTTGCCCACCATAAACTAAATGATGTTGTCATTAATTATGTCATTAAAGTGTCACAGAGATAAAACAATATAGTTGAATTTTTTTTTGCCTTTAACATTATTATTTTCTATTTAGTTAAATGAATTAATCTATGTATATATATATATGGATTAATAATTACAAAATGTATGTATATATATATATATATATATATATATATATATATATATATATATATATATATATACAGTGGATATAAAAAGTCTACACACCCCTGTTAAAATGTCAGTTTCTGTGTTGTAAAAAAATGAGACAAAGATAAATCATTTCAGAACTTTTTCCACCTTTAATGTGACCTATAAACTGTACAACTCAATTTAAAAACAAACTGAAATCTTTTAGGTAGAGGGAAGAAAACATATAAAAATAAAATAATATGGTTGCATAAGTATGCACACCCTTAAACTAATACTTTTGATTTTATTACAGCACTCAGTCTTTTTGGGTATCAGTCTATCAGCATTTGCCAACACTTCTTTGCAAAAAACACTCCAAATCTGTCAGATTGCGAGGGCATCTCCTGTGCACAGCCCTCTTCAGATTACCCCACAGATTTTCAATCAGATTCAGGTCTGGGCTCTGGCTGGGCCATTCCAAAACTTTAATCTTCTTCTGGTGAAGCCATTCCTTTGTTGATTTGGATGTATGCTTTGGGTCGTTGTCATGCTGAAAGATGAAGTTCCTCTTCGTGTTCAGCTTTCTAGCAGAAGCCTGAAGGTTTTGTGCCAATATTGACTGGGATTTGGAACTGTTCATAATTCCCTCTAACTTAACTAAGGCCCCAGTTCCAGCTGAAGAAAAACAGCCCCAAAGCATGATGCTGCCACCACCATGCTTCACCACGCTTGACTTGGTTTCATCAGACCATAACACCTTTTCCCACATGCTTTTGGGAGACTTCAGATGTGTTTTTGCAAAATGTAGCCTGGCTTGGATGTTTTTCTTTGTAAAAAAAGGCCTTTCGTCTTGCCACTCTACCCCGTAGCCCAGACATATGAAGAATACGGGAGATTGTTGTCACATGTACCACACAGCCAGTACTTGCCAGTTATTCCTGCAGCTCCTTTAATGTTGCTGTAGGCCTCTTGGTAGCCTCCCAGACCAGTTTTCTTCTTGTCTTTTAATCAATTTTGGAGGCAGTTCTTGGTAATGTCACTGTTGTGCCATATTTTCTCCACTTGATGATGACTGTCTTCACTGTGTTCCATGGTATATCTAATGCATTGGAAATTCTTTTGTACCCTTCTCCTGACTGATACCTTTTAACAATGAGATCCCTCTGATGCTTTGGAAGCTCTCTGTGGACCATGGCTTTTGCTGTGGGATGCGACTAAGAAAAATTCAGGAAAGACCAACTAGAGTAGTTGAACTTTATTTGGGGTTAATCAGAGGCACTTTAAATGATGGCAGGTGTATGCTGACACGATCGGAATGTGATTGCTTAATTCTGAACACAGCTACATCCCCAGTTATAAGAGGGTGTGCAGACTTATGCAACCACATTATTTTTCTTTTGTTTTTCTTCCCTCCACCTAAAAGATTTCAGTTTGTTTTTCAATTGAGTTGTACAGTTTATAGGTCACATTAAAGGTGGAAAAAGTTCTGAAATGATTTATCTTTGTCTCGTTTTTTTACAGCACAGAAACCTGACATTTTAACAGGGGTGTGTAGACTTTTTATATCCACTGTATATATATATATATATATATATATATATATATATATATATATATATATATATATACTGTATATATATATATATATATATATACACACACATATATATACAGTATACTGCTCTGACCTGTGTCTTACCCTTGATTCACATACAACACATTGAAGGTTGACAACAGTTTTTCTGAGGTTTGTGATGTGGGCATAATATTAACCAGCAAATTAAATAATTCAATGTAACATATTGTATAATTTCTTGTTAAATATTTATAATTTCTTTCACAAGAGATATGCTAACATAGAACAGGTATACAGTGTACAAGTGGGTTTAGGACAACTATGGGTTCTGTGTTGCATTGACATTCCCCTGCTACACATATTGCAGAATATCACAGAACATCACTTCTCCCCTGTAAGCTGGTGCATTATTCCTTTATTATTTCCTGTGTCAGCTGTGTAGAAGAATTCAGTATGAAATGACTGGCTTACAGTGTGCTGTGTTATAGTAAATTTGGTGTGAAATGGCAGGTTTACAGTATACTGCGCTATAGCAAAGTCAATGTGAAATGGCAGACTTTCAGTGCGCTACACTATAGTAGATATGGTGTGAAATGACACGCCTGTAGTGTGCTGCTGTATTGTAAATTTGCTGTGAAATGGCAGATTTAGAGTGTGCTGCACTATAGTAAATTTGGCTTGAAATGACTGGCTTACACTGTGCTGCCCTATAGTAAATACAGTGTGAAATGATAGGCTTACAGTGTGTTGCACTGTAGTAAATTTGGTTTAAAATGGTAGGCTTGTAGTGTCTTGCTCTATAGTAAATTTGGTGTGAAATGGCAGGCTTACAGTGTGCTGCACTATAGCAATTTTGGTTTGAAATGGTAGTCTTACAGTGTCTTGTTCTATAGTAAATTTGGTGTTAAATGGCAGGCTTACCGTGTGCTGCACTATAGAAAATTTGGTTTGAAATGGTAGGCTTATAGTGTCTTGTTCTATAGTAATTTTGGTATGAAATGGCAGGCTACAGTGTGCTGCACTTTAGTAAATATGGTGTGAAATGACAGGATAACAGTGTGCTGTGCTACAGTAAAACAATAGATACATATAAATAAATATATATTTATTCATATATAAATCCGGCCCTGATTGTCCTACATACATCTCTTCCAGCACCTTTGTAAGCAGCTTAGCATCTTAAAGCCATTGATTAGCAAGTATAATACAGAAATCCAGCATAAAAATAAAAAATCTACCACAGCACAAATGCAAACCTTGTTCCTTAAATATCAGGAATCCTTTATTTAAATTCCAAGCCGTGAATCACAATCTAAGATTTGACATTTTGATTTAGACTTAAAATGTTCAAGCTTTGATTAATATAAGCACTTCGTATACTGCTCTGATTTACTCTGCGTGTAAAGAGTTTCCTGTACCTGGTAAATGTATGCAGAGGGTGTCTGGGCGCTGGGTCCTAAATTATAGACCCTTCTGCTTTCAGAGTCGGTCGTTTCATGTGGATTTACAGTGACAGTTGAAGTGATGATTTACTGTTTTACTGTCTGTTTTTGTCAGATTTCGGGATTACAGAGACGCACAAATGTCTTCCCTTCCAGGATTGTTCTTCCTCTGCTGTGACTTAAGACGAGTTTCCTTAAGACAAATCATTCATGGTGGCACAAATATATGTGTTCCCTTGTTTATAATATCTGTGCTGCAAGAGCAAAATGCTCAGATTACCTTGAAAACACAGCCATAAATCCTGGCCTGAAAACACTGCTATGTGGGGAGAGGATTCAGGTTTACTTTGCGTTTCTTACATTTTAAAGAGTTTCTAGATATTGAGGAGATATGGAAGGTGTCTGGAATATAATATCCCTGGGTATCTATTTACTTTTATGTGCTTTATTGATTAAGAAGTGCTTATAAGCTATGTTATTACTGCATAGAATCAAACAAATAGTCCCTGTATGTGTCTACCCTCTGCAGCGTATGCAGACACAGACTCTGTAGTGCTGGATGTTCATTGTAGTGCTCTAACAATCAGGACCACGTCTCAGAAAATACTCTGCAACATGCTGCTGAGACATGGTCCCTGATAGGATAGGACACTACACTGCACCCAGTACAATCTGGGAGTGGCAGAGAGTGGCAATGGGATAAGTGTCCCTGATAGGCTAGGACACTACACTACACACCCAGTACAATGAAACAGTGGCAGAGAGTGGCAATGGGAGAATGGTTCCTGATAGGCTGGGACACTACATTACACACCCAGTACAATGGAAAAGTGGCAATGAGAGAATTGCCCTTGATAGGCCAGGACACTACACTACACACCAAGTACAATGGAAGAGTGGGAGAGAGTGGCAATGGGAAAATGGTCCCTGATAGGCTAGAACACTACACTGCAAACCCAGTACAATGGGAGAGAAGCAGAGAGTTGCAATGGGCAAATGGTCCCTGATGGGCTAGGACACTACACTACACACCAAGTACAATGGAAGTGTGGCAGAGAGTGACAATGGGTGAATGGTCCCTGATAGGCTAGGCCCCTACACTACACACCCAGTACAATGGAAGTGTGGCAGAGAGTGGCAATGGGAAAATACTCCCTGATAGACTAGGACACTACACTGCATACCCAGTACAATGGGAGTGTGGCAGAGAGTGGCAATTGGCAAATAGTCCCTGGTAGGCTAGGACACTACACTACACACCAAATACATGGGAGAGTGGCAGCTAAAACTAGTAACTAGTAACTTAGTAAGAATTAAAAAAAAATCTCATTAGGTCACACCCTCTTGTAAAATGCAGCTGTAAGAAGCATCTCAGTTAAAGAACTGGAAATGGAAATGTACATAAAAGTGATATATTTAAAGGCTGTTATAATACAAATGAGCTGTTATCAGTTATTTATTAGTTATTCATTATTTAAAACATCATACAGAAGAAACAGCTCTTTTAAAGAGCATACAAAATTGGCTATACATTGTACTAGCAGTTTTTCTATACAGTAAATAATTTCTGAACTATTTAGAATTGATTTTGCGGCTCCTGTATGCTAATGTGTGGCTCCTGCATGCTAACTTACGGCTCCTGTATGCTAATGTATGGCTCCTGTATACTAATGTTCAGCTCCTATATGCTACTCTGCTTCTCAGTATGCTAATGTATGGCTAAGAGAGCTTAAGAAGGGTGGGAGAGGGATCTAAATGCCAGATTACATTGGTGGTCTTTATTTTGGCCACTGCAGAGATAGACAAGCATACTGTAAACCTAGTGAGCACAGCAAAGCAGCTAATTAATAGGCATCAGCTGACCATTTGAATATACATGCAGCAATAATAACATGGAATTTCCCAGGATTGATTAACTTTAGAAAAAAATGCTAACAGAACATATAGCCAGTCTCATGATCTTAAAGATAAAAATAAATAAAAAAAATGATTTTGGGGTGACAGGTCTCTTTCAGCTTGCTTCCTGTTTATATGAACGTGTTGCATTTGGATACATTGTATCTGTCCATTGCAAGTAGATTTATTCTTTAATTTCTGATATTTAAGTGGCCACTGTACTCCTATTATCCAGAGCCGTAGGATACCTTCACCACCTTGTTAAAATCTCCCAGCCTGCCCTGTGTTTATTGCCGTATAATATGATGCCGACGCCACTTGCAGGATTATAACAAAAATATAAAAAAATAATGTGACAAAAATGACTAAAAACTCATTTTCTGTGTCAGTTTTTAGCTCTGCCTGAAAAGGTTTGGAGCGGTTTTGTTTGACATTTACAATAATCACCTGCTGGTATAATCTCGAGCGTGGGGGGACGCCACTCGCTGCCCCCTATTGTTCAAACAAACTTACATTTGAGAAATTACAAGTAATGCACAGAGTGGCAGCCACTGAGAATATAATAAACATAACGTAGTATTAAGGTCATAATTGTATTTTATCATTAAATCTACTCGCCAGTTTCGTTGTTAAAGAGCCACTGTCGTGTTGAAATAACAGGATTGTATTTATTTGTTTATTTAGCTACTGATTAGCCATTAAATCAGCATTTCAAGAAAAAACTTACATTTTAAATCAACATTTTTGCTTCCAGCAGGAGTCCAGGGGGTGAAATAGCATCTGGCTAGGAGGCTATCCAATTTTTAATGCAATTGTCACAGCAGGGAAGTAAGCAGATAACAGTGCTTTAAAAACTCCTATCAGGACAGTCACCCTAGTCAGATACTCATCCACCCCATGGGGAATAAATAGGGGGCGGAGAGCAGCTGATCTGCTAAAGTCTAAAAATCTAAACTTCACATGGGAGGAGGGGACAGGGAGAGGCCAGATGGCTTTGTTAGATAGTTTGATCTGATTGAAATTGACACCACTCCCTTTCACACTTATTGAACCAGAAGCAGACACCTTGCATCAGGAAATGTAACCATTGCTCTCCAAAAATGCCCCTCACACACCTTGCTTTAATGATCCCATGCCCTCCTGAGTCCCATTGGGCAATCCCTGGTCTCTCCCTGTGCCCACTCAGTCTTATTGCACCCCCTCTTAAGGGGTCTACCATCCCCCCCTGCTGGAGCTGGTTGTTGCTGGGGCAGGCCATCCAAATGAGTCATATAGGATTCCCTCCCCAGACAAGAAGACACTTCTGCAGATGAGTAAAAGGAAGTCCTCAAGAAGGGGATGCGGAGAGGCTGAGGGGTCAAAGAGGGTAGCCAAGGGGAGGCACAAGTGGAGCCCAGGGTGGCCAAAGGGGCTTGGACCGGTGTGGGAGAATGACTGCACTTGACCACACCCAAATGAGGGCCCCAGTGCATTGCACCAGTGGTAGTTCTGCCTGTGTGTCTTATGTCTGGGATACTCAGGTTGTGGTGGAAGAAAAAGACAATATACAGTGCCTTGCAAAAGTATTCACCACCTTGACTTTCTACCTATTTTGTTACATTACAGCCTTAAATTCAATGTTTTGTTAATCTGAATTTTATTTGATGGATCAGAACACAATAGTCTAAGTTAGTGACGTGAAATGAGAAAAATATATACATAAAACTATTTTTTAGAAATAGAAAACAGAAAATTGGCATTTTTGTATGTATTCACCCCCTTTGTTATGAAGCCCATAAAAAGCTCTCAGAAGTCACATAATTAGTGAAATGATGTCCACCTGTGTGCAATCTAAGTGTCACATGATCTGTCATTACATATACACACCTTTTTTGAAAGGCCCCAGAGGCTGCAACACCTAAGCAAGAGGCACCACTAACCAAACATTGCCATGAAGACCAAGGAACTCTCCAAACAAGTAAGGGACAATGTTGTCGAGAAGTACAAGTCAGGGTTAGGTTATATAAAAATATCCAAATCTTTGATGATCCCCAAGAGCACCATCAAATCTATCATTACCAAGTGGAAAGAACATGGCACAGCAGCAAACCTGCCAAGAGACAGCCGCCCACAAAAACTCACGGACCGGGGAAGGAGGGCATTAATCAGAGAGGCAGCACAGAGACCTAAGGTAACCCTGGAGGAACTGCAGAGATCCACAGCAGAGACTGGAGTATCTGTACATATGACGACAATAAGATGTATGCTCCATAGAGTTGGGCTTTATGGCAAAGTGGCCAGAAGAAAGCCATTACTTTCAGCAAAAAAACAAAATTGCACGTTTTAAATTTGCGAAAAGGCATGTGGGAGACTCCCAAAATGTATGGAGGAAGGTGCTCTGGTCTGATGAGACTAAAATTTAACTTTTCGGCCATCAAAGAAAACGCTATGTCTGGCGCAAACCCAACACATCACATCACCCAAAGAGCACCATGTTTTTTAGCAGCTGGGTGAACTGGTCAGAGTTGAGGGAAAGATGGATGGTGCTAAATACAGGGATATTCTTGAGCAAAACCTGTACCACTCTGTGTGTGATTTGAGGCTAGTTCGGAGGTTCACCTTCCAGCAGGACAATGACCCCAAACACACTGCTAAAGCAACACTTGGGGGGTGTAAGGTGAAACATGTAAATGTGTTGGAATGGCCGAGTCACAGCCCAGACCTCAATCCAATAGAAAATCTGTGGTCAGACTTTTTTCTGTTCACAAGCGCAAACCATCCAACTTGAAGGAGCTGGAGCAATTTTGCAAGGAGGAATGGGCAACAATCCCAGTGGTAAGATGTGGCCATCTCATAGAGACTTATCCAAAGCGACTTGGAGCTGTGATTGACGCAAAAGGTGGCTCTACAAAGTATTGACTTTACGGGGGTGAATAGTTATGCACATTGACTTTTTCTGTTATTTTGTCCTATTTGTTGTTTGCTGCACAATAAAATAAAAACATCTTCAAAGTTGTGGGCATGTTCTGTAAATGATATGATGCAAATCCTCAAACAATCCATGTAAATGCCAGGCAACAAAACACGAAAAATGCACTGTAAATAAGATTTGTAACACATTTTCAGTAGGATTCTTTGTATCATTGATTTAAATAAGCACAAATTGCATGTAAAACCTATCATTTAGACATTTGCAATACTAATGTGCCACTAAAACCTGTTCAGTTTAATCAACAATAATAAACATATATAAAGACAAATGCATAAATAGAACCTAGACTAAGAATTGGAAGATTCAAATTTTGTTACCCAGAGATCAATTTTTTTTGTGATTTAATATCGGACGCTGCCCAGTTCAGCTCAGTCATGAAAATATTATACATTTATAGACCCGGTCAGGCCAGACTTACACCAGGTGATGCATTTTATTGATATGTTCATAGGGATTCATTAACATCAGCGTCTTGGGGTCATAAAGAGTAGATTACATTACGTATGCTTTAATTCCACCTTCCAGGTTTCTTGCCAAGAGTCAGCCGGCAGGTGAAGCAAATAATTCAAGAGTCACAGCCATGAATAACTGGCAAGGCTTGGGGTGCGCAGGGAACAGCGGCAGATTAAAGCATTGGAGTATAGATGGAGGGAATTAGTGCATAATACAAGATATCCCGTGACTCAGACTGAAACTTATATGTAGCTTTCCAAGAGCCAGACTCTAATACAGAAACACAGGTTTAAAGGGCCACTGTACAGTGGAATTGATATATATATATATATATATATATATATATATATATATATATATATATATATATATATATGTATATATATATATATGTATATATATAATGCTACTGACTTGCCCGTCAAAAATGACGGGGCAATAAAATGTGAAGCCATGGCAATGCTTTTTGCCACACAATGTAAAGCTTTGGAAGACCTTCGGCGCTCATTGCGAGCCTCTCCTCTCGTGTACTTTTGCTCCTCTGAGCACCTTCGGCAGTCATCACAAAGACAGATATATATTTATCTATATTTTGTTAACTAATAATGAATTAATTTGCTACTTAATAAATTAATATACTTTACCTATTTGTAAGTAATATATCCAGCAATCAATAGCCTGAAGAGCTAACAATCTGTTTTGATTTTCTGGCAGCTTACAATGTATAGTTTGAGTGTTGCAAAGTTGGAAGTGTAATGAATGTCCCAAGTGTGCATTAGATATAGCCTGCATGCGCAAGGGCAAACCGTGGGTTTAGTTGTGTAAAGCGCCATTGTAGATTCGTAATGTTATTAGTTGCAAGTTAGGAATGTATAGTTGTGTTGTTTGTCTATGTGTTACCCGGCTCGCAAGCATTTTCCGGCATTTGTAATAGAGTATTTTGTACCTCCTACGTTCCTGTGTGAAAGTGCTATGCGGTTGGCAGTGTTTTGCGCAATCCAGGGTCGTGTAGCCTCGTTTTAATTTTTTGGGGCTGCCAGTTTTTTTCTTGCTGTGGCGAAAGTCATCCAAATCGATTTAAATTTGCGTTCCACCTGACTCCCAGATGTCCTGGCTGTTCCCCCGTGCTGTATATGATGTTTTTCTTGTGCATTTTGGGGGGTTGTAATTTTTGCAGGTTCGCCGTTAATTTCGTATTTTTCGTATCAAATTGACCTAAATTCGTGTTCCACCTCACTCCCGAACGTCCTGGCTTTCTCCCCATGCTGTGTGTGATGTTTTTGTTGTATTTTTTGGGTATGTTGTGTGTTTTTATTGTTTTTTGCTTTGCGCGGTTCGGCTGTTAACCTCGTATTTTTCCTATCTCGTATAATTTTTTTCAAAGTCCCGCGTCTCGTTTTTTTCTTTTCTTTTAAGTTCCGTGTTGGTCAACTGCTTGCAGCCTCAGGCGATACCGCGTTTACTAAGTGTTTGGTGGCTATGTCCCGCGTGTTTTATTGCCTTCGCTGCTCGCCTCGCTTCGCAAGGTGAGCAGGCAATGAGCACATTTGGCGCTCATCGCCTTTATGCTACAAGTTTAAGTGTGTTATGGGCTCGCCTCGCTACCCGAGTGCTGCGAGTAAATGGCTCGCTTTGCGAGGCTCGCAAGTGATGAGCGCCTTTGGCACTCTTCGTCTAAGTCATACACACTACGTACTTCTTGTAGTTTGTCAACTATTATATGTGATATATAATTTATAGTCAAGCCATCAGATATCACCTCATACTGTATGTTCAAAAACTGGGGACTGGGACAAATATTTAACAACACTTTCTGACTCTGTATAGTAACAAAGAAAGTTACAGCTGCCATTAACCCCCCCCCCCCCCCCCCCCCCGGGAACACCTGTTGCAACACAAAACTTAATAAACAACTTTACGTACACCTCTGGTAACCACATACCATGCGGCTATAGAAGGAATTCGCAAAATATTTAAGGATCTACAACCACCACTAACAGATGATGCAGAACTAAAACATATATTTCACAATCCTCCCATTTTTGCATTCAGACAACCACCAAATCTGAGACAAACATTGGTGAAACGGTGAAACCAAGATTGGCCAATGAACAGCACCACAGAGAGAATGGCACTAAACATTGCAATAAAAATTGCTGCAAATGATGTCAACACATCCACGCACAACAACAAGAGCTACAAAATCAGAGGATCATATTCATGCACACCATCCAATGTGGTGTAAATGCTACAATGTACTCTATTTGAAAGTTGATGCTACATTGGGGAAACTAGCCAGAAACTACATCTACGGATAAATATGCAAAGAAACTCCATCAAAAAGCACAAAGATGTCAGTTACTGTACCCCAGTTGGACACCACTTATCACAAAACAACCACTCCATCCAACACATGAAAATAAAAATACTCAGATGTTCATTTTAAAACCACACAAGGAAGAAAGACATTTGAAATCAAAATTATAACACACTTTAATACGATAAATACGGGACCTAATATAAATATGGAATTTTTGTTGCATTATCTTAACTTCTTATAGCCTTCTATATTCCTTATATGATGTTTTTGTCTTTTCCTTGTTTTTCTCTGGTTTCTCTCTGACCTGCTTCTAGTCCTCCTCACAGCTTTATGGTACCTTAACACTCTATGATCACATATATAGTTGTCAGTGTAAATAGCGAGGGCCGCAACTGCGAGCCTTGCGAAGTGAGGCGAGCAGTTGACGCCCCCAAGTGCTAAATAATTGCGACCCTCACAAAGCGAGGTGAGCAGTTGATGCCCCCAACTGCGACGCCCGCGGGACTTAGGCTGCAATGAGCGCCAAAGGCACTCATCACAGGCTGCAATAAACGCCAGATGAGCTCATTGCAGGGCTCGTGATGAGCACCTGTGGTGCTCAGCACAAGGCCCGCACGACTTTCAAACAGCCTAGACATGAACACAGAAGATGCTAATATCGATGGCCACGATAGCCACCGAAAAACATAACACTTTGCCACTGATCGCAAGGCACGCAGATTACTAGTTTAACAGCGGAAATTGGTTTGAGGCGTGACTCAAAAGACCACCAAAAACATAAAAATTATAATAAAATAAAAAAAATAACAAACTCATCCACTGCACAGGGGGAGAGTCAGGAAACCTGGGAGTGAGGTTGCAAGCCAATTTAAGCACTATTTAGTGTCTTTTCGTCGATAGAAAATCGCCTAAGCGAGGAACAAAATGGTGATCGAAAAAAACTCAAAATTCAGAAACAAGATGAAAACGAGGCTGAGCAACACCAGGCACGCGGGACTTAGAAAATGCATGACGGTGAAGACAGTAACACACTGGAACAGGCACGCAGGACTTTGAAAATAAAACCAACGCCAGTCAGTGCTTAACACGCAAACATACAGCAGACACACAGAGGAGAAAGACACAGGGAAGGGACAGGGGGAGACACATGGCATTCCAAAGCACAAAAGATTAAGGTTAACGAGGCCTCGCGATGATCGCAACACCGGGAAAACTTATATCAGTGTTGCTCCAGACTTGAGAAAGAGAGGAAGCTCTCGAAAGCTAGTTTTATATTTAGGAATCTGTTTGTCCAATAAAACAATAAAAAAGGTATCAATATATACTGCAATACTCTGACTATTTATATATATATGTATAATAATACATTAAAAAATTAATATACTTTACCTATTGTGAAGTAATATATGCAGGAAGCATTGTGTTGAAGTGCTGGCAATCTGTTTTCATGTTGCTGCAGCATTAGTGGTGTGGAGCTGCTGTGTAAGCGTGATGAATGTGTGCAGTGTAATAGTGTGCGTGCGCGAGACCAAACCGTTAGCGTAGCTGTGTACTTCCGCATTGTATAAGTTAGTGTTCTAATATGGCGGCTAATGTGTACTATGCGGCTGTGGCTGATTTACCGTTCTTTGGATGTCGTACGAATTTTTCGTAATATCCGTAGCTGTTTAGTGGTGTTTTGTGTGTTTATGGTGGTTTTTTGCGTGTTTAGGGTCCTTTAGCCTCGTTTTCGTTTTGTTTGGCGGACATTTTTTCTCTTGCTTAGGCGATTTTCGGGTTGTCTAAACTCCGAAATTTGTACTTAAATCGAGGTGTAACTTCACTTGCAGTAGGTAAGCTTTTTATGTGTTTGTTGTGTGTATTTATTGTGTTTGTAATGTTTTTGGGGTCGCGTGGATTGCGTCCTTGTTTTAGAATCTCGTACGTCTTTTTCGGGAAATACGTAGGTGTTTGGTGGTGTTTTGCATCTTTAGACTGCCATTTTATCTCTCGCTTAGAGGATTTTTGGGTGTCTGAACTCTTTTATTTTAAGTTAAATTGAGGTGTAACTTCAGTTTTCGAGGTCCTGGACGCTCCCTCTTCCTGTAGGTAAGCTTTTTATGTATTTGTTGTGTGTATTTATTGTGTTTTTCATGTTTTGATGTTCGCGGGTTCCGGAAGATTTTTGCGAGGTCGTAATGGGTTGTAACGTGTCTCGTATTTTCCTTTCGTAACTATGTAAATGTTGCGAGGTCCGCAGTTGCTGCAACAACTCGCATGCTCTCAACTATATACAGTATGTGATATATATATATATATATATATATATATATATATATATATATATATATATATAAATATATACAGTGGATATAAAAAGTCTACACACCCCTGTTAAAGTGTCAGGTGTCTGTGCTGTAAAAACATGAGACAAAGAAAAATAATTTCAGAACTTTTTCCACCTTTAATGTGACCTATAAACTGTACAATTCAATTGAAAAACAAACTCAAATCTTTTAGGTAGAGGGAAGTAAAAATATAAAAATAAAATAATATGGTTGCATAAGTCTGCACACCCTTAAACTAATACTTTGTTGAAGCACCTTTTGATTTTATCACAGCACTCAGTCTTTTTGGGTATGAGTCTATCAGCATGGCACATTTTGAATTGGCAAGATTTGCCCACTCTTCTTTGCAAAAACACTCCAAATCTGTCAGATTGCGAGGGCATCTCCTGTGCACAGCCCTCTTCAGATCACCCCACAGATTTTCAATCGGATTCAGGTCTGGGAGCTCTGGCTGGGCCATTCCAAAACTTTAATCTTCTTCTGGTGAAACCATTCCTTTGTTGATTTGGATGTATGCTTTGGGTCGTTGTCATGCTGAAAGATGAAGTTCCTCTTCATGTTCAGCTTTCTAGCAGAAGCCTGAAGGTTTTGTGCCAATATTGACTGGTATTTGGAACTGTTCATAATTCCCTCTATCTTAACTAAGGCCCCAGTTCCAGCTGAAGAAAAACAGCCCCAAAGCATGATGCTGCCACCGCCATGCTTCACTGTGGGTATGGTGTTCATTTGGTTATGTGCAGTGTTGTTTTTGCGCCAAACATATCTTTTGGAATTATGGCCAAAAAGTTCAACCTTGGTTTCATCAGACCATAACACCTTTTCCCACATGCTTTTGGGAGACTTCAGATGTGTTTTTGCAAAATGTAACCTGGCTTGAATGTTTTTCTTCATAAGAAAAGGCTTTCGTCTTGCCACTCTACCCAATAGCCCAGACATATGAAGAATACGGGAGATTGTTGTCACATGTACCACACAGCCTGTACTTGCCAGATATTCCTGCAGCTCCTTTAATGTTGCTGTAGGCCTCTTGGTAGCCTCCCAGACCAGTTTTCTTCTCGTCTTTTCATCAATTTTGGAGGGAGCTCCAGTTCTTGGTAATGTCACTGTTGTGCCATAATTTCTCCACTTGATGATGACTGTCTTCACTGTGTTCCATGGTTCATCTAATGCCTTGGAAATTATTTTGTAAACTTCTCCTGACTGATACCTTTTGAACAATGAGATCCCTCTGATGCTTTGGAAACTCTCTGTGGACCATGGCTTTTGCTGTGGGATGCGACTAAGAAAATTTCAGGAAAGACCAACTAGAGCAGCTAAACTTTATTTGGGGTTAATTAGAGGCACTTTAAATGATGGCAGGTGTATGCTGACTCCTATTTAACACGATTTGGAATGTGATTGCTTAATTCTGAACACAGCTACATCCCCTGTTATAAGAGGGTGTGTAGACTTATGCAACCACATTATTTTTATTTTTTATTTTTCTTCCCTCCACCTAAAAGATTTCAGTTAGTTTTTCAATTGAGTTGTACAGTTTATAGGTCACATTAAAGGTGGAAAAAGTTCTGAAATGATTTATCTTTGTCTCATTTTTTTACAGCACAGAAACCTGACATTTTAACAGGGGTGTGTAGACTTTTTATATCCACTGTATATATATCCCCCTCTGGATCGCTACTTTGTTATGGTGAAGGGGCTTGTGTACCTCAGTGAATCTGTGAGCTATACCATGCACGGTCACCCAAGTTTGGCAGGTCATGGCAGAGAGGTCAGAAAAATCGCAGCCCACTGGAGACAACCCACTCCAGCATCTTTGCTAACAAAAACATATGTATAAGCACCAACAGAAGCACAGATAGATGAACCTTGTGTGCTGCATCCGTATAGTCACTTACAGTCGAACCTACTTTGCAATCTTTCCCTGGTAGGAATTAAACTCTCTGCTCAATTAATTAGCTTTACCTGAGGGGACATGGGAATGCTACTAGAGTATAGGTGGGACTGCTGGAGGACGGTGTGTTTTCAGTTTGAGCTGGAGAAGTGTGTGCAGTTGGTCTGAGATGAAAAAAGAGACACACACAGAGAAGTGAGTGCAGCTTGCCACTGATGATCATTTGGAATAGAGTAGAGACGTTAAAATCTTATGGTATTACATTACAGTAATTTTCAAACTATTGGACTGTTTTTTTTGTTCCACCCAGGTTTAGCTGTATTAGATTTGGTCAAAGAGGGAACTTGTATTAGGTAAGGTAGTGCTTCATGGAAGCTAGGTCTATTATTTTCTTTGTTTGTCTTGATTTGATATTTTTGTGTTACTGGATACAATTTTCATAAAACTTGGAAATGTATATACAGACTCTTGTATTGTGTCCTCCATCAAAGTGCCTGCAATACGGGCACAAACTGAGAGGAGGCTGGCAACTTGTCACAGCATATATAGATATATGAATATTTTAAACATCTGGGTCTGACTTTGAGCAAAGGTAAACAGGCAAAACTCATAAAGTTAGTTCCTAATTGAAAAACATATAAATATTAATGCCTCTGCTGATCCCTAAATGCATACATTATTGTTTGGTGAATGTTGGGTGTATGGGAGATATTTTATATTTTTTAAAAACCCAATGTTCCCATTGTAGAGATGGACCTGGCTCTATATTGCCACTATATAACTGTTTAACAATCTAAATATAAATAATGCATTAACATAGACACGCCAATGGAACTCTACCCTAAAAAGAGACATCGATAAGGAAACATGGCAAAAATATGTGATCAGAACTCCAGAATAGAGATGTCGCGGACAGTTCTCCCGCAGACTATTGGCGGCGATTTTGGCATGTGCGCGTTCGCAGCGGACGGCGAACACATGCGCTTTTCGGTTCGCCCCCTCTACTTTATCATTGAGGAAACTTTGACCCTGCACCTCACAGTAAGCAGACACATTCCAGCCAATCAGCAGCATACATTCCCTTCCAGAGCCTTCCATCTGAAGGACAGCATACATTTTAGAATCATTCTGAAGCTGCATTCATTGTGAGAGGACAGATAGTGTAGCTGCTGGAGATTTAATTGGGAAATAGATAGCCAGGCTGTGTATTTAGCTTCCATTACAGACCTGAAGGACTCATCTGATATCTGCTGCAAGGACAGCAACCCAAAAAGCCCTTTTTAGGGCTAGAACATCATTTATTTTATTTTATATTTTTTTTCTGTGTAATCTAATTGCATATGCCTGCCTTCCAGCGTGTGTGTGTGACAGGCTAACACTTAACAGCTTATATTGTGCTTATTTTCACTACTCATACCTGGTGGTGTACCATACATTTAAAGCAACCATTTTTTTCCTGTAATCTAATTTCAGTTGACTGCCTGTGTCAGGCTCACAGCTTATATTGTGCTCAGTGAAATAAAACAACACTTTTTTGACTGTAATAGATTGATTAGCAATTGCCTGCCTACAGGCGTGTGTGTAAAGCATATTGCATCTACTCTGCCAACTTTTGCCAGTGCACAGTGATACGTCATATCTGGTGCAACCGTAGTGTACAGTGACATAAAACAACACTTTTTTGACTGTAATCAATTGAATATCAGTTACCTGCCTACAGGCGTGTGTGTGAGGCCTACAGCGCCTACTCTGCCAACTTTTGCCAGTGCACAGTGATACGTCATATCTGGTGCAACCTAGTGTACAGTGAAATAAAAGAATCCTTTTTTTTAAAATCAATGCCATATACACGTCCCCTAATAGTGGACGTAACAGGGATTAAACCGATAGGAATAGTACTACTTAACAGTACACACCTTATAATAACGCAGACAGAGGCAACGCAGAGAGAGGAGTCTGAAGAAGAGGAGTCAGAGGAGGAAGGTGGCTTTGAGGAGGTGGAAGACCAAACACAGCAGGTGTCCCAGGGGGCTTGTTGTCACCTTTCGGGGACCCTTTGTGGAGGAAGAGACCTTCAATGACATCAGTGAGGACAAGGAACGGGACATGGCTAGCTTGGTATCCAACCTTATGCAAATGGGGAGTTTGCGGTTGTGCAAAGGGACTGTTTGCGGTTGTTTGCGGTGCATTAAACGGGGAGATTGGTCTGTTACTGTGAAGCGGGTGTAACCCTTACACTACCTGATCGATACAACATCATACCTGATGTTTTAAAGCATGTTATTCCAAACAATTTAGGAATGTTAGGTTATTTATGCCCTTTATGGCTTAAAACCAGACCCTGCATCAATTTTCCGTGGGAGTTTTGCCATGGATCCCCCTCCGGCATGCCACAGTCCAGGTGTTAGTCCCCTTGAAACAACTTTCCCATCACTATTGTGGCCAGAAAGAGTCCCTATGTGTTTTGAAATTCGCCTGCCCATTAAAGTCTATGGTGGTTCGCCTGGTTCGCCCGTTCGCGAACATTTGATGGAACTGAAAATTTGATGTTCGCGACATCACTACTCCAGACCATCAAGAAATATTCAGACTAAAGAAACAAACTATAAAAGTACAGAATCCCAATAATAATAAGTTCTAGTTGCAGTTAATATTTGTATAATTAGTTTTTGTCCATCTCTCCCTATACCTCCAAAGGCCCATATAGCATCATTACTGGATCTAACATTGATTCATAAGCAGACATATACAGGTAGAATTTGAAAACCATGGACCGATTATAATAATTTATATAATGATATAATATAATTTAATAATAATAATAATAATAACATAACCATATAATAATTTAGATTTAACACCATTTTGGTAATAATCTTTCCCTTTTATATAATGTTAAAAATATGACATGGACATTGAGCTGGGACTTTATAAATTAATAAAATTTTCCTTGTAATGCAAAGCAACTATTTTGTCCAATTATCTTTCATGTTTATGTATTATTTGTTTTATTTATTACATTTATGATCCGTATGTAAAAAAAATAATGGAATAAAATATGTTTTTAAAATAAGTCCCAAGTGTTACACTGCATATTGACATTCCTGGGCATATACAGACATACATCACTATTCTGCACCGCATCTTCAGGCAGTCTGCTGCCCCTTGGAAATGTGCTGCCCTAGGCCTGGTCCTCATGGGCCTAGGCAGAAACAACCCCCTGACACAATGTATCATGTTTGCATCCTATTTTACTGGTTACATTAACATCTTTCTTAGTATATAGTTACAAGCTATTAAAAGTTACAAGAACAGGGAGAGATTGAATAAAACTGCAGGGCAGATAATGCAAAAGTCACAAACCACTCATTGAAATAAATTTGAATTGTAAGCGTGAGGCTCTCAGACCCTCCCCAGTCTAATTGAAATATTTG
The DNA here is from genome assembly GCA_027410445.1 of Discoglossus pictus. Taxonomy (NCBI): domain Eukaryota; kingdom Metazoa; phylum Chordata; class Amphibia; order Anura; family Alytidae; genus Discoglossus; species Discoglossus pictus. The sequence continues at coordinate 17,813,853 of CM050171.1, forward strand.
TTATAGGCGCTAAATGAACTAATGTAATTGTGTCTGGGGAAGGAAGTGATATTACCAGGTAGGCCAGTAAATCCTGGGGATTCGTTTTATGACTGTGTCTAATGGCACAGAACCAAAGAATGTATTATTAATCATATAGAGGTGTGCGCAGTTATCGCTTCAGTGATTCGCCGCGCTGCCTGGGAGATGTTGGTGTGGTTAGAGCTGTCTGTCTTCCCATAATTCCATGACACAGGAAATCCATCTATACCAGCGATGCACAAATGATGTACATCTTCCTTCTCAATGCTAATTTCTATAATTTAATTTGTCCTAATCTCTGCAGTGCTAAGGCTGCTGGTATTGCATTCATAATGACAGAGGAGTTAATAAGCGCATAACTTGTAAAAAGCATTATTATATACTAACAGGGACCTGTACACAATGGGCATATTATTGTCTTGGGGCCTCATTCAATTGAGAAATTATAAGTTACCGGAGCTCGTAATGTAGGCCGTTAGCTAATATGGTATTCAATTGGCGTCTATTTGCAAGCCACAAATGGTCTACGGGTTACGGGCTGAAAATCCCGGGGGTTGTTACAACCGGATCTTACACCCCATCTAAGCATTTGATCTTTCACGTCCGCAAGAGTTCTGATCGCTAAAATCGCGAATCGCTAATCAATTGCTACAATTCTGCAAGCCCGCAAATGTTCTCACACCTGTAATCGGCAAATGTAAAGGAAAATCCTACGGGTACCAGATGGGACTCGCAAAGGGGTCTAACCCCTGTCCGTAGCACTGTAAATGCAAATAAAACATCAATAGTGCACTGTAAATGGCGGGGAAAGCAATGTAAGACAGTATAATTAATTGCACAACAGTCTCAAGCTCGCAAATCGGCAATTAGAAATAATTTATTTTTATGTTTCATTTCGGTTTTATATCGATCTCAGGAATCAATGAGTTAATACATATGAGGCCACCCACATGGACTACAACAGTATTGGCATTCACTTTAATTATTTTGTATTTTGCGGGTTTGTGAGTCCGATTGCATACGGGAACTCTAAACGATAATTGATTGTCATGTACCCTCCATCTTATACTGCCATAATGATGACAGTCTCATTTTCTTTTGGCTGTCTCTAAATTGGGAGTTGTCTCTAAATTGGGAATTACGGCCTTCCTTAATTGATCATGTTCACGCTCTGAAATGCTACGTACGATTGCATGACTTGCAGGCTTATTCAATTGAATTGCTCCATAATTGTAGCAGAGTCCAAGCCCGCAGCACGCCCGCAGACATACAGCCTGTACACAGCAAGATGCGGCCTTGCAATTCTATGAGGCTCTTGGTCTGTCTGTCTATCTTTCTGCCTGTCTGTATAATCCACTTGTCTCTACCTCACATAGAGAGATGGCACATGTTCAAATTGTGTAGTTATTTTAATAATCAATTTTTTTTAGGTCACAGGAGAAACAGAGAACAGATATAAACTGTAACAAATAATCAGAACATATATAAACTATGATAGATAAATAGAGAGCAGATATAAATGGTAATAAACAGAGAACAGATATAAACTGTAACTGATTAAATGACAGCAGATATAAAGTGTAACGAATAAACAAAGAACAGATATAAACTGTAATGGAAAAACAGAGAACATATATAAACTGTAAATGGTGTACTTTTATAGTTGAGCACAGACGTTTGTAATGTAAGTGGTAGAAAGACTGACATTTTAGATGTGAGTATCATTGGAATGAGTGTCTGTGACTTAAATACTCGACAAAAGCCACAAATATGCTACAATATATCGTTGTTGGTTTTCTACTGTCAACTTAATAAAAATGATTATAAAAAAAAAATGGGCAAGTTGGATTTGAGATCACAACCTCAAATATTATATGTTATTACTTCTACTACTGGGCTATTTATCTACATTATCAGGAGGGATTGTGGAATCGGATAATGCTAAAATATAATTAATGTGACAGTCACAATCTTCATCTTTATTTTCAGTTACATTTTTGATTAATTTTAGAAATGAAAACAACTTTCCCACGTTATATTTAAAGGTATATGTAAGTGAGCGGGATTATGGATGCATCTGATAGAGGTTAATTAGTAGTGTATGAAAACATGTGTTATATAGAAAAGTTCAGTTTACTTACAAAGTTATTTGCACAAAAGTCAAATCCAGCTGTTCACACCGACACGATGCTGACATAAGCTGGGTACACACAGAAAATACAGCAGGGTACATATTTTGACTTTTCTGGTACATAGCACAGGAAGTAACTGTTGCAGTTCTTGTACTGAGCATGCAAGAAGCCAGTGAGGTGAATAATGATACAATGTATTAGCCTGATTCTGAATGTTAATGTTATGCTAATTCAGGTGGGATTTTCTAAGGGCGTACATGATCTAATGAAAATGCCAAAAACGTAGCACATTTTGCTAACTTCATAGTAAGCTAATTAGTGTTTATTTTGGGATATTTTCAATCAAAAATATGTTTTCATACACTACTAATTATCATTTATCAGATGCATTCATAATCCAGCTCACTTACATATCCATTTATGTCTTTGTCTGATCTCCATTTTTGGATTCCATGTCCTTTAAAAAAAAATACAGATTTTTAAATACAAGATGAAATATGTGGGTGCTCCATGAGTAGGAGTACCAAGGGATGGTAAACGAAAGAATGATGGGAAGCAGTAAGGAGTAAAGAGATGGGGGTGAGTGTCACAACCCACTACTAGTTTAGGCTTGAAAGGATCATTAGACCTATTCTACCCAGCAGATTGGAGGTTCATTTGTTTCCCCGCTAACAGGATTTGAACCAGAGCTAAGACAAGTTCCACCAATGCTACCATAAGCTAGGGCAAGTTATAACATATAGTTACTGGACAAATTACCGATTGTAACTTGCATACCAGCATGAGAAACAGCAAAGATAATTCCCCAAATAAGGACAGGTTGTCCCTCAGAATGAAACCCACACCATGTTTATGTGTATTCCAAACAGAGCACCCTTTATTGAAAAAAACACATCATATTTATCCATTACAGTAATCAATAATTTGGTAATCACTAGGGTCACATTACTAGGATGACGCCAGAGTTATTAATTACCACTCTCAAGGCTAGTAGCCTGGGGGGGTTCTAAAAAAGTAATACATTTGGTAATACTTCCTGCTTTCTATAACTCTGTAGTGGGTAATTAGCTGCAAAAGAGTCAGAGACAGAACGTCAGAGTGGCCATATGACTCTCTAAACTGGTGGAAAGACTTAGAGTCAACTGGTTAAGTTCTAATAACCTGGGTAAGAGGCTCCCCTTATGTGGGAGACCTAGCAGACATAAGTGGGTAAATGTGCTAGGCTTGGGGTACCTCTTGGACAGCTGTCCCATGATGACAGCGCCCTGTAATTCTCCATACCATGGAGGGAGCCAAGTTAGTCTGCGTATCTGCCGACCAGGGCTTCCACATAGTTTTAGATATTTAGACGCTCGTTGTATTCAATAGGAGTTATGAACAATTAATACATTTAATAGATCTCAGTTTGTGGTAAACCACAAAATAAAGGATCAAAAGGGTATCAGTTACAAGCACTTGACTGACCTCTGTTTGTTGAAACAAATATTTCAAAGGCTTTGTTGACAATCTTATTAATTAAACTTGATATCTCAACTCATACTCAAGAGTTCCCCATTGAGGTCTAGAGCACCACTAGTAACTGGGATCGTGAGTTCAATCCTATCCAGCGCCTAGCTCAGCTTGAGGGCTGGGAAGGAATTGCATATCACGTTTTGAAGGACTTCCTAGTCACCCTTAAAGTGGTACTAACCCCAAAGTATTATTATGCCTCCCTGGATATGATTTTGCCCCAAAACTTCATTCTGACTTATAAAAAGTCACAACTAGAGTCTGTACGGCCCTGATAATATAAAGGTTGGGCTCTGAAGCCCTGATAGTACCTGATTTAGGCCATTCTACTATATTCATTACATCCATCATTTTGCAACATTGCATCAATAACAGCAAATACATTTCAACCAATAACCCATAACAGCAATTTTTGTTGTTGTGGTTCAGCCGTTTGGTTGTATCCGACTTTCCTTGACCCAATGCATCACAATCGTTACGTCTCTGGTTGTGCTTATCCATAAGGTTTTCCTTCTCCAGTGGACAATAATTGACAGTGGGAAAGAAAGGGAAGTATGGGAGGAGAATGTAAAGAGAGAAAAAGGTAAATTAGAAAATGGGGAACACTGATAGTGATAAGGAGTAGATAATGAAAACTGGGAAAGGGAAAACTCAGAGGTCATTTGTGCCATAGAGTAACATAGGAATGGCGTGGCTTATTTTAATGGGAGTCTTAAGGTAAAACTCTTTATTTTATCTATAATGTTTACGTAGATTTATTAAATTAGTTTCATCATCCTCAATGTAATTTTTCATATTAAATTTACACTCCTTTACTTTTCAGAGTCCCACAGAGTAGCACGTAGTCGGTTTTTGGAGACAGCACAACAATTCAGAATATTCCTGTGTCAGCACATTTGTCGACCTATTGTTAGACAAGCCTGTATTCAAACAAGATATCCTGAAAATTCAGCCCTTGAGTACTGGAATTAGACTACACTAATATATACCAATGCCATTCATTACAAGCCATGTTGATTAAATAAAGTTTATGATGCATCTGTTATAACATACTATGCAAAACTAAGCAATGTTTAATCATCCAGTATAAATAAATATATATATATATATATATATATATATATATATATATATATATATATATATATATTTATATTTAGATAAAAAATCAATTCTAATCTGAAATGTACTCTGATATTAAGAAAATGTTGGGTTTTTAGATATATTTTAGAACATCCAACTGACAGCTAAATCTCATAAAAATGGTAATATGGATCCAGCATAGAAAAATTGTGAATTTGGCTTGAAGATCACCAGTTAAAATCAATACAATGATGAAATAATGTTGATTAAAATGCCACTCAAAGGCATGCATGGCAGCTTCAGTTTATATTTTCTAAAAATGGAATCTATGAATGTATAAAAATCTATATAATTTTACTTGTTTATCATTTATTTGCAATTAAATAGTTCTAATGAGAGTAGTAGATGTACAGTGAGGGGAAAAAGTATTTGATCCACTGACATATATATCATATATAATATTAATGGTCGGTGTATTTTAACAGTGAGAGATAGAATAACAGCAAAAAAACAAGAAAACGGGTGTCAAAAAAGTTATAAACTGATTTGCAGGTCAATGAGTGAAATAAGTATTTGACCCCTTCGACTTAGTACTTGGTGGCAAAACTCTTGTTGGCAATCACAGAGGTCAGACGTTTCTTGTAGTTGGCCACCAGGTTTGCACACATCTCAGAAGGGATTTTGTCCCACTCCTCTTTGTAGATCCTCTCCAAGTCATTAAGGTTGATGTTTGGAAACTCGAACCTTCAGCTCCCTCCACAGATTTTCTATGGGATTAAGGTCTGGAGACTGGCTCGGTCACTCCAGGACCTTAATGGGCTTCTTCTTGAGCCACTCCTTTGTTGCCTTGGCTGTGTGTTTTGGGTCATTGTCATGCTGGAATACCAATCGACAACCCATTTTCAATGCCCTGGAGGGAAGGAGGTTCTCACCAAAGATTTGACGGTACATGGCCCTGTCCATCGTCCCTTTCATGCGGTGCAGTTGTCCTGTCCCCTTAGCAGAAAAATACCCCCCAAAGCATAATGTTTCCACCTCCATGTTTGACGGTGATGATGATGTTCTTGGGGTTATAGGCAGCATTCCTCCTTCTCCAAACACGGCAAATGGAGTTGATGTCAAAGAGCTCGATTTTGGTCTCATCTGACCACAACACTTTCACCCAGTTCTCCTCTGAATCATTCAGATGCTCATTGGCAGACTTCAGACGGGCCTGTACATGTGCTTTCTTGAGCAGGGGGACCTTGCGGGTACTTCAGGATTTCAGTCCTTCACGGCGTAGTGTGTTACCAATTGTTTTCTTGGTGACTATGGTCCCAGCTGCCTTGAGACCATTAACAAGATCCTCCTGTGTAGTTCTGGGCTGATTCCTCACCGTTCTCATGATCACTGAAACTCCACAAGGTGAGATCTTGCATGGAGCATCAGACCGAGGGAGACTGGCAGTTATTTTATGTTTCTTCCATTTGCGAATAATCGCACCAACTGTTGTCACCCTCTCACCAAGCTGCTTGGCGATGGTCTTGTAGCCCATTCCAGCCTTGTGTAGGTCTACAATCTTGTCCCTGACATCCTTGGACAGCTCTTTGGTCTTGGCCATGGTGGAGAGTTTGGAATCTGATTGATTGATTTTGTGGACAGGTGTCTTTTATAAAGGTAAAAAGCTGAGATTAGGAGAACTCCCTTTAAGAGAGTGCTCCTAATCTCAGCTCATTACCTGTATAAAAGGCACCTGGGAGCCATAAATCTTGCTGATTGATAGGGGATCAAATACTTATTTCCCTCACTGACCTGCAAATCAATTTATAACTTTTTTAACATGCGTTAAAATACATCTACCATTAAAATTATAGACTAATCATTTCTTTGTCAGTGGACAAACGTTCAATATCAGCAGGGGATCAAATACTTTTTCCCTCACTGTATTCTATAGTGAATAGTGAAGAGGATTATACAGACTGCAAAAAATCCAACAGCTGCTGAAGAGTGCGTTCTGGAGAATCCATACGCGATCAACGTGGTCCCACAGGTGCTCGATGGGGCTCAAGTCCGGGGAATTTGGAGGCCAGGGAAGTACTTGGAAGTCTTTGTCGTGCTCCTGCAACCACTCCCAGACAATTCTGGCCCTATGACATGTTGCATTGTCCTGCTGGAAAATCCCATCCGCTCCAGGGAAGACAGTCTAAGTGTGTGAGTGTACTTAATCTGCAAGGATGGATAGATAAACAAATCGGTTGAGTGTTCCTTCCAGAGGTATGAGAGGACCCACAGAACACCAAGAAAACATTCCCCAGACCATAATGCTGCCGCCACCAGCTTGTGTTCTTCCAAGAATGGTTGCAGAGTGTTTATTCTTGGATGTTTTGCGTATGACATGCCAACGTCCGTCTATTTCATGGAGCAGAAAACGCGACTTATCAGAGAAGGCAACCCTTTGCCAATCAGAAGAGGTATAATTTCGGTACTGTTATGCAAATTAAAGCCGTTTCTGACAATGACGCCTCATCAGCATGGGAGCAGTGACCGGCCGTTTGCTTTGGAGCCCCATACGCAACAGGGTTGGCTGTATTGTCATATTAGACACACGTCTGGTAGCCCCCTGGTTCATTTGAATGGTCAGTTGTTCAACTGTAGCGTATCGCTTGGCCCTCACACACCTTCGCAGCCGCCGTTCACCTCTGACATCAATGGCACGTAGTTCTCCGCAGTTTCGACACTGTTTATTTGCAATGGTGCTGTTTGTCCAGTCACGGTACACCTTAACCTCAGCAACTCGCGAACAGTTCACAAACTGCGCTGTTTCAGAATAACTGCCACCCTAGTCCCGAAAGCCAATGCTCAATACCCTTTTCAAAGTCGGATAAATCGCACTTTTACCCATGACAGCGATGGTTGATACGTTTCTTGAATGCCTACATGTCACCTAATTTACCCACCAAGCCAGCTCACAACACGCGCCCTATTTTATTGGCTACGCGCTGATGACGACAAAAGTAGACTATGTGACTCAACCCTGTATTATACTCATATACATTTAATGCAAAACTGTTATTAGAGTTAAATAAAATAGTTTACTAATTTACTATCTGATGTATCCAAATTGATTGTAAAATAAATACTCAGGTGTCATGCATAGACAGTGCTACAGTATTTTGGAAAGAGAATAGATAATGGATATATATATATATATATATATATATATATATATATATATATATATATGTATATCTATATATATATAGAGAGAGAGAGAGTTATAGATATATATTGTATGTAGATATATATATAAAAACTGAATAGGGATCTTATTTTAATCCAAGCTCCCAGGTGGCCATATTAGCAAAGAAGCAAACAACTCCCTGTTAATGTGACACTATCACCCCAACAGGAATATGGTTTCATTTTAAAGTGTATGAAAAACTGGCTATAAATTGCACTTGCCCTTTTTCTCAAATGCAAATCATTCCTGAGAAATACAGCTCAATATGCTAACCGGTGGTTCAGGGTACTTGAAATGCAATAATTTGCATAAAAGTGTAGCACAAATAACAATTAATTTCTCAGGAATAGCCCACTTTATAAATAAATGGCTAACACAATGTGTGACCAGTTTTTCATGCTTTTTTAGAATAACCTAAAAACAACCTGATTTGGAGATGACCCAAATTAATATTATAAAATATGAAATGCAGTATTTTTTATCAAGTCAAGATCTTCAAAAGAACGATGAATATAAATAGATTTTTAAGGTTTAAGTCAGAGATATATTAAAATCCCCCCTTTATTAGCTGATAATCCCCTTTCGGATTTCTTATATTTTGGTTACATGCATGACCTTTGCATGACATCCTCTGGCCACAGGAACACGCAATAAAATAGGAAATAATTTTTTTTACTATTTCTATTGTTAAGTGACAATAAATAAAATAATGTGATTTCAGAGATATTTGAAAAATAACTTTAATTGCTGTGTCCCTTTAATTATTAATGCAACATTTTAATTTGGAAGAATAATGTAGCCTTTACTAGGTTATATTTTCTTTTTTTATCCTTATTAATGGAATCTAACCCTTAAAGTAATATATTTCATTAAAAAATAATCAAAAAATGCATGTGACTATATAACAATTTCCATAGTTAATTAGGATATCAATTAAATAAAGGTACATTTTTATTCTAGAATGTGATGTTTGGGCACCAAAAATAAATCAAACTTAAATGGCCACATTAGGGTTTAATTTGTTTATTTAATAATTAATTAGGAAGAATACTTGAATAGTAGATGATAGCAAGAAATCGACACAGATTAAATAAAAGCTTCCCCTTCTGGATCTCTATCTTGTCAGGGTGAAGGGGCTTGTGTACTTTAACGAACCTGTGAGCTGTATGGTCACCCAAGACGGGCAGATCATAACAGAGAGGTCAGACAAATCGTGGTACATTTGGATAAGCACAACTAGATACACAGACATATGGTCACCAAGAGTCAGACACGACTGAAAGACTGAACAACAACAACAAATAGCCTTTTTAAGGCTATGGATGGATATAAAGAACATGTAATATCATGTGGATGTCAAGAACAATTGGCCAGAGGTCCTGATTCATACCCAGGTCTACCTCTATAGTATGAGCACTACAGTGTCCCTTTAAAAATGCAAATTAATATTGAGATTTAATCCCAGTAATATATCAGGAAAAAAAATGCTTTATGGCTTATTTTTCATGCTCTACAAATAATAAAGCTTCACTGTTTCAGTAAATAGTGTTTCTAAGTAGACCAAATGGAGCAGATGTAAAACTCAGAGTAATGTGTTTCTTAGGTATTATTGCTTAGTAAAATAATAATCAATATTTTCTAACAGCCATTCGTATTTGGCAGTGGCGCTTTACAGAAGCAGCTGTGTAGAGAGATTGAATGTTCAGTGACAATCAATGGCGAGTTTCTTTTCCAACTGGTGGATGCTCGGCATGGTTACCTATAATAGGTATCTAATTCTAGACAAGTAACAGCTGTTTGGAAAGTGATTACTGGAGGTCTTTTTGTGAATTCTGCTCTGATGCTTTCATTACAGTTTCAGTTCAACTTTGCCGTTCATGGGAGTTGCTGAATAACTCATTCCTGGCTGAAGAGGGTCTATTACAGAACGGCAAGATCAATCGGTAATTAGTTTTTTGAACTCAACGTGGAGTGATGAAGAATAAAATACAATTTTGTGCTATTCCTGGTGGACTACATCAGGGGTGTAGAAGCCAGAAAAATTCTGGGCGAGTATAGTTCATTGTATACACAGGCCATAAATAGCGTATATATATAAATATATATATATATATACATGCAAACATAGAAAATTCTGGGGGGATTTGTCCCTTACATCCCCCCAGTTCCTACTCCCATGGACTCCACTGAACCACTTCAGTTACTTTTCTTCATTTCAGGGAACTTGTTGTTGTTTGGTCCGGCTCTCCGTGACCATATGGATAGTAGTACGCCAGGCACATCTGTCAGCTACTGCCCCTCTGAGATCCATCAAATGCATGTTCACTGCTTCAGTCTATCCATCTCTGCCTCTAGCATTCCTTTCTTCATTTGCCTTCAATCTTTCACAACATCAGAGACTTCTCTAGGCAATCCTGTCTAAAATATTTGAGCTTCAGCCTCATGATCAAACCTTCCAGTGAACACTTTGTCTTGTTTTCCTGTAGTACTGATTTATTGGATCTACTTGCAGTTCAAGGCACTCTAAGCAGTTTTCTCCAATACCACAATTCAAAGGTGTCAATTCTCCGGCATTCAGCCTAATATATGGTCCAACTCTCACATCCGTATGTTACTACTGGGAATACCATAGTTCTATCTTGATCATTTTCTTGACCATGTTAGTTGGATATGGTATTCGGTCACAGCTCCTCATTTTGTCCTGAATTTATTTGAAAAGTGATTATTGGGGTCCTTTTTAAACATTTTTACTCTGACTTATTCAATACAGCCTCTAATTAACTTTACTGATTAAGCGAAGATGACCTACAGCTACAGGATACCCAGTCATACCATCAAATAGTGGGTAAATGAACAATATTTCCAAGCTTATTGTAGAGTGATGAATAATGAATAATAAAATTCACTGTTCGTGTAATTATGGTGACCCCATTTATTTTGGTTGAACAGATGGATCATTTAACACAACTAGTCTACCCATTTTCCTGTTGACCACAAAGCAAAAACTCAGTTACTTCTCTATTCATCATATTCCGACCATGGCCGGATTACCCATTAGACCAACTTGGCAGCCGCCTAAGGGTGTTTCCCTGTGATGGGCACCACTTTTTAAAGAAAATTGGTTCCTGGCTTAAGAAAACCCTAAAATGCTGCAGTTCATAGACTGGCTACTAGGTGTGACCACCTAGAACAAGAGACATACAACAGGAAAAGGACCTAACATGTACAGAAAAGGCAAAAATGGGTCCATGCATACCTTGCATACTCTCTCACAGGGGCTCCTCCACTTCACTGCCCAGGGGCTCCAAAAAGGTAGATTTTTACCATATTGTCGACCATGGTGGTTAGATGCCATTTTCTATAGGAGCTGCAGCTGCTCCTTCTGACCCTGATCAGTTGGTCGAAAAATGAGTACTTTTCAAGAATTGTACTGAACTGCTTGTATTACAGTTTCTGTTCAACTTTACCATTAACAGGAGCTGTTTTGTAACTCATTCAGGGCTGAAGATTACCTATATTTACAGGACAAAGAGTTGAATCATCCATCAATGGGAAAATGAACAATATTTTCCAAACTGAATATACAGTAGAGAGATAAAAAAAAAAAAATCCAGTGTTTGAATAATAATGATGGACCATGTATTTATTGATAGCACAGAAGAACCACTTAACACATCCCGAAAACCCATTTTCCTGTTCACCATGACATTTCAGGCTCAATTGCTTGAGTTTCCATCAAATTCAGACTTGTATCTATCATTTTTTTGACTAAGTTAGTTGGATACAATTATCTGTAATAGCTCCTCTTTTCTCCCTTAGTTTCCAAACTTTCAGTTGCATGACTTTTTGACATTCAATTTCTAAGACACATTTTCTTACCATGCTTGATTAGGGGGATTGAGCCATCATTCTTAATAAGTCTAGCTACAGATCAATTCAATTTCACTCTCCATATTGGTGTGCTTTTGATATATCCATGTGATAGACAACTTCATTGACCTGAATGTAAAGTAGAGAAGCCAGTAAGACAAAACTCAGGGAGTAAGTTTTAACTCCTCTCCACTCCTTCCAAGCACAAATCAATAAATACATAGACACAGTATGTATTTTTCATTGTCCCCTAATGGTACCTCATGCCATCAGTAGTATAATTCACTCATTCAGAAACATATTTAGTATACTATCCTTTTGTTGTTTAGTCCGTTCAGTCATTTCCAACTCTCTCTGACTCAATGGACTGCAAAACTCAAGGCGCATCTGTCAGCCATTGCCCCTATGTGCACGCTCAAGCTCATGCTCATTACTTCATTACACCTCTGCCGTCCCCTTCTTCGTGTACCTTCAATACTATCCTAGGCCCATATAAATATGTACTCAGTACAGCAAGATGGGGGAGTTGCAACGAAATCTCCCAATCAAAGAACAGAAACCCCAACTGTATTGTTTAAAATAATGGGCTAATTCTTTATAATAACTCTATATGGGGGTGCTGATCTATAGAATATAAAATTACTAAAATAAAAAATACAGAAACAACTTTTGATTTAGAACTCACTGTTTGTGTAGTCAAATAACCATAAAGGAATTGAAAATCGTACAAGTAAAAGAAATAAAGGGTGAGGTCGTGAATGGGGGTGTGAGAAAAAAATAACTTTCATTAAACACCTTTAAAAATTACAAAAATATAGAAACAGAACTGTGACGAACCAGGGTAGGGGCTATTACTGAACAGGGCCACCTGCTAAAGACTACAGGTTAACTACCCACAAGGACCGTTTGGGTTCTTGAAAATCTCGGCACCAGCACCCTGATATCTGGCTTCTGTATCAGTCTGGGTCTCTTCATCGGGAATCAGCATTTCCAGAAGTCTCAGTAACTTTCCTGTGGTAGTGACCAGGACAAGTTACTTGTAGGGTGGAGATAGGGTCAGTATCACAGCCACCAGGAGCAAATAAGAGAACATACCATTTCTATATGTCTCAGCGGGCTTGGGTGGGGAGCCTCAACTTGCTCCTTCCTCTGAGTCTCTGGGCAAGAGCCCTCACCTGAACTCCCACACTTTTATGGATCCACCTGATTTATGCTGGGGAAGAGCTTCAGAGTCTGAAGGGATGCCCCTCTCCTAATAGCCTCATGCCCCAATCTAGCTTCACACTCTCTGTGACTGTCAGCCTTGGCATCTCCATCTGTTTCCTGACCACCTGGACATCAGCGGTCTGTGGTTCAGGGCAGGTAACAGTAAATGGGTCGTTAGGCAGACTCTCAGTGCTTGCCCCCTCTTCTGCCAACTGTTCAGTCTCCAGCTCATTGCCCTTGGTTAGCAGCTGAAACTTTTCTGGTTATTGGCCATCTCCCAGTGGCTCTTGAAAATCTTGGCACCAGTACCCTGAAATCTAATTACTGTATCAGTCGGATTCTCTCCATCAGGAATCGACACTTCCAGGAGTCTTAATAACCTTCCTGTTGTAGTGACCAGGACAAGTTACTTGCAGGGTGGAGATAGGTTCAGTATTGCGCCACCCAAAGCAAATAAGCGAACACATTATTTCTATATGTCTTAGCAGTGAACTGATTTATTTTTGGAAAGTCAACAACATTTATAGGGGTTAGATACAGAGGGGATTGTATACAACACAACAATCACAGGGTGTGGCAGACAAACACAAGAGATTAACTCCACATGGGGTCTAATAGTCTAGCATCCTGTTTGGCACCTGTGAACAATAGGTCAACCTCCAAATACACATAATGCTGTCTCCATGTCTAATGGTCTAGACCTCAAAAAGAGTACATTAACTTTATCTGGCAAACAATGGGGCAAAACAGATTACAATACGATAGAGGTGTTTATGTACATAGGCCAGTGGTTGGATTCAAGCAGTCTGTCCTTTATGGTTGCTCAATGGGCTAAGATCCAGGAACTGGAAAAGTGGTCCATGACAACAATTAAAAAGATACAAGGAAATCAGTCAGTCACACAGTATTCAACTGGAGGTGACCTTAATTTAATTAAACAAGAACACCTAAAATTATTTCTATACCTAATCTAAATAGACCAATATAATTAAATAAACTCTCTATCAATTTATCTGGTCTTGTTATATTATACAATTAATATAGTGAACAGGGCAGTGATGTCATTGGAAGACAAAGTTTACCAGATCATAGAATGTAAAACATAAGCAATTTGATATATAAGTTCTAATTGAATCAATTATTTACTGACAGTGAAATTAATCTTTTAAGTTTAAGTCTAATCTACAAAAAAAATCTAAAAATATTACAGAGTTACTCTATAATGAAAAAATATATATTTGATATGTATGAGTCAGGCTAAGAGCATACATAGTTCCCTTCTGGATCACTACATCGTCGTGGTGATCGGGCTTCTTTACTTCAATAAAGCTGTGAGCTATACCATATAGGATCACCCAAGGTGGAGAGGCCATGGCACAGAGGTCAGAGAAATCACAGTCCACTGGAGAAGTAATGTTGCTAAGATTACTTTATGGACAGGCATAATCAGAGACATAACAATATGGCACCAGAAAATGACCTGCTCAGGTTAGAAGATATCTAACACATTACTGAGGAAGAGCAGAGGACAAGTACAAGTAGCACCAGATCTAATGAAGTGGTTGGGCCAAAGCCGAATGGACGCCCAGCTGCGGATGTGTCTGGAGGGGTAAAGAAAGTCCACTACTGCAAAGAACAATTCAGCATAGGAACCTGGAATGTTAGAGCTATGTACCAATGTAAACTGGACATAGTCGAAAATTAGACAAAATGTTTAAATATTGATATCCTGGTAATTAGTGAACTTAAATGGACTGGAATGGGACATTTTGCATCAGACAACCATCAGATCTTCTACAGTGGTCAAAAATCCTGGGTGTGATAAAAGACAAAAATTGTAGGAATTCAACAGAAGAGGATCAAATAAAGAGGTGGCAGGAATACACTGAAGATCTATACAGGAAGAATCTTAACAGCAGTTATGATCTCAATAGTTTGTCCAATGAGCTGGAGCCAGACATCTTGGAGAGCAAAGTAGGATGGGCCCTAGGATGTCTTGCTGTTCACAATGCTTCAGGAGTTGATGGAATCCCAGTTGAATTATTTACAATTCTAGAGGATGATGCTGTGAAAATGTTACTTGCCTTATGTCAACAAATTTGGAAAACTCAACAGTGGCAGATAGACCGGAAAAGGTAAGTCTACATCTTAATCCTAAAAAAGGCAGTGCCAAAGAGTGCTCCAATTATCGAGCAATTGCACTCATTGCACATGCCAGCAAGGTAATGCTTAAGATCCTACAAGCTCGACTCAAACAATATATGGATCAGGAACTACCAGATGTGCAAACTGAGTTCTGCAGAGGAAGAGGCACAAGAGATAAAATTGCCAATGTCGAATTGATATTAGAAAAAGCAAGAGAATTCCCAAAAAAACATTTACTTCTGCTACATAGACTATTCTAAAACCTCTGACTGTGTGGATCACAACAAAATGTAGCACATTCTTAAAGAGACGAGAGTACCAGGTTATCTCATCCTTCTCCTAAAAGAATCTGTATGTCAACCAAGAAGCCACGGTCAGAATCGCAGAACTGAACATGGGACAACAGAATGGTCGAAGATCTGAAAAAGAATGCGACAAGGTTGTATATTGTCACCTTTTTTATTTAACTTATATGCAGAATACATCATGCATAAGGCCGAGCTGGATGAATCCAAAGCCGGAAACAATACTGCTGGAAGTAATATCAGCAACCTCAAATATGCCGATGATACTACTTTGATGGCTGAAAGTGAGGTGGAACTTAAGGAGATACTGAGGGTAAAAGAAGAGAGTGCAAAAGTTGGCCTGCTGCTCAATGTTAAAAACATGAAGATCATGGCAAATGGCAATATTGGTTCATGGCAAATAGACAGGGAAGAAGTGGAGGCAGTGACAGATTTTATTTTCCTGGCAACCGATATTTCTGTAGCCATGAAATTAAAAGAAATTTGCTACTGGGAAGGAAATCTATGGCAAGCTAGCAAAAGTATAGATAGTAAACTATCAACAAAGGTCTTCATAGTTAGAACTATGGTATTCCCAGTAGTAACATAGGACTGTGAGAGCTGGACCATAAAGAAGCCTGAGCGCAGTAGAAGTGACGCCTTTGAATTGTGTGGTTGGCGAAATCTATTTAGAGTCCCTTGGAGTCTAAGAAGATCCAATGAATCAGTTTGTCAGGAAATCAAGACAAACTGTTCACTAGAAGGTATGATCATGAGGCTGAAGCGCAAATATTTGTCCATATCATGAGAAGGCAGGATTCCCTAAAGAAGATTCTGATGCTGGGAAAGATTGAAGTCACACGAAGAAGGGGATAACAGAGGCGGAGATTAATTGATGAGGTCACTGAAACAATGAACATGAACGTGATGGAGCTCAGAGGGGCAGTGACTGAGAGATGTACCCGGGGTGCTGCAGTGTATAGGGTCACAAAGAGGCGAACATGACTGAATGACTAAACAAAGACAGCAAGAGCATAGCTGGGCAGAGAGAAGTCATAAAGCTATTTCTAATTAGAAAAAAACATACATTCTTATGCCTCTGCTGGACCCTGGAGGCATCCATGCTACTTTGGTGAACTTTTGGTGTGTGTGAGAGGCATTCACATTTCTTGAGCTCAGTGTTTGCATCTATTGATGCAAGCTGCCTGATTCTGAGTCTGTGAGGAGGAAGTGGAGTAATGACAATTTTAATTAGATCTAATTTCCTAAGAAACTCTCCTCACCTCTCCATCTTTTCTCCTTTGCTACTCCTTCCTTCACCAATAGATAATAAACTGACCTTCATGCTCCAGGTATCAGACCACTGATACTGATGGAGTCTTAGGCATATAAATAGGCTTCTAAAAATATGTTTTTTCTCTAGAAAGGTTTTTTTTGTTTACGCAGCCGCTAATGACGATAATGTTGATGTTTTTTTATATTCTTCACAAACAAGTGCAGTTTGTTTTGAACAACATTGTATATTTAGGTGATTGAAATAGGTAGAACATATATTATCTGTTTGTGTACACAATATATTGGGTATATTTATAGCCAAGATTATCCCTGAGTTGTAATATTTATGTTCATATGGACACACTATCTCCACCAATCTTAAATACACAATGTTTGTTGCAAATATATCTATTTATTCTTAATCTTAATGTGGTATTTTTAAAACATGTT
Source organism: Discoglossus pictus (assembly GCA_027410445.1). NCBI lineage: Eukaryota > Metazoa > Chordata > Amphibia > Anura > Alytidae > Discoglossus > Discoglossus pictus. Next base: position 17,831,048 of record CM050171.1, read on the forward strand.
AAAGAGACATTAAATATATATTTTTAATTAATTATATCCTCCTTGTTGTAGTTGTCTTACAAAATATACACTTTTAAGAGTGACCAGAGATCCATCCCCTTTCTTGCTTTCTCATTTAGGTGCCATGTTTCACAGCTGTGACCTCAAGCTAGTAGGGGTATCACACTATAAGTGCAATTTTTCTGCATGTTGACTCACAGCATGTCACTCTGTTTAATGACAACGGTAGTGTGAAGTCCATCTCCCTACAGCTGTGGCCATGAGCCACAACTGTGAGAAATGGCACACTGCGTGAGAGGGAACAGTAATAAAGGGGGGCAGGTGAAAGGTAGAGAAACTATCATTTCTGCAGGCTATAAAGAAGTTAGTGAAGTGTAAATTTTAAATAACAATTACATTAAGAATGATAAATGTAAATAACCCTCCATGTAAAAAAAAAGACTAAAGAGTTCCTTTAAGGTGGACATTAATATCCCATTCACAGAAGCTTCCCTGTCGCTCCACTATGGAAGATCCATAATAATATTGTTCATTTTTTTTATAGATTTGGGGCAGTAATTTCACACTAAGATTGTAATTACCAATTTAGTATCCGACATCATATATCGAATCTAGAGGACGATGACCAAGTCTGGGACCACTGACCACATGTTTAGAGCAGCCAATTGGTACAGGTTTGATGGACTATTCCAGGCTCTTCCTTATCAAAGATTAAGCTGAAGTTTTGAAATCATCTGCCCTTCATCTCTCTGAAGCTAACTTAATTGAGGGTTGCCATAGTGATAAGAGAAGTATTACATTTTCCGATAGATAGAGAAATGAACAAAAAAAAACGAAAGTCTACAAAGAACATTGTTATTAGGTACTAAAATGCAGCTTACGGAAAGTCATATACATATGTATTTCAGTTTAGTTTTTGTTAATATAAGTCCTTTAGACACCTGTCTGGCATTTCAGATCGCCATCTTTTCTGAGAAATGCGCGCATTTTAGTAGCGACCCCATGACAATTCCATGACGGCACCCCGACTTCTGTGCGCATCCTATACAGCAGAGCCAGCTGCATGGGTGGCACAATCGTTGCACATTATAATAAATACTTGACTTACAGAAGATGCTGTGTGTAACAGGGGACATTGGCCCCATTACACTGGCTCTTTACACACAGCATCTTCTTTATGTGAAGTATTTATTATAATGTGCAATGCCAGTCTTTCTGATGGGTACATATAGGGCACTACACCTCACTGTGCCACCTGGCTGGTATAGGATGCGCACAGAAGTGGGGGTGCCATCATGGAGGAGCTCATTATCTATCAGGGAATTGTCGGGCGCAATATTGTCGCATGGCATGTTTTCCGACGCGCTGGTTTTGGTGTTCGCATTTCTCAGTGCGCACATGGAGTCATGCTACCCTGAGTGTTACATGCAGAAAAACCCTCATTGCTGTCGAAATCGGAACTCCGTTGCCGCAAAGCCCATAAATGTTACATTCGAAAATCGCTAGGAAATTGCAACGAATCCACTGCCATTCAAACCAGTAACTTGCAAATAGAGCCAAAAATCCTATGGGTACTGGAGAGGACCCGCAAGGGGATAAAAGTCCTATCTGCAGCACTGTAAATGCACATATGCACACACTACTGTACTTATAAGTAAAGTGAAAGTGACGTTAGGTATTAAAAATAATAGCACAACATTCTCAAGCCCGCAAATCTGCAATATAAAATACTTTTTTTAATGTTTGATTATATCGATCCTGGCAATCAATGTGTTAATACATATAATTCTCGCATGGACTAGAATATCCTATTTACTAATTTATTAATATTGTATTATTTCTGGAATGCGGGTCCAATCGAATCTTGTACTTCTCAAGCCCGCAAATCTGCAATATAAAATACTTTTTTTAATGTTTGATTATATCGATCCTGGCAATCAATGTGTTAGTACATATAATTCTCGCATGGACTAGAATATCCGATTTACTAATTTATTAATATTGTATTATTTCTGGAATGCGGGTCCAATCGAATCTTGTACTTGAAACCCATAAGGGATTGAATTCTAACCTCCATTTTTCAGGGACGTAATTATGACGATCTATTTTACTATTGGCTCCGCCTAAACCCGTAACTATGGGTTTGAATAAGTGATCATGTTCACGGCCGCACATGCAACGTGCGCAAGAACGGTGTGCGGGTTTCAATGTCAGCCATGTCTGTTGCAAGCTTGGCTTATGTATAGCTCTGTAACTCATGTCCGAAGGCTTTGAGGGTGTACTGGTGCCGCTCCGGCCTCAAATTTAATATGGCCCTTGGTTTGTAACTTTAGAAGTTGTGGACAATATTCTCCAAAATGCTCTACTGCAGTGGTTCCCAAAACTCTCCTCAAGACCCACCAGACAGGCCATGATTTAGGGTCAAACACTGTATGAACAAAGGTGAGGTAACTAGTAATTCAACAGGCTGTGAAGCCTCAAATTGCTTCACCTGTGTATTCACACAGAGGGTCTTGAGGAGGTGTTTGGGAACCACTGGTCTACTGTTAACATGTGTGTCTTGCATGTGTATTCATGGTTTGGGATAACTTACAGTGACTTTATAAAAAATGTTTTATTTAAATGTGTTATGTAAATCAGTTGATTGATGTTATCCTTCTCTAATTTTGATATAATGTGAATACTTCACATACTTCTCCTGGAACCTTCCCTTTTTTTCTGTTCTCTCCCATGCAGGGTGCCATGTTTCACAGCTGTAATCTAAAGCAATGCCCACTTTACACTATTAGTGTCTCATGCTCAGCTGTGTGACTTAACATCATAAAACACTGATAGCATGAAACATGACACCCTACATGAGAGTGAACAGAGAAAAAAAAGGGCAAGGCTCCAGGATGTGAGATACTATTACTCTACAGGCTTCCTTGAGGTAAGTGTAAATAGAATTAGAAGTAAATTGAAGTAAGTGTAAATGTTATCACAGAGGAGGATATAATTAATTAAATCCACCTAGTTAAAACATTTGTACAGGACCAAAAAAAAAAGCCTAAAAAGCCCCTTTAAATCTAAAACAATAATACTGCTTAAAGCAGTGTTCTTCATAGTGAACATGATTGATTGTTTATCTACTGGTCTCAAGGAGGAGGAAAAATGGTAATGTGCTTAAAATAGGGATGTAATGAGAAAGATAGGACACCGTTTAACTAACATGTTGCCCTTGGTAAGTGTCTGAGTAATCCTAGAGAGGACAATGCAAGGCTGGGTGTTAAGGGGGATACAGCAGCATAGAGAGGGCATTTTGGATAGGTTGGATGGGGGGGGTGGGTGCATTAGAGATATAGGGAATGATAAAAGGGAACAGGAAGGGGGGAAACAAGTATGACCCTTCTCATATCTGTCTCTTCTCTATTTCTCATCTATCCCTTCATCACCTCTTTCCAGTCATAGTCAATCACCATAAATCCTCTCTCCTGTTGGCTGGGATGAAGCATCTCCATGTTATTTTTAAGAGGGACTCTTTTACCCTCCTAGCGGTCTGGCCGTGTCAGTACCCCGAGTCTTAAAGCGGTACACTCTGGGATAATGACATGGCCTTGTTCCTCCCCCTTCCCCCTCCTTCCCCCTTCTTCCTCCACCTCCCTCTCCTTCCCCCACCTTCCTCCACCTTCCCCCTTCCTCCCCCTTCCTCCCCCTTCCTCCCTCTTCCTCCCTCTTCCTCCCCCTTTCCCCCCTTATTCCTTCTCCTTTCTCCCCCTTTCCCCATTCTCTTGTGTTACTCTCTCCTCCTTCCCCTGCAGCACGTCTCTGGAGCTATTGACGTGACTTGCGTGTGACGTCACTCGGGACTTGAGGACACAGCCACAAGACATGCTGCAGGGGAAGGAGGAGAGAGTAACACAGGAGGGAGGGGGGGAGGAGAAAGTGTGTAACCCCAAGCGTGGCTCGGAGTTACCGATTAAGGTTAGAAAATTAACCCTGCGCCACTCTTGGGATTACCACTAAAGCGGTTAAGACTTTTTCTTTATAAATCTTTTCATTATTTTAATTAATAAATTCTATTTTTCAATGTAATTATGATATAGCATTTACACTTCATTTACTATTAAGAAGACCATTTAGTAACTTCTGGAGCCTCTCGTTTTATTCTTGTTGTTCATCGCAAACATTAACATCTGGCACAGCTATGACCTAAAACCATGCCCGCATGAGGGAAGGCTTTTAACAGGATGGGGTATTAGGTTACCCAGCTGCTACCAGGATAGGGTATTAGTAGTGTGAACCCTCACCTATATGGGTTATTGAGTAGGATTAAAAATAAGTAAGCAACCAAGTTAAAACAAAAAAGGATGAAAGAACATGCTGTTGCTTCTGCTGGTCCCTTCTTCCCCATCACTCCCTCCCCTGATAGATAAGATAAGCACACCCCTTCAGACTCCAATTAATCCAGAAGTATTGAAACAAAACAATATTGATTTTTCTATACATAAAAAACATTTTTATGCTCAAGTCTTATACAGTTGTTAGTTGGTTACACGCTGCACAAACATGTGGATATTTTCCTAAACTACAACAATCTTTTAAAAGTGTATTTTGCCCAAACCTTATCTCAGTGGAAGGGGAATATGCGTGCCCAATCACAAACCCAAGTCAGTTCTGAAGTTTAATCTTTACTCAGCCTGTTTGTGGAGTGTGTCCCTGGGGGAGCTCTATTATAGTTTGCAAATAACATCACAACAAGGCAAACTGCTCACTTGATATGTTTGTTTTATTGAGGCTAGTGCAGTAAATCATGAAATCTGCTTGTTGTATTTCTATACCAAGGGAGCAGTCACTTCTGCTGTCAGGAAGCCATCACCACATGGGGAAAAAGCTCTTTACAGCTCATTCTAGGCAAGAGGCGGCGATTATATATATATATATATATATATATATATATATATATATATACATATAAAACATCCAGCACAGTCATTTTACAATAAGCGATTTGCACAGTCCATAGTTAGAGAAACTCATAAGAGCACAATATTATTTTTAGATTATATGTAAATAATTTTATTTCTACTTCATGCAGAGAACTTGATAAGCTACATAATGTTCCCTTATTGAGCCTGACATAATATAAAAGCCGCTTTCAGACAACAGGATTTCATTCAAAATGATTTATTGAGTGAATTAAGCATACTAGGGGCCTCATTCAAATGTGATTTGGCCAATTGAATAGGGCTCTATATAAGCACGTAGCATGTTTTTTACAGAAGTTTTTAGTTAGTGATCTTCTATCCAAAAGCAAGGTCTTCACTAACTAAAAACTTCTTTAAAAATTATATGCTCTCTGCTTATATAGAGCCCTATTTAATTTGCCAAATCGCATTTGAATGAGGCCCGTGGGAACTTTCAAGAGCTGTATCTATTTTATTAGCATTTTTATACATGGACAGATTATATACGTTATATACAGTTGTGCTCAAAAGTTTGCATTCCCTGGGCGTTTGGTAATATATGTACCATTTTTAAGGAAAACATGAGTGAGCAGCAAAACACATTTCTTTTATTTCTTATGGGATTCATATTCAGCTGTAGGTCATAACAGAATGGCACAATCATAAAACAAGACATGGCAACAAAGAAAGAAATGAAATGACCCTGTTCAAAAGTTTTAGCATCAATGGCAGCGTGCAGTCTTGTGTAATAGTTGTCTATGAGGCCCCTAATTCTTGCAGGTGGTATAGCTGCCCATTCGTCTTGGCAAAAGACCTCCAGGTCATGCAAAGTCTTTGGTCGTCTAGCATGAACCGCACGTTTGAGATCTCCCCAGAGTGGCTCTATGATATTAAGGTCAGGAGACTGTGATGGCCACTCCACAACTTCACCTTTTTCTGCTGTAACCACTGGATGGTCAACTTGGCCTTGTGCTTAGGGTCATTGTCATGCTGGAAAGTCCACGAGCGTCCCATGCGCAGCCTTCATGCAGAAGAATGCAAATTGTCTGCCAGTATTTGCTGATAACCTGCTGCATTCATCTTGCCATCAATTGTCACAAGATTCCCCGAGCCTTTAGAACTCAACTACCCCCTCCCCCAAAAACATATTCTTTCCACTATAGGCCTTATTGACCCCTCTCCAAACATAACGCTTATGGTTGTGACCATAAAGCTCTATTTTGGTCTCGTCACTCCATATTACAGTGTGCCAAAAGCTGTGAGGCGTGTCAAGGTGTTGTCGGGCATATTGTAACCAAGCTTTTTTGTGACCCTGGTGCAGTAAAGGCTTCTTTCTGGCAACTCGACCAAGAAGCTCATTTTTGTTCAAGTATCGTCATCACCACACTGTCTTTATCCAGAGCAGCCTGTATTTCTCCTGAGGATACCTGTGGGTTTATCTTTGTATTCAGAACAATTCTTCTGGCAGTTGTGGCTGAAATCTTTCTTGGTCTACCTGACCTTGGCTTGGTATCAAGAGATCCCCCAATTTTCCACTTCTTAATAAGTGATTGAACAGTACTGACTGGCATTGTCAAGGCTTGGATATCTTTTTATATTCTTGTATATCTTTATGAAGTTCCATTACCTTGTTACACAGTTCTTCTCTGCTCCCCATGGCTCAGTATCTAGCCTGCTCAATGCATCCACGTGAGAGCTAACAAACTCATTGACTATTTATACACAGACACTAATTGCAATTTAAAACGCCACAGGTGTGGAAAAATAAACCTTTAATTGCCATTTTAACCTGTGTGTCACCTTGTTTGTCTGTAACAAGGCCAAACATTCAAGGTATGTAAACTTTTGATCAGGGCCTTTTGGGTGATTTCTGTTATCATTATGATTTACAAAGGAGCCAAACAAGTATGTGATAATAAATGGCTTCATATGACCACTATCCTTCAATAAAATACATTATTGCATGATAAATCATATTTTCAAAATAAATGCCAAAATTTCTCAATTTCTGCCAGGGTACGCAAACTTGGGAACACAACTATATATATTTTATACATTTTAAAATTGCAAATAAAATAAATACTAGTAAATAGATAATAATTATATATATATATATATATATATATATATATATATATATATATGTAAATATATACATATATATATATAAATATATATGTAAATATATACATACACACGTATATTCAGGGTCTTTTGATGTCAGCAGCGCGTAGCCAATGAAATACGGCATGTCCCGTGAGCTTATAAGGTGATATGTAGGCATTCTGAAAACGTATCAATCATCAATGTCATGAGTAAAACATGCAATTTATCCAAATTTTTAAAGTGGATGATCATTGGCTTTGGGCCAAGGGTGGCAGCGTAGTTTGTGAACTGTTCGCATGCTGCTGTGGTTAAATTGTACCGTTGCAGAACAAACAGCACCATTGTGAATAAACAGAGCACATGTGGGACCACCTCGATTGCAATGTTCATTGTATGGATCCTCCACCACGCACTCTTCAGTAGCAGTTGGATGCCCTGCTGTCTGCATGGCTCCAGATACCCTTGCCAACCTTCCAGCATCTTACTGACTCACTACCACGCCGTCTAGCTGCTGTCCGTGCTGCATATGGTGTTTATTCTGGATATTATCTGGAGGTCATAATAATATGACTCAACATCGTATACAAATGTATACATATACCTAGGATTAAAATTGATTCTAAATAGCTCTAAACTAAATAATTACTCACTTATATATTATTCAATATTCTTTGCAAGGCTGCTTGTTGCAGCTTCTGGTTCAACAGAATGTGTCCATGTAAACTAATTAACTTTATCTTAACCCTAATGAAAGCACTGATACATCTGTACAAAAATAACAATATTATTAGCATTTTGGGGGGAAATCAGAATTTTTGAGAATTCGTTTATGAGTACAGGAATCCACACTTTCTTATAACTGAATCATGAGGGTGTGTGTTTTAGCTATAAGTGAAGAGAGGGGTGGGGAAGGATGGACATAATTTGATAAGACTGAAATACACAACACCAATTCCCTCTCACTGTCCTAGAAGCACACCCCTTGCATCATTCACTGTAGCAATAGCTCTCTAGAAATGTAAACGCCCCTCTCCCATACACAACTTCCACCAATGTAGCATGGATCTCTCCAGGGTCCCGCAGAGGCATCAATATTTATGTATTCTAATAAAAAACTAGTCTCATGACCCCTTGGACTCACTGACTTTTTTGAATGGTAACTGGACTTTGATGGATACTAGTCATGTGGCTATCTGATCCAAGGGCTATTCTAATGGCCATCAGGACCTTTTAAAAAAACAATGTGACTTGTGGAATTGTTATATGGTAGAATTTGTTTTCGCCAAACCCTAGTTGTTTGCCTTGGGCCCCTGACATCCCTTTTTACTAGGTCATTTAAGCCTAGATGGCTCTGGTTATCATTGTCATGTTTTAACAGTTTTTTTCATTTGCAGAATGTGTTTTGGGATGTAAATGTTACATTGGAATAATAAAAATATGTTTGGCTTATTTCCATTTTGAAAGTGACCAGTAGAGATCTCCAATAGCCAACCGCAATACCGAGTTCACTCCCAGTGCTAGGCTCGGGCATGTTAAGCAGTAGATTAGGCTACATTGACTATGGAAGTCCTGATTGGCCATGAAAAGTTTGGCCATGAAAAATGAATACTCCCGGAGCCACCTCAACTCCCGTAGCTGACTCCCCGTAGGCACCCGAAGCCTGCTAAAGACCTACTACCCTCCATCAGCTCTCTGATTATCAGAGAACCATCCCTCTGATAAACCCAAGATGGTTGGTTCCCCACATGGGTTAGACCCAGACCCATCATCCAGATGCTCTATTTCCAGCAGTTACACTACCTGATCAACACCTGCTGTGCCTAGAAACTGTCCAAAGGTGGCTGATAACTGGAGCCATAGATCCCTTGACACTTAGGTGGTAAAGGAGACAGGCTGGCACCAGGTTCTTGGAGATGGACCTGGCCCTCGTGGGATAGTTAAAAGGGGGAAAAAGGTGCCAAACTTGTGTGTTTACCAAGAGAAATGGTACATTAGTGATTGGTGCAGAAACTGTATAAAAAGGAGTTCTCCAAAATAAAGTCTATGCTGGTGTGTGTTTTATGTAGAAGGAAGGTGTTTATAATTATTACTAGCGACTTGCCCGTCAAAAATAACGGTAATAAAAAGTTAAGCCTGGCAATGCTGTTTGCCACACAATGGGAGCCTCCCCCTCTACTTTACTGGCTTTGCGATGAGCGCCTTTGGCGCTCATCACAGGCCTCGCAATGAGCGCCTTTGGTGCTTATTGCTAGTCTCTCCCCTTGTCTACTTCCTCCCTTGTGTCTCATTTACCCCCCTCCTCTCCCTCCCTTGTGTCTCTTTCCCACCTGTGTTTTTAACCACCCTCCCTCCTATGTGTCTCTTTCCCCCTCCCCTGTGTCTCTTTCCCCCCTCCCCAGTGTTTTATCCCCCCTCCCCTGTGTCTCTTTCCACCCGTCCCCCCCTCTGTCTCTTCCCCCCTCCCTCGTGTCTCCCTTGTTTCCCCCCATTTCCCTCCCCGTGTATCTTCCTCCCTCCTCACCCTCCCCTGTGTCTCTTCCCCCTCCTCTCACTCCCCTGTCTCTTCCCCCTCCTCTCACTCCCCTGTTTCTTCCCTCTCCTCTCACCCCCCTGTGTCTCCACCCCTGTGTCTCTTTTCCTCCTGTGTCTGTTCTCCCCTCTCCCTTTCATGTGCCTCTTTCCCCCTCTCATGTTTCTCTTCCCCCCCTCCCTGTGTCTCTTCCCCACCTTTCCCTCCCCTGTGTCTGTTCCCTCCTCCCCTGTGTCTCTTCCCCCTCTCCCTGCCCTGTGTCTCTTTTCCCCTCCCCTGTGTCCCTTCCCCCCTCCCTGTATCTCTTTCCCTCCTCCCCTTTGTCTCTTCCCCTCCCCCTCCCCTGTGTCTCTTTCCCTCCTGTGTCTCTTCCCCACCTCTCTCTCCCCTGTGTCTGTTCCCCCAAACCCCTGTGTCTGTTCCGCCCTCCCCGTGTCTCTTCCCCCTCTCCCTTCCATGAGTCTCTTCCCCACCTCTCCCTCCCCTGTGTCTCTTTCCTTCCTGTGTCTCTTCCCCACCTTTCCCTCCCCTGTGTCTGTCCTCCCCTCCCTAGTGTCTGTTCCCTCCTCCCCGTGTCTCTTCCCCCTCTGCCTCCCATGTGTCTCTTTCACCCGCCTCCGGATAAACTAATCTGTGTAGGGGGTAAGGAACCTAACAACCTGCAGGTAAGATTGACATTCTTGGTCTTTGCTACAATTCCGGTGCAATTCAATTGAACAAGCCCGCCAGTTACAGGCCGAAAGCCAAAACCTTAAACCATCAATGAAGCAAGACTGTAACTACCCATTCAGAAACAGCCAATAGGTCAGTAAAACATGGAGGTTACACGTCAATCAATTGGAGTATAGAGGTCCGATATGCGATCAGATTAGCAATCCGGCGATGTACAAAATAATAAAAAAATGAATGAAGGAAATGTTCTAGTCAATGTGGGTGGCCTGATATGTATTAACTCATTGATTCCCAAGATTGGGATAACACAGAAATGACACATAACAAAAATATTTTTTTATTGCAGATTTGCGAGCTTGAGCCTTTTGTGCAATTAATTCTGTGTTTCATCGCTGTCCCCGTCTTTTAAAGCGCAGTATTGATTTTTTATTTGCATTAACAGTGCTACAATCAGTTGTTTAACCCCCTTGAGGGTCCCATCTGGAACTTGTAGGATTTTCTTCTACATTTGCCATTTAAGGGTTTGAAAATATTTGCGGGCTCGAGGAATTGTAGCAATTGAATAGAGATTTGCGATTTTAGCGATTGTAATTCTTGCGGATGTAAAAGATCACAGGCTCAGAAGGGGTGTAAGTTACGGTTGTAACAACCGCAAAGATTTCAAGCCCGTAACCCGTAAATCATTTGCGGATCGCAAAAAGATGCCAATTGAATAGCAAATTTGTTTACGGGCTACATTAAGGGCTCCCGTAAGCTACAATTTCTCAGTTGAATGAGGCCCAAAGTTTTCAAGCTCATTGTGTTGTGGCTCTTTAATTTCCTGAGAAGATAAAGGCAGATTAAACACATTATTCTATCTATCGGTCTGCTGTTTTATTGTTACATTTTTTAAATTATTATAATGTACTTTAATTCTTCTTCTAGATCTCTACCTTGTCATGGTGAAGGGGTTTGTGTGTCTCAATGAAGCTGTGAGCTATACCATGTAGGGCAAAGGGGTCAGACAAATCGCGTCCGCTGTAGAAGGAACTGGCACCCACTCCAGAATCTTTGGCAAGAAAACCATACGGATAAGCACGACCAGAAACATAGACGGATGTGCCTGGCATGCTAAAGGTCCATATGGTCACCGGGAGTCAGACACGACTGAAGTACCAAACAACAGCAACACATTTTCATTGAGAAAAAACAATTTGCATGCATAAAACAAGCTAATTTAACTGCATAACAGAACATGTTGTAATACAGTGGCCCGTCATGTTTAAAAAAAAAAAAAAACATGTATTCTTTCAGTGACCTTTTTATTAAAGAAATTCACCTGTATTAACAGTTCATGGATGATCGGTTCTGGCAGTGCTGTGATGAATGATGGCCGTCATTGTGATGGGTACAGATACGATAATGAATAATGCAGAGCAATACTCACCCACACAAAGGGGGATTTCATGGAGCTTATGGGCTTTATCATGTGTGTGAGTATTAATTATTTACACACACAATAAATGAGTACTCTGTGCCTATACGCCAAGTGCCTTACTGGGATAGGAACTGAGGTTTCAAAATCAGAGTATAATCATGATATATATATATATTATATACAAAGATAAATTGGAAAGGAAATGTGCTTCATTATAGATATGGAAGATTGTAAGGGGATATTGAAGGTTTTCTATTTTAATATTAAAATAAACTTCTGTCTGTTTGCATGTAATTATCATTTTATTGACAAGTGCTTAAAAGCTCTGTTTTAATCATCAAAAAAGTCCCCAAAAAAGGTCTCCCCCTGTAACTCATGCACATGGTGTCTGTAGTACTAGATGTACTAGCCAATCACAGATTGTCTCTCACCAGCATTTCAAACATGCTCGGCTTGTACATCAGAGCTTTTAGGCACTTATTAATAAAATTATATTTAGATGCAAACACACACTTAGGTAGTTTATTTTAATATTAAAAACAGGGAACCTTACAACATCCCTTTAAGAATCTATACTTACTAAGGGCCTCATGCTATTAGCGGCCGCAGCCGTTGCGGGGCCGCAAGGACCGGCCGCAAGCTATTCGGCTATTCTATTCCCTTACGGCCGGGGACTCCGGCAGGCTTGCGGCCGGTGCCTTGCTATCTCTTGCTCGCGCCAGAGGAAAGCCTTTGATCTAAAACGGCCGCAAGAGTTTCGGCCGTAAGAAATTCCTATTTGCAATTCAATTGCTCCGGGAACCCTCTCTGCAAGGCTAAAAGCGAGCCGCAGCTTACTTGCAGGAAAGAGGTCCCGCTAGCACCAATTAAGCACATAAAATAGCTCAAATAAAGCCATCCTGCACTTTGCGGAGACTATAAAGGGATTTTAGGTGTTAGAAAAAATAGCACATAATTATCCTATACTCAAATCCGTAAAATATTTTATTTTTAATATCCGTAAAATATCTATGTAAAAAGTCCAGAGTGCTTGGAGCACCTCAGACCCGCCCACGCCGCAGCCGGCAAATAAACAGTTAATTTGAACTCGGGTTTGGGCTGATGTGCAAGCTTGAGAGTGGGTTTCTTTTAATCCTCATGTCCCCCAATATGATCCCTAGCATTTACAGAGCTGTACAGTGCAGGCTTGAATTTATTTTTGCGTTTTTATATTTCACAGCTTACGGCCGGTTCCAAGATATGCGGCCGGCCGTAAAAGGAGATCCTTGCGGGGCCGTATAATAGAATCGCGAGTTAACTGAACCCTCGCAAGGAATCGCAGCCTTACGGCCGATTTACGGCCGATAATAGAATGAGGCCCTAAGTGATTTGGTCTTTGGTGGTTCTTGTATCTAAATACATCAGCTGGGACGCTCTGGGCACTATAAGTAACTCTGTCAGCAACTGGTGGTTTGAACTTTGATTCATCCACAAAATGGATTCAAGCTTCAAGATCCGACTGGCTTAGTCCATCTGCAATCTAGTCCATCTAGATAGATAGATAGATAGATAGATAGATAGATAGATAGATAGATAGATAGATAGATAGATAGAAAGATAGAAAGATAGATAGATAGGTGAATAGGTAGATCGATAGATAGATAGATAGATAGATAGATAGATAGATAGATAGATAGATAGATAGATAGATAGATAGATAGATAGATAGATAGATAGATAGATATATGGATAAATAAATAGATAGATAGACAGATAGATAGATAGATAGATAGATAGATAGATAGATAGACAGACAGACAGACAGACAGAAAGATAGATAGATAGATAGATAGATAGATAGATAGACAGACAGACAGACAGAAAGATAGATAGATAGATAGATAGATAGATAGATAGATAGATAGATAGATAGATAGATAGATAGATAGATAGATGGATAGGTGGATATGTGGATGGATGGATGGATGGATGGATGGATAAATAGATAGATAGATAGATAGATAGATAGATAGATAGATAGATAGATAGATAGATAGATAGATAGATAGATGGATAGGTGGATGGATAAATAGATAGATAGATAGATAGATAGATAGATAGATAGATAGATAGATAGATAGATAGATAGATAGATAGATAGATAGATAGATAGATAGATATATGGATAGGTGGATGGATAAATAGATAGATATATGCATAAGTGGATGGATAAATAGATAGATAGATAGATAGATAGATAGATAGATAGATAGATAGATAGATAGATAGATAGATGGATAGGTGGATATGTGGATGGATGGATGGATAGATAGATAGATAGATAGATAGATAGATAGATAGATAGATAGATAGATAGATAGATAGATAGATATATGGATAGGTGGATATATGGATGGATGGATGGATAAATAGATAGATAGATAGATAGATAGATAGATAGATGGATAGGTGGATATGTGGATGGATGGATGGATGGATAAATAGATAGATAGATAGATAGATAGATAGATAGATAGATAGATAGATAGATAGATAGATAGATAGATAGATGGATAGGTGGATGGATAAATAGATAGATATATAGATAGATAGATAGATAGATAGATAGATAGATAGATAGATAGATAGATAGATAGATAGATAGATAGATAGATAGATAGATAGATAGGTGGATGGATAAATAGATAGATATATGCATAAGTGGATGGATAAATAGATAGATAGATAGATAGATAGATAGATAGATAGATAGATAGATAGATAGATAGATAGATAGATAGATAGATAGATAGATATATGGATAGGTGGATATATGGATGGATGGATGGATAAATAGATAGATAGATAGATAGATAGATAGATAGATAGATAGATAGATAGATAGATAGATAGATAGATAGATGTATAAATAGATAGATAGATAGATAGATAGATAGATAGATAGATAGATAGATAGATAGATAGATATATGGATAGGTGGATGGATAAATAGATAGATATATGCATAAGTGGATGGATAAATAGATAGATAGATAGATAGATAGATAGATAGATAGATAGATAGATAGATAGATAGATATATGGATAGGTGGATATATGGATGGATGGATGGATAAATAGATAGATAGATAGATAGATAGATAGATAGATAGATAGATAGATAGATAGATAGATAGATAGATAGATAGATGTATAAATAGATAGATAGATAGATAGATAGATAGATAGATAGATAGATAGATAGATAGATAGATAGATGGATAGGTGGATATGTGGATGGATGGATGGATGGATAAATAGATAGATAGATAGATAGATAGATAGATAGATAGATAGATAGATAGATAGATAGATAGATGGATAGGTGGATGGATAAATAGATAGATATATAGATAGATAGATAGATAGATAGATAGATAGATAGATAGATAGATAGATAGATAGATAGATATATGGATAGGTGGATGGATAAATAGATAGATATATGCATAAGTGGATGGATAAATAGATAGATAGATAGATAGATAGATAGATAGATAGATAGATAGATATATGGATAGGTGGATATATGGATGGATGGATGGATAAATAGATAGATAGATAGATAGATAGATAGATAGATAGATAGATGTATAAATAGATAGATAGATAGATAGATAGATAGATAGATAGATAGATAGATAGATAGATAGATAGATAGATAGATAGATATATGGATAGGTGGATGGATAAATAGATAGATATATGCATAAGTGGATGGATAAATAGATAGATAGATAGATAGATAGATAGATAGATAGATAGATAGATAGATAGATAGATGGATAGGTGGATATGTGGATGGATGGATGGATAGATAGATAGATAGATAGATAGATAGATAGATAGATAGATAGATAGATAGATAGATAGATAGATAGATAGATAGATAGATAGATAGATATATGGATAGGTGGATATATGGATGGATGGATGGATAAATAGATAGATAGATAGATAGATAGATAGATAGATAGATAGATAGATAGATAGATAGATAGATAGATGGATAGGTGGATATGTGGATGGATGGATGGATGGATAAATAGATAGATAGATAGATAGATAGATAGATAGATAGATAGATAGATAGATAGATAGATAGATAGATAGATAGATAGATAGATAGATAGATGGATAGGTGGATGGATAAATAGATAGATATATAGATAGATAGATAGATAGATAGATAGATAGATAGATAGATAGATAGATAGATATATGGATAGGTGGATGGATAAATAGATAGATATATGCATAAGTGGATGGATAAATAGATAGATAGATAGATAGATAGATAGATAGATAGATAGATAGATAGATAGATAGATAGATAGATAGATAGATAGATAGATATATGGATAGGTGGATATATGGATGGATGGATGGATAAATAGATAGATAGATAGATAGATAGATAGATAGATAGATAGATAGATAGATAGATAGATAGATAGATAGATAGATAGATAGATAGATGTATAAATAGATAGATAGATAGATAGATAGATAGATAGATAGATAGATAGATAGATAGATAGATAGATAGATAAGAATATGTCCAGGAGGCTTTCCTAATAGCACTCTTTATCTGCAGTGACTATTGCAAGCAAGCTAATAAAAGATGATAGCCTCCTGGACAGATTCCCTTTCACTCTGATAGAAGATAGAGAGAAGCAGCTTTGCTGCAATGTTAAAAATGTAAGTGAATTTATTTAAATGCTGATTTTATTCTTTATCAGTTACAAAATAAACTCTGTTGTATGAGCACGTGATTGGCCCTTTAACGTGTGTTTTTTCTCCCAGTACAAATCATAAGGTGAATTTGCTTGCAGTTTATATTATTATACAGTGAATATACATGGTCCAGTCACATTATTATGACCAATGTTCCAATGACTTATATTACTAATAACTGCTGTGTGGAGCACGGACAGCAGCTAGACGGCATTGTAATGAGTCAATAAGTTCCTGGAAGGTTGGCAAGGGTATCTGGGATCAAGCAGATGGCAGTGCATCCGAAAGCTGCTGAAGAGTGAGTGGTGGAGAATCCATACGGCGAACATGGCGATCGAGGTGGTCGATGGGGCTCAAGTCCGGGGAATTTGGAGGCCAGGGAAGTACTTGGAAGTCTTCATCATGCTCCTCCAATCACTCCCGGACAATTCTGTCCGTATGACATGTTGCATTGTCCTGCTGGGAGATCCCATCCACTCCAGGGAAGACAGTCACTATGTATGGGTGTACTGCAAGGATGGATAGATAACCAAACGGGTTGAGAGTGCCTTCCAGAGGTATGAGTGGACTCAGACAATGCCAAGAAAACATTCCCCAGACCATAACGCTGCTGCCACCAGCTTGTGTTTTTCCAATAATGGTTTCAGTGATGGAGCAGAAAATGCAACTCTTAGCCCATGAGAAGAGATGCAATTTCAGCCCTGTCAAGCAAATTGAAGACATTTCGGCATGGGTGCAGTGCCCAGCTGTTTGCTTCAGAGCCCCATACGCAACAGGGCTGGCTGTACTTGCATTTTAGACACACGTCTGGTTTGTTTGGATGGTGAATTGCACAAATGTAGGGTGTCGGTTACACCTCACAAACCTTTGCAGCTGACGTTCACCTGTGACATAAATGGCGCTCCATAGTTTCCATGCCATTTATCCACAATGGTGCTGTTTGACCCGTCACGGTACACTTTAACCACAGCAGCATGTGAGCAATTCACAAACTGTGCTGTTTCCGAAATACTGCCACCCTTAGCCCCAAAGCCAATAACCATGCCCTTTTCAAAGCTGGATAAATGTCACATTTTCCCCATGAAGGTGATGGTTGATATGTTTGCACCTTATATACCCACCAAACCAGCTCACGACACGTGCCATATTTAATTGGCTACGCGCTGCCTACGTCAAAAGGAATGGTTATTGGTCATAATAATGTGACTCCACCCTGTATTTGTATTAAATACCGGTTCTCATTATGAGAATAGGCTCTTCTTCACCTAAATCTTGCGAGCTTTACTGCCATTTGTAGACCGCATTATAATTAAGATATGTCAGTGATGAGATCCGAGCCTTGTACTTCTTCACATTCCAGTTTGGTAGATCTGGGCCAATGTTATATTCTTTCCAAATGTAAATAATACATAATTCATTATAACAGATAACGAGCACATTTAATTCAGAGAGACAACATATTTTACAGTTAATATATATGCTGTCAATATAAACATAAAGCCTTCAGGAGTTGTCTGCACTGCGTATCCTGGTGGTTCAATAATAATGTATTAAAGGAGCTGCAGTGGCTGAGGAAGTGCCACAGGGTCTTACATTCTTAAAGAAGCCGTGCAGAGTCCTTACGGTCAAAACTGTCCGTTGTATTCTGAAAGCTGCTCTGAACATCCTTTTTTTTTACAATATGCATTTCTGGAAAGGCTTTGAATACATTTGCTTTGTGATGCTCGTCTGAAGCCGCTGGTCTGATGATAAACAAGCACCTTACAGCCGTCCAGCTCTGCTGAGCATCCTGGAGATATTCTTCATTTTCTCCGGAATATAAAACAGCCAATCAGGAGCTCCCTCTAGTGTTTTCGTCAAGGACAACAGATCTATCCTGAACGCTGTTAGTTTTATTGAAATGTTTTCTTTATAAATAAGGACATAGTGTGGTCTGTAGTGCTGGACAATGAGGTGATACATTGTAACAACACAGTAATACCAGTATGGACATGTATAGGGTTATATCTATAATGGACTATACATGGAGCTGGTTAGAAGCTCCTCAGATAATCCCAAGATGTTATCTCGGTTTGTTTTTAGCCATTAGTGTTCTAGGGAGCTGACCCAGTCTCAGTTGGACTCGATAACAAAGGGCTTGAATTATTCAGTCCCTTTGTGTGTGGGATAGACATGGGTGTAGGAACTGAAGGGTGATGGGGGGGGGGGGGTTTATATGTTTGTATGTATGTATAAATAATCTATTTTACGGCCAGTGTATACAATGAACTGTATCTCCCCCCGAATTATTCTGTCTCCTACACCCCTGGGGATAGACTATTGCTTACAGTAAGTGTGTAGATCAAAAGTAAGGGAAGTGCGTGTATATTTCCATATAGACTCATAGGCACCAGCCCAGCAGGGGGCTCACGTCATTCAGATGTGCCCGAGTATCGAGGTACATGTAGCATTATATCTTTGGGCGTGTTTATCTATAAGGTTATCTTGGTACCTGGCATGACAAGGTACATGTATCATTATGTCTTTGGGCATGTTTGTCCATAAGGTTATCTTGGTAAAGATACTGCAGTGGATTGCCAGTTCCTTCTCCAGTGAACCACAATTTATCTCACCTCTTTGCTATGACTTGCACATCTTGGCTGACCCTACATATAGCTCACAGCTCCATTGAAGTACACAACCCTTCTCATCACAATAATCCAGAAGAGGGAATAGACATGTGCCAAATAGAAAGTCCCTGATTAGTTTGTCCCTGCAAAGGACAAATGAGCCTCCTGATTGCCATGTTATCTGTAGGAATGTTTTTGTTTTTGTTTTTCACTATACAGAATATATGTGGGTCATTCAGTAAAGAAGAATGATGGAAGAGACATGTTTCAGATTGCACTCCTTGATCTCTAAGGAATTTTTACCAAGTGCCCTAGCCCTCTTACTAATGGTCTGTATTCTCCTGTATTCGGAGGATGTTGGGATCTGCTGGCAGCTTCACTCAGATGTTGTAAGAATAAATCTTGGTGGCTGTTCAAGTCTAACTAGCTTTGCTCCAGAAGGATAAAGGAGAAATTTTACATATTCCGGTAAGTGACTTAATCAAAGCAAAAATAAAATAAATAAATACAATCATTGATTCCATATTAGAGGAGAATGTTTATAGTTCTCCTTGGAAAATAAGTATTTTGGATGATTTGAAAGATAAATTCCATTCGCCATAGGGTATATATTGGGTTATTCATTAAATAGATTATATTTGGAGAAATCTGCATTTTGGCCTTTCTAGAGTTAGATTATATTTAGACTTGTGTGTTTTGGGATATTTCTATTTGTAGATTATGTTACTCTGTGTTATTCGCAAGGAACATTACATTTGGAGTATGGTTTACTCCTAAAGTTACACAGCGGAGGTTTAAATGTTGTCATAATTTAAAACTACAGCTATAAATACAATTATAAGTACTTTATAAATTGAATGCTATTTAAAAAGTGCATTTTTTCCTACAGTAAACGAACACTACATTTTCCATTTTGAGCTGTCAGTCAACTTTTTTGATCCACTCACAAACCATGATCTATTGTTGGTGAGAGATATTTGGCATTAATTGCTGATAAACCCCTGAAACATTAATTAGCCTGCATATAAAGTGACTAGGCATGGTTAATGTGAGGGGGAATTCACAAAGATAATGGATCGATGCCTCAGGGGCTTTTCGGTAATTAATGCAAATGATCTCTCATTAGTAAAATATTAGAATATTGGTTTGTGACGGCTCAGAAGGCAATCTATGGATGATTCTTCTGCCCCTTATCTATTCAGATAAGTGGCAGATGAATCATCCCCCCAATTTATCTTATCGGGGTGGAGACAATAATCTCAAATGGAGCCAAGTTGGCAGTCAGGAGGGCAGCTATGTTCAAATTCTTGATTGTTCTGATTGGGATTGGCAACTTTGATCTACTATCATTATGACAGACTACACTCCCATCACACACTTTACTGGTGACTGTTGGAAGCCATCATGGTTATGTTGAGATTTGCATGGAAACCAGGTTATGCTATTCTGCCCATAGCACTCACATCTATGTTTCCAAAAAGTTAGAGCAGAAATGGGGTTTCTGACTTGTTTTAGACATATACTCACAAGTGTATTATTTTACTTACTGTACTTTTTATGGTGGATGACTTCCACCAATCCTTTTCCCACAATAAGCTTAAAGGAACATGGACATCATTTTTATTTTTGTGAATTTAATAGAGCATTCTTTAATCATTACCACAGTTGTCTTTTGCATGAGCTAATGCCGCTTATCAGCCTTTGGCTAACATCAAGTATAGTATTTTCCCCTTCCCAGCAGGAGGGTCGGAGATAGCAGGAGGCATTGGTTATGATGCCAGAGGGCCTATTTATCTTGAAAAGCCGGGGCCATGGGAGTCAGGTCCCTTGCATGGCTCCAGGCCATAAAGCATATATTGTTTTGAGGCCCCTGTCAGCAGCTTTTTGGCACTAGGGTAACCGTCACATTTTTGCAGTCTTTGGGTTGGGGTGCACTTTATGTGCACCTCTAGTCTTTTTTGCACATTTAACACATAGGTTGAAGAATTGTAGTAGGGGGGTCTACGGAAGCCCATCATGGCCAGAAGGTGCGGCAACAGCAGACCTCGATGCACTGATTTCCACTCGCACATTTTTGTATTTTGCTTTTCAGGTTTTTGTTATTGGTGCACCCTTTAAAATTTTAGTGGAGGTAAGATAGGATTTACAGGCACAGGCTTGGGACCCCTTTGGTAAGATCCTGGGTGGGGATGAGGGCAGCTGCCATAAGGAGAAAGGCTAGAGAAGATGTGGCTCTGATTACAGACGATGCAGAGACATCTTCAGTGGTCCTGGGACTATCTGGTTGGAACCCAGAAGACAAGATAAAGGGGTCGACAAGTTCTTAAAGTGTGGGAAGTTCCTGGAGATCTTTCTGGCCTCTTGTAGGTTACTTGGATCAGTGACTCTCAACACTTCCAGTGCCACAACCCCCTGACAAAACCTCCCAAGCCGTAGCTACCCCCAACAGCAAAACTACAGACCAGAATAGATTAAAAAAACACATCCCCGTTGGCTCCAGGGGACTCCTGGCAAATCGTCATTCAACCCCTGATGGGTTTGCGACCCACAAGTTGAAAACCACTGACTTGGATGAATAGAGCACATGCATGTTTTGATTTTTGGCACTTAGTGCAAGGCCTTGAGCTTTCAAAACCAAACAGAATTAAATAAAATATTTTTAAACTTCATGGAAACTAATAGGAAATGCACAGATCATATGTACAGTATGTCGGTAGATTTAATTTGTCATTGGTAAACAATTATGCCCCTTCCCAATCTCTACCTTGTCGTGGTGAAGGGGCATGTGTACTTCAATGAAGCTGTGAGCTATTCCATGTAGAGTCACCCATAATGGGCAGGTCATAGTAAACATGTCAGACAGATATGGAACTGGCAACCCACGCCAGTATCTCTGCCAAGAAAACCATATGGATAAGCACATCCAGAAACCCAGACAGATGTGCCTGGTGTGCTGCATCCATATGGTCACAGAGAGTCGAACATGACTGAAGGACTGAACAACAACAACAAAACAATTATAACTCATACAACTATATTACTGCTCATTGGCTGACAGGGGCAAGATCCCAGATCAGTTAAACATTTGAATAATTTTTTTTTCTGTTTTGAGAGTTTCATTTGAAAAAAGAAAACACACAGTCGTACAATATCAAATACCCCCTTCAGACGCAACAAAGGCAAACAATGTTTTTGATGTCCCTTTAATATATTTGTGGCTGAACATTTAGAGAGATCCAAGCATTGGAAATGGTGTCATTAACTGCCACATGTCCATTCTGCAGACACTTCCTGTGTATTCCCACTTAAGGAAGTTGATCTCCTAAAGCTAAAATGGCCATTCCACAGGAGCATAATTGCATATATATGATAATAAACAGAGGCCATGCTAACCACATATTTGATATTTTAAGTTTAATTCTTCAAAATATTACAGTGCTCCTCTAAAGAGTGGGCTCATTTGCATGTCTATTCCCCATAATGCAATGTGGATATCATATTTATTGGGATTTTTGCTAGAAACAGATTTTTCTAACTTATTTTAGACATGCAAATATACATATTTTGCTTACCAAATAAATACATAATTATTTCAGCGAGTAGCAACTTGCTTTTTCTGCATCGCTGATATTTCAGCAATTTTTGCCTTGATGGGACACTGCA
This sequence comes from Discoglossus pictus, assembly GCA_027410445.1. Classification (NCBI taxonomy): domain Eukaryota; kingdom Metazoa; phylum Chordata; class Amphibia; order Anura; family Alytidae; genus Discoglossus; species Discoglossus pictus. Next base: position 17,853,764 of record CM050171.1, read on the forward strand.
GGCCCCCTGACCTATTATACAATATTACATTGTGCTAACATTCTTGTGATAGATAATTTATTTTTGGACATGTTTCCCATAGAATTCTCCAGTTTGGTTCATCAATATCACAGTTTGCACAAAGACAACCTTCTTGGTGAAGAAAATTCATTTTCCTTTCTGTGTCAGTCGTCATAGGAACTGAGCATCCTCTATTACATGCGCGCCGTACGTCTGCTGGGATACAGTAACTAACTCAATGCTGAGAGTGCAGCCAAAGAAATACAAGAAGCAACGCAATGGCCAGGAGCCCGACTCTCTTGGATGTTTCTTTCATTTTAATTATAGTCACCTAAACTAAATATTAAAAGGATACCTACGGTTCCTGGATTATGAAAGCACCTGATAGAGGAGAATCAATAGTGTATGAAAACATGTTTTTGCATGAACAAATACCAAAATAAGCATTTAAACACTAACCTTAAAGTTAGCAACATGTCTTGTAATTTCTGTCCATTAAGAATTAGGCTTAACACCCTCTCCAAACCCAGGCTAAATAAGCATACAATTAAAAAAAAAAATTGGCCAATCTGGGGGAAGCAGAGGCTGAAACATTTGTATCACAATCTGGGGTTGCTGTCTATGCTGTAAAGCAGTCTGGGATATGTAGTCTGGAACATGTTAGAATATGCTATGTATTTTGGTATAAGAGTCTATCTGTGCAGCACAGGTGTTTATTTTTCCCTGTCTCTTTGTGTGGGATTTCAGCTGTGACCCAACCAACCATGGGAATGGCATAATTTCCCTTGGAGGTCACAACCTGTACCTAGCTGCTCTGCACTTTATGTAAGCTTTCTAGGGGTGAGCAAATCCAGATACCAGTATCCAGCATATAAATATGTAAGTACATTCAACTTTTCAATATAATACATATTTTTCCACTAATCAGTAGCTGTTTTTTAGGAAACATTTGAAACCCAGGAAAATGTCATATCACTTTTAATCGGTAACCCTTTAAATAATATGAGTTAGACTAAGAGCATAATTAGGCAGATAAAAATGTGTTCTTAATTTTTTATATATATATATATATATATATATATATATATATATATATATATATAGTAGATAAAAAGTACATCCGTGTTCACATTTAAATGTCTAAAGCAAGTTAAAAAACCTGCTTATATATATTCATATATATACACAGCACGGGAGCCCACAGCAGGTTGGGTCCCTCTGCTAATAAAGGGAAATTCTTTATCCCATAGTAACCATTAACATATATTTTGGGCTTTTTTATTGAAAATCTACCAGGTGTTTAGAGATATTGCACGGGGGCCCTCAGTGGTCCACCACTGATCCAAGCAGCCTACTTCTGGGCCAGTAAGGAGGAAGGGTGTGGTATCCATTTCAGTCAGATCCAATTATCTAGCAAATAATTTCCTGTTCCCTCCTCCTCCACCCTCCCTTCATTGATAGATAATAAATAAAAACACCCTCGTGATGCACCAAAAACAACATGTAATCATAAATCAAGCTCATGCTCATTGCTTCAATTACCTCATCTATCCATCTCCGCTTCTCAGCCATCCCCTTCTTTGTGTCACAATGTACATAGCTGTTAATGTTAGTTTATTACACACTCCACCAAGTGCTTGTTTTCTTGAAGTACAGTGGCCCTTTAATTAAAGTCACCCATACTAACTGAGACTTTATTATTTTTTTATTTATTAAATGTTATTTATGTTATCACATAATAGAAAACAATAACATAACTACTAATTCATACTATCAACATAACATAATTAACCAGTAACAAACATATGGACAAAGCAATAAGAATGTATCTTTATATTATAAAATTCTAGTTATTAAATAAATTTAAATTAGGAATAATATGTATTTAATATAAACTGTTTTGGTCAGAACATTTCTTTGGGTGTTTTTACATTGTTTATTACTACTTAATTTCTATTAGTTATTATCACCTTACCGCAGATTTCCTCCCTAACATTACATGGTCATCTCGCTGTAAACTTCCTTTTCTATTATAATATTACTAGCGACTTGCCCCTCAAAAAATGACGGTCAATAGAATTTCAAATCTGGAAATGCTGTTTGTGACACATTGGGATTCTCTAACACTCTGAATATTTTTTATCTACAAAGAAGTACCCCAGTTTTTGTTTTAATTTTTTTACTTTTTTAACAATGTAGTATTAAACCATATCAAACTTTGTAATTATCATGTATGGAATAGTAATATAACAATCCATCAAATTTCTCTGAAAACGTATTAAAAACCATTACATGAAGTTTTCTAATATTCAAGTCATATTGTAAACTGTGTAAGGTATTTTTTTCAACAATACTAACATGAAATTGTTGAACTTTTTGTAAATTAGTCTCTTCAACCATGACAGAATGCTTTTTAACATAGAAACTTTAATTTAAACTCCTGTTAAAACACATAGGTATTGAATCCAGAGGAAGGCAAACAGTAAAAAAAACATTGCAACTTTGCCAATTGTCTCAAAAGGGGGAAAAATGAATTCCTTCCTGACCCCATTAAATGGCGATCAGATTACTCCCTGGATGAATACTTTCTGTTGAATTATATATTGAATTTTGTTAACAAACGTTTCTGCTGTAAATTACATAAATCTTTTTTAACATTTACTAAATGAATTTTGCCAACTTTTTACACTACAATGCTAACAATGCAAACATTAACATAAGATACTAACATTTAACCTTAATTTATTTTAAACTATATTGAGCTTGAATATTGAATCCAGAGGAAGGCAAATTTCAATAAATGTAATTTAACTTTGTAAATATTTTGAAAGTGTTAACTGGATCAATAATCTACTGTATATATCATGCATCATTTTAATTTGTGAAGAAATAATGATGCTGCTACTAACATTAAACCTTAATTACAAAGAATGCATCAACTTATCAGTCCTTTTCAAACATATTTTTAAGCCTACAAACCTGTATGAAACATATTAAATTTTAAACTATTTCGAAAATGCAAACTTATTGTTTTGTGGAGCCAATCATGTCTAAACTGACTTCCAAGACATTCCATTCTTTTATTTTCCTTGAAACTGTTTTCCTTTCAAAGAGCACAGCAGCCTTTTATTTCTGTATATGTGATGTAAGTCCTTTTTTTGTTTTTTTTCCTTTCTTCCTTTTGTGTTGGTTATTACTGTAATTTTCTGAAATTGTTGACATATTTTTGTAACTGAAATAGTGTTCCACTAAGAAGAGGGCAATTGACCTTTAAGTTCTTCCTTCAAATGAAACCACTATTATCTGTGATTACAAAACCTTGTAGTACACAATATTTTTTGTAAAAATACGGCCATCGTGTGGTAGATCACCCTGACTTGGGTTGTCTTCAACTGAAACTTTAATTGCATCTGGATTTGTGCACCTTGAAAAAGCAACATAGAGTTGTCCATGTGCAAAAACAGGTTCTTTAAAAAAAATACCCACAGACTTAAAAGTTTGTCCTTGCGATTTATTGATGGTCATGGCAAATGGAAATTGTATCCTTTGAAGGACAAAGGGCAAACCACTCTCACTTGGAGCTAAATCAATTCTTGGTATAAAAACTCATTCACTTTTATGGGTCCCAGTCAAAATTTCTGCATGTATAAAATGATCTTTTAACTAGTGCACAATTAATCTGGTCCCATTACAAAGTCCTTTTTTTGGATTATTATTTCTCAGTAACATGACAATTGCCCCATTTTTCAGTTGTAAAACATGTGGTGGCATTCCAGATGGGGTTAAAGAATTAATACATTTTATACTAAAATTCGATTCACTGTCTTTATCATCAGCCAGAACTGAATCTGCACTGTAATAATTATTTTGTGGTGCGTTGATGAATTTTAAAATTTCATTATTTAGATTCAAAGCATCGATATTTTTTGATGTTAATATCACTTTGTTTGCAATGTCTGAGTAATCGTCGTTTTTCAGAGCGTTTAGAAAGATTGCGGATATGAGTGATTCCTTGCAAACCATTTGTGATGGAATTTCAATGGTATCATTGGGTAAATCATGTATTTGTGGATGTTTTCCTTCACCGATTTTAATGAGCCAATCATTGAATTCATTTTGGCCTTCGGATCTCATATTTAATTCTAATTTGAGATGTGTAAATATTTTCCACAGTTTACTTGTCTTGATACATGTTTCAATGATCTCAGTTCTATTTCCATGTGGCACAACAGGTAATGTTTGCCTAAAATCTCCTCCTAACGGCATCACCTTTCCACCAAATGGCAAATTATTATCCATCACTTCTTTTAAGAATCTATCAATACATTGCAAAGCATGACATGACATCATTGTTGCCTTGTAATTGACTTTTTTATTTTTTTTTTGCTTGTAAAGAACTCAGTCGAATATCTGACACTGATGTTTCCAAAATGGGAACTGGTAGCTTAAATCCACTATGCACAGTTCTACCACCATCTAACAAAAGGGCTGTAATTCCAGTTGTTGCAAATGTCATAGCTATCTGACCCTGTGCTCGAATGTAACTCATCAAACAATTGTACAGATAAGTTTTTCCTGATCCTCCCGGGCCGTCTAGATAGAAATACCAGTCTTTCACCATTTCATCACCTGTAGCATTTGTGATGGCATTAAATGCTTTTAACTGTAAAGTATTTAAAGTTGCCAGTTTTTCTTCATTTTTTTGTTTTTGTAGCTCAGTGTCATAATCATCAAAGTTGATGACATCTATAAGTCCTGGATCAAATTAAAACTTGCACAATTTAATCCATGAGCAAACAATATTTCTTGAATTTCCATTAAAGTTTTTAACAGTGCTTTTGGCTCATTGTAACGTTTCAAGAAGTCTTCAGACGTATTTAATTTAAATGTTTCCAACAAAGTAAATGCATCAGGTACATTGCAAAAGATGCAAATGAATGCAAATTGTTGTCTCATTTGCTTTGGCATTTGACATAGTGCTGCTTCTTCGAGACACCTCTCCCATTCTGTATCAACAGCTATGAAGTTTTTGATGTCTTACAGCTAATAGGAAAGTATCATAAACTATGTCATTCACTGTGCGTAAATGTTCAAAACTTTGTGCACTGGGAACATGTAAAAGAAGTAATCTTAAACTGAAACGTTCATTGTTCTTGGACTGACGGTATCAATTTGTGCTATAATTTTATGTGTATATTTTCTTCGTTGTCGCCATAGACCATTTACAAATACATAGTGATATGGAATCTCAATGTCTGGCCTGTGTATCCTAGCAGTTTAATTTAAACCATGCAGTAAGTGTTGTATCTCGGTGTTCACTATGAGCTAAGGCAGTTCTTTCATTGCCTGCAGTAAAGCAAACAAACTGACTTTGAGGCAAATGTACAGCTAAACGATAGACAGCATGTGACCGATCCTGCATCTCAAATTTCAGAAGCCGACACATGGCTTCAGGAGCACTGACATAGCGAGTGTCTAAATAATTTGAAAGTTTGTCATGTAAAATTGGATTTTCCTTTTTGTTTGCAGCACCTTGCAAAACAACAGTTGCTGCATCATATCCTTTGTATATATATATATATATATATATATATATATATATATATATTTATACATATATTTGATTGATTTAATAGAAGTGCAAGCTTCCACATTTATGTGTGCATTATACTTTATGAGCAAATGTGGATTGTATGGAACGACAAACCCATTATCGACCTTTTGTCCACGGATAATAGCTGTTTGTCCTTGTCTTCTTTTATACAAAGGGTATCCATCACAATTCGCATAAGTTTGCATTTTAAATTGTTTAGGAGATTCTTTAGTACATTTTTTAATTTCCATACATGATGAATTAGGATTCATATCTCCACATGGCCCATGAATCATTCTGTGTGTAAAAATCTCCTAAAGTTAGGAATATTTTTCTGGCTCTGGAAATTCAGCAGTAATGACTGAATCCACTCTCTCTGCAGTATTCAACATATCTTTTTCTTGCAGGATTAAAAGTATGTGAGCATGTGGCAGTCCTCTTTTTTGAAATTCAATGGTATAAACAAAAGCCACACATTTTCCAAATAACTGTACTTTAGTTATATCATGTATTAATGAATTGAGTTTGATTTTGAATACTCTTGCGACTAAATCTGGTCGGTCAGAAGTAGTTTGTCCCAGATTCAAATGTTCCTTGATCTCTGGTCATTGAGTATTACATGTGAATGTAATGAATAAATCTGGTTTTCCAAATTTTGTGACAATAGCCATGGGATCATTATATCTTTCTTGCATATTGCGAGGAGATCCTTGGAAAGTAGATGGCAAAATAATTGCTCTTCCAGCTGGAATGACTCTGTTGTTAGCCAATTCAGCGACATAATCCATCAATCCACAATACTGTTCTACTCGTAGCTTATTTTGTTGAGGTTTTATGAAATTTAGATTATTTGCTTCAACTTGTAGATAGGAATCAGTAATCCATTGTTGAGTTTGTTTGCCCCCACTTAAAATTGGATAAAAAGAATCCTGAATAGCAGTTTGTGCCACTTTATATTCCAGCATAGAAATATTGCATCTAACACGAACTTTAGCAGTGGGATAACTTTGCAATTGTAATTTTGGATCCCATTCAGGTTCACCATTTGGAAAGAAAATGGGATATGTCATTAGATCTAAATTGCAACCTAATATGTTTATGTTTATAAAAGGTTGTTCTTCATTGCGTGGATATATTCTAATTTCCCGCTGAAATGGCAACCTCAATGACTGTTGGTAAATTATACCGTCTTTGATCAGTGTTGCAATCTCTTTTTAACACCATATTTACTCTTGGCGTTGTGTTCCTGTTGTTCTTTTTTAAGCTGTGCTAATTGTTTGTATGCTTGACTGTATGGGTTGTTGGCCATAATTTTATCCAGCTGTTCAAAGTCTATGCGCAAACACTGTTTATTTTCTGGAAGTGTCATTTTTTGTTCAACAGCTTCCATTGTATCTAAGACATATAACTGTGCAAATTTCCTTTGCTCTCCTTCGTGTGGGTGTAAATGTGAAGTTCGTGGTAAATTTGTCCTTGAGCTCTAAAACAGTAAGGACCATGTCCTGGTACATTTTCGGCCAATGTGACACCCATTGAAGCAAATTAAATTAGACCTTACGTTTTTTTTTTTAAATTTGTATAATTTGGAAATGTTGGATTGCTCATGATACTTTGTAAGTAATCTGGAAATGGGTGTCTTTGTGGAAGTCTTACCTTTCCTTTCTGACAGCAACTAATGAAACTTTGTCAGTTGGTCTTTCCTTTAGAAAATGATAGGCCCCACAAAACTGACAAACAACATTAAGTAATCCACAATAATGAGTGTCTACTTTTAGTGCTCTACTAAACACATTCTCATGCACTTCCTCAACATAGATATCACTACAACTTTCTATACCTACATTGGTGTCACGTGTCTGAACATTGGTGTCAGTAGGCAATATAGTATCATTGGGCAATGGTTCTCAGACATGTTTTAGTTTACTTTTTTGTTTCTTTGAAGCCCCAGCACACTCACTTTGTGCTTTCTTACTAATTTTTCTTTTATTTAAAAGTCTCTGTCGGTCTTCTCCTCTTAGGCGTTGGGAAGTTTCAGGTGACTGTGCATATCTCCACCTTTGCTACCTTTCCCTTGCCAATCTTCTTTTGTGTTCAATGTTTTCTTCTCCATAATCCACCATTGTAATCTGTAATTGTAAATAGAGATGTAATTTGTTTTTGGTTTTGTTTTCTGTACATATTGTTTGTAGCTGGTTTCAATCTAAAAGTAAATCGGATTAATTAAAGAATGCAAACATTTTAAAATCTTTTAAGTTTTTTTTATTGACATACAATAAATAGCAAAGGACTGCACATATACATATATTGACTACTGAATTATCAATGTATTACTAAATGAATATACTTTAGAGAATTAATCCAAAAATTAGATCAATGTTAAATCTAAAAAGTTACTTATATTATCATAAAGAAGATCAAACATAAACAGCTATTATCAAAGAATAGATGTGTTCTAAAATAATGTTCAATTTTCTTAAAGATGCAATGAATGTAGATATGATGTCTAATTGATGTTCTTTAAAATGTAATTACTTATGCATATATATATCTTCCTCTTTTTTTTTCTTGTAATGACCAATTAAAATCTCCAAACCTCCTTCATCTTCCTTTTTGTTTTGTTTTTGCAAAATGACATCCTAAAAACCTAATGTATTTGCAAGTTGTTCCAATCAATCTGGCACTATATAAACACCTTTTTTTTTATTTTTTATTCAAACTTTATTTTTGGATAGATGTTTCCTAAAATGCTATGTGGTTATATCGCTCCCTATGAATCCCTAATATACTTTTATACTTTTCTTAATTAATCATTAAGTGTCATCAATCCCAAACAATAAGGGCATGGTAAAATCATATACTTGCTGTTCTTTGTGTCCAAATCCTTGCAAATTCACTCTCTGTCTTGAGTTCAGTCCAGAGATGATTAATCTGTCAAATAACATGAGAATAAGTTTTAATCATTGAATTCCATTCCTTCTTGATTGAATGAACTCCATATATTTAAGTGCTTAGTAAAAAGTAATTTTTTTTCTAAATTTTTCTAACCTCATCTTGTTTTTTATCTTATTATTAATTAATATTTCCCAAACAAATGTACATAAATCAGCTGTAAGACAGATATATAAGTGCATGTTAAAAAAAATTCTTACTTTTATTGCATTTTTTTTTTTAATGATGACTAATTATTAATTAAAATATTATTATACGTTAATTAATCAATAACTGTTATCCATTTTAGCAACATTTTATGTAGCCTTTTTGTTCCCTAACTCCATAATTAAATGATATACCTGTCAAGGTGATCTTTATGGTGTTCAAAGGCTGCAAACGTCACTCTGTGTTGAGTCAGCTGCAGATCCGATGAAACCGATGTGAAATAAGATTGAAATCCTCTTTAATATTTTGCTTCATCCCTATCAGTCAATCAACAGCAACACACATATATTGGCATAGATGCAAAACATAAAAGCATATTCCTCAATGTATTGTTAAATCAAACCATTTTTTGAATGATTTCTAATTATTAATTAATTAATATACTAATATACATTAATTAATCAATAAGTGTTATCAATTCAAATTTTTAAAAAAATCCTTTTTTTTTGCTGTACGAATATAATTTAATTCTATACCTGTCAAGATTATCCTTATGTTGTTGAATGAATGCAAATGTCCCTCTCTGTGTTCAGTCAGCTGCAGGTACGCTGAAACTGTCCAAGGAGATAAAAATAATTTGTAATATGTTGCTTCATCCCTATCAGTCAATCAGCAGTAACACAGATATATTAGCATCGATTGAAAACATAAAAGCAAAACTCATCAATGTATTGTTAAATAAAAAACATTTCTTGGTCCTGATTACTAATTATTAATTAATTAATATATTAATATACAATAATTAATCAATACCTGTCATCAATTCCAACTAAGAAGACTTAAATCCTTTTTTTGGCCCCAATAACATAATTTAATGATATACCTGTAAAGGTGCTGTTTATGTTGTTGAAAGGCTGCAAATGTCACTCTTTGTGTTGATTCAGCTGCAGCGTCACTGAAAGTGTAAAAAAAAAAAAAAATGGAAATAATTTGTAATATTTGAATTAATCCCTATTAGTCAATCCACATCATCACAGATATGTCAGTGCATCTTAAAAAATACTTTATTTTTAACCTTTTTTTAATCTTAGTCTTTACACATTAATAAATGAATGTACATTAATAATAAATTAATCACTGACTAAATATAATCTAAAGATGTAAGCATTAATATATTCCTAAACTAAAGGCATTGTATAAAAAAAAATGTGGGTTTATAATGATTACTAATAATTAATTAATTAAATAATGTACATTAATAATTAATGAATCAATGTGTAAATGTCTTTGCAATTTTTTGGCATAATCATGTATTAATAAACGTTAACCTTTTTTTTTCTTCATGATTACTAATTAATTAAAGTACATTATTAATTATTCAATGAATTAATATCTTACAAACAGTTAAGCATGAAACTATTGCTAAACTAATTCAAGCGTCAATTCTTGTTTCCTCAATATTTTTTTTTTATGAATAATTAATTAATTATTTATTAATGACTATTAATATAATGTACCTTTTTTAATGTAATATTTATCAAGCAGTATCCTGAAGAGCTAACAATCTCTTTTGATTTTCCGGCAGCAGAAAATATCCAGTCAGACTGCCATCACCTGAGGAGAAAGTGTCAGTTCCTTGTCAAGTGTGCCCTATATATAGGCTGCGTGCGCGAGACCAAACCGTTGTTTTAGGCGGGAAATCCGCCATTTCACAATGTTAATGTGTAAGTTAGTGTTATAAAATCGCCTTGTTAGTCTATGTTTTACACGTTCCGCAGTTATTTTCCATCCTTCCTATTAGTATTTTTCTACCACATACGTGTCTGGCTGTGTTTTACACGCTTTGTGGTCGTGTAGCCTCATTTTAATTTATTTCTGCAGCTATTTTTTTTTTTTCGCTTAGGCAATTTTCGATATGCGAAAATTGTTTAAATCGAGTTTCATTCGCTTTCCACCTCACTCACAGACGTCCTGGCTGTTGCCCCATGCTGTCTGTGACGTTTCTGTAATTTTTTTAGGTGTAGTTAGTGTCTTTTGGGTTTTTTGGTTTGACCGCTAATCTGGTAATTTTTTGCGTCTCATATCTTGCAGCTGGTACCTGCAGCTCTCGGTTCCCATTGTGCTTCCAGATGAGGTGGCGTTGCAATGTGATGATGTCAGTGTTACTAAATAGACACAGTCAGAAGTAGCGATCACTGTGACAATATCTTTACACGTTTCACCCAGTATATAGTCTAAGAGCATAATTAGGCAGATAAAATGTCACCAGCAAGTTATTAATTAAAGGAAGAAACTATGATGCTTCTGCTGGTGCCTGGAAGCATCCATGATACTCTGGTGAAAGTTATCTGTGTGCGCTGGAAGCGTTTACATTTCTGCAGAAGAAGACTCTGGTAGTTATCCGTACAATTACCTGCTTCTGACAATAAGGTAAGGGACTTGGTGACACATGCAAAAGCATACTGCTAAGGATTCTGGGCAGTGACATGCAAATTGGGCACAGAACATACCACCTATTGCCTCTAGCCAACTTAAAATGAGATCCCATTCCAAGGCCATGTTCTGTGATACAAAAACAATAGAAAAAGTGATACATTTCGAGTCTCATCTGCATATCACTACCCAGAATCCTTAGAGACAGTGCAAGCACAAGTTACTGAAAAATTCTAGCTTATTTGAGATATAGCTGTTTGTTTTCTTTCTTTATTAATTAAAAAAAATTTTTAGTTCTTAATATTCATCTACAACCGAATTTGAATGCCTTTAAATCTTTTAAAGGGGTATGGGAGATTCCTGGGTGTTACTAGGTATATAATATCCCTGTGTATCTATTTACTTTTATGTACTTTTATTGTATTAAGAAGTGTTTATAAGCTCTGTCAAAAATCCTATTAATAGTCGCTGTATAGGTCTGCCATATGCAGCATATGCAGACACAGACTCTGTAGGGCTGGATCTACAGTGTAGTATCCTAGCCTATCGGGGACAATGCTGCAGAATGTTGCTGAGAGATGGTCACTGATAGGTTAGTTTGAGACACAGCACAGAAAGTACTACAGAGGCTGTGTCTTCATATGCTACAGAGGGCAGACCCATACAGGGACTATTTGTTAGATTTTAAAACAGAGCTTATAAGAACTTCTTAATAAAATAAAGTACATAAAAATAATAGATACTCAGGGATATTATATACCAAGTAACATCCAGGAACCTTCCCATATCTCTTTAACTCACATAAAAGTGATATTTTATTACACTATAGAAATCACAAGACATTAATTCTGAAGATGTCAAACCAGCTCATTACTTGGAGTTTTACATCTTGTGTTTTATCTTCTTTGCAGATTCCTGACCTACAAGTGCAGAGCCATGAAAGGATCTGCATAAACTAACAAGTTCATATCTGCTCAGACTTAATAGAAAAATTGTAATATTCAGATCAGGGAACGTGGGGTTCGTTAATAGCTGTAATTAAATTAGCACATGCAAGACACATATTCCTACAATGTCTGTAAGGAGTGATACATTGAATATGCATTATATGTCTGAGAAGTTACTCTGAACAATAGTATCTCAAGTTATAGGGGGTGGAGGAAGAGGAGGAGGAGTAGGAAGAGGAAAAAAGAAGAGGAAGAAGAGGAAGAAAATGAAGGGAAGGAGGAAGATGAGGAGCAAGAGGAAGAAGAAAAGAAGAGGAAGAAGAGTAGGAAGAGGAGGAGGGGAGGAGGAAAAAGGTGAAAGAGGAGGAAGAAAAAAAGAGGAAGAAGAAAAGGGGAGGAGGAAGATGAAGAAAAGAAGAGGAAGAACAAAAGGAGGAGGAAGAAAGGGAGGTGGAGGAGGGGGAAGAGGAAGAGGAGGAGGAGGAGGAGGAAGAGAAGAATAGGAGGAGGAGGAGGAGGAGAAGGAAGAAGAAGAATAATAAGAGGAGCAGGAGGAAGAAGAGGAAGAAGAAGAGGAGGAGGAGGAAGAGGATGAGGAGGAAGAAAAAGAGGAGGAGGAAGAGGAGGAGGAAGAGAAAGAGGAGAAGGGGAATGAGGAGGAGGAGGAGGAGGAGGAAAAGAAGAGAGGAAGAAGATTAGGAAAAGTAAAAAGAAAAGGGGAGGAAAAAAGGGAAGAAAAGAAGAGAAGGAAGATGAAAAAGAGGAAGAAGAGTTGGAGAAAAAGGAAGAAGAGGAGGAGGAAGAAGATGAAGAGGAAAAAAGAAGAGGAAGAAGAGGAAGAAGATGGACGGGAGGAGAAAGATAAAGAAGAAGTGGAAGAGGAAAAAGAAGAGTAGGAAGAGGAAGATGATGAGGGGAAAAAGAAGAGGAGAGGGAAGGGGAGAGGAGGAGGAGGAAGAGGAAGAGGAGAATGAGGAGGAGGAGGAGGAGGAAAAGAAGAGAGGAAGAAGATTAGGAACAGTAAGAAGAAAAGGGGAGGAAAAAAGGGAAGAAAGGAAGAAAAGGAAGATGAAAAAGAGGAAGAAGAGTTAGAGAAAAAGGAAGAAGAGGAGGAGGAAGAAGATGTAGAGGAAAAAAGAAGAGGAAGAAGAGGAGGAAGAGGAAGAAGATGGGCGGGAGGAGGAAGAGAAAGAAGAAGTGGAAGAGGAAAAAGAAGAGTAGGAAGAGGAAGATGATGAGGGGAGGAAGAAGAGGAGAGGGAAGGGGAAGAGGAGGAGGAGGAAGAAGATGAAGAAGAGGAGGAATAGGGGGAGAAGGAAGAGGAGGAATAGGGGGAAGAAGAAGAAGAAAAGGAAGAGGGGAGAAGGAAGAGGAGGAGGAAGAGGAAGAAGAAGAATAGGAAGAGAAGAGGAGGAAAAGGAGGAAAATAAGAGGAAGAAGAAAAGGGGAGGAGGAAGAGGAAGAAGAAGAAGAGGAGGAGGAAGAGGAGGAAGAGGAAGAGAAGGAGGAAGAGGCGAAGGAGGAGGGAGAAGAGGAAGAAGAAGATGATAAAGAAGAGGAAGAGGAGGAGGAGAAAATAGAAGTGGAAGAGGAAAAAGAAGAGTAGGAAGAGGAAGAAGATGCGGGGAGGAAAAAGAGTAGGGGGAAGAAGAAGAAAATAAGAGAAAGGAGAAGGAAGAGGAGGAGGAGGAGGAAGAAGAAGGGAAGGAATAGGGAAGAATGAAGAGGGGTAGGAAGAGAAAGAAGAAGTGGAAGAGGAAAAAGAAGAGTAGGAAGAGGAAGATGATGAGGGAGAAGAGGAGGAGGAAGAGGAAGAAGAAAAGGGGAGGAGGAAGAGGAAGAAGAAGAAGAGGAGGAGGAAGAGGAGGAAGAGGAAGAGAAGGAGGAAGAGGTGGAGGAGGAGGAAGAAGAGGAAGAAGATGATAAAGAAGAGGAAGAGGAGGAGGAGAAAATAGAAGTGGAAGAGGAAGAAGAGGAGGGGAGGAAAAAGAGTAGGGGGTAGAAGAAGAAAATAAGAGAAAGAACAGGAGAAGGAAGAGGAGGAGGAGGAGGAAGAAGAAGGGAAGGAATAGGGGGAGAATGAAGAGGGGTAGGAAGAGAAAGAAGAAGTGGAAGAGGAAAAAGAAGAGTAGGAAGAGGAAGATGATGAGGGAGAAGAGGAGGAGGAAGAGGAAGAAGAGGAGGAGGAAAATGAGGAGGACTAGAAGAAAGAAGTGCAAGAGGAAAAAGAAGAGTTGGAAGAGGAAGAAGATAATGGGAAGGAAGAAGAGAAAGAGGAAGAAAAGGAGGTGGAAGGGGAAGAAAAGGAGGAGGAAGAGGAGGAGGAGGAGGAAGAAGAAGGGAAGGAATAGGGGGAGAATGAAGAGGGGTAGGAAGAGAAAGAAGAAGTGGAAGAGGAAAAAGAAGAGTAGGAAGAGGAAGATGATGAGGGAGAAGAGGAGGAGGAAGAAGAGGAGGAGGAAAATGAGGAGGACTAGAAGAAAGAAGTGCAAGAGGAAAAAGAAGAGTTGGAAGAGGAAGAAGATAATGGGAAGGAAGAAGAGAAAGAGGAAGAAAAGGAGGTGGAAGGGTAAGAAAAGGTGGAGGAAGAGGAGGAGGAAGAATATGAAGAAGAGGAGGAAGAGGGGTAGAAGGAATATTAGAGAAGTATATTGAAAGACCACAGCACAATGGAAACAACATATTTGTTTGAAAACTTTAAGTCTGATTAAAGCAGGAAAAAAGTCATACAACAGATTTTTTATTCGAAAAAAATATATATAGTGATGCCTCCGCTGGACCCTGGAGGGATCCATGATACATTGGTGGAAGATATGTGTGTGAGATGGGGAGTTTGCACTGAATGATGCAAGGGGTCTGCTTCTGGGTCCGTGATTGGGAAGGGGTGTGGTGTCAATTTCAATCTTATCCAGTGATTAAAAAAAAGCTGCTGGATAAACACACACCCCATCATCCAATTCTCAAGATGTCATGTAACAAACCCAAAATGGATTCCTGTACTTATACAGGAACCAGACAATACTGAACCCACGAACATGCAATAAACTTAAAAAAAAAGGATTAAAGAACTGTGTCTGATTATTAAAGGGTTTATTTATCTATTATAAAGTTAAATTGTTTAAAAGATCACATAGAAACAGACTAACCACCCTTTATTGGGTTCCTGCCGTCCTATTCCTGTGTCCTGATAAAGCACCAACATACTTTATCTTGTGATAAAAGAACAAACTTTCAGTTTAATAACATTTCTACTGCACCCTGGAGAAAATGAATTTTATTGATAAACCAGCAAATAAAAAATGTAACATAACCAGGAGCCGGATTCACTGGGACAGCACATAACACGTCTTAAAGGGACGTGTAACATGTCTTAAAAGGATGTGGAAGGGTCCCTGTGTTTAATATTAATATAAAATAAGTGTTTGGAGATATAAACATAATTTTAATAAAATGGGCTTAAAAGCTCTATTTTTAATCATTGAAACCTTCCAGACAGTTCCTGCCAGGGTCTACCCCCACCAGCCCATGCACACAGAGATACTATTGGTAGGATGCCTTGCAAAAGTATTCACCCCCCTTGACTTGTTACCTATTTTGTTACATTACAGCCTTAAGTTCAATGTTTTGTTAATCTGAATTTTATGTGATGGATCAGAACACAATAGTCTAAGTTGGTGAAGTGAAACGAGAAAAATATTTACATAAAACTATTTTTTTTAAATAGAAAACAGAAAATTGGCATGTGTGTATGTATTCACCCCCTTTGTTATGAAGCCCATAAAAAGGATGACAATAAGCCGTACGCTCCATAGAGTTGGGCTTTATGGCAGAGTGGCCAGAAGAAAGCCATTACTTTCAGCAAAAAACAAAACGGCACGTTTTGAGTTTGCGGAAGGGCATGTGGGAGTCTCACAAAATATATGGAGGAAGGTGCTCTGATCTGATGAGATTAAAATTGAATATTTCGGCCATCAAAGAAACCGCTATGTCTGGCGCAAACCCAACACATCACATCACCCAAAGAGCACCATCCCCACAGTGAAACATGGTGGTGGCTGCATCATGCTGTGGGGATGTTTTTCAGCAGCCGGGACTGGGAAACTGGTCAGAGTTGAGGGAAAGATGGATGGTGCTAAATACAGGGATATTCTTGAGCAAAACCTGTACCACTCTGTGCGTGATTTGAGGCTAGGACGGAGGTTCACCTTCCAGCAGGACAATGACCCCAAACACACTGCTAAAGCAACACTTGGGGGTTTAAGGGGAAACATGTAAATGTGTTGGAATGGCCTAGTCACAGCCCAGACCTCAATCCAATAGAAAATCTGTGGTCAGACTTAAAGATTGCTATTCACAAGCACAAACCATCCAACTTGAAGGAGCTGAAGCAGTTTTGCAAGGAGGAATGGGCAAAATCCCAGTGGTAAGATGTGGCAAACTCATAGAGACTTATCCAAAGCGACTTGGAGCTGTGATTGCCGCAAAAGGTGTTTTCACAAAGTATTGACTTTAGGGGGTGAATAGTTATGCACATTGACTTTTTCTGTTATTTTGTCCTATTTGTTGTCTGCTTTACAATAAAAAAAAAAAAACATCTTCCAAGTTGTGGGCATGTTCTGTAAATTAAATGATGCAAATCCTCAAACAATCCATGTTAATTCCAGGTTGTGAGGCAACAAAGCACAAAAAATGCCAAGGGGGGTGAATACTTTTGCAAGGCACTGTATTAGCCAATCACAGACTGTTTCTCCACAACATGCTTTGAAATGCTGCTGAGAGTTTATCTCTGATTGGTTAGTGCATCTAGTACTACAGAGACACTGTGTGTATGAGTTACAGGGGGCAGACCTTTGTTGGGACCTGACCTGAAACTGTAGCTGGCATCTCAGACTGTCATATATGTCAGAGACTGGTTACATGTGCAACTCTCAGGGTTTCAGTTCTAAGAAGTTAATTCATTGCCAGCCATAAGATGGGCACTAAGTGCCCGTTGTCAGACACATTATGATTAATAAAAGTATTCACTGGCTACAGGCTATGGCTTGGCAGGAGGGTGAGGGGCAAATTACACCTTTCACTGTGAAACTTTCCATTTTTACACCTCCTGTGTCTCATCTTCAACAACTTTCCAGCTATAAGATCCCTGCAGAACTAAATAATTATAGTGGGCAAGAAAGGAGATTTTGAAAGCAGGCAGGAACCAGTATGTATACTTATTTTGAATACATATTTTTTTTTCATCGTTCACTCGTTCCGACTCTCCGTGACCTCATGGACCGTAACACACCAGAACATATTTATGTCCATGGTCATGCTGATCCACTATTTATGGCTCTAGGGTCCTTCTCCAGTGGGCCACAGCATACAGCTCCTGGTATTCCTAGGTGGTCTCCTATCCAAGTACTGACCAGGTTGCAAGCTCATTGGAGCCATATTTGGCGGTTTTTTTACAATCGAAAAAAATGGCGGCCGCAAAAACAGGACAAAAACGAGGCCGAAGGCAGTAAAAAAAGAGCAGGAAGCCAGTAACACTTAACACAAGGCAGTAACACTCACCGCGAGGCCCCTAAACTACACGGGGGGAGAGGCTCGCAATGAGCGCTAGAAGTGATCATTGTGAAGCACGAAAGTTGTGGCTTGCCAAGGCCTGCAATGAGCGGCAAAGCGTGAGCCAAGTGATGAGTGCCAAAGGCGCTCAGCGTGGGTCTCGCGATGAGCGCTGAAGGTACAGCATTCCCAGCCTTAAAATTTTATTCCTGTCATTTTTGACGGGCACGTAGCTAGTTTTAATATAATGACAATGGGAATGTGGCATCTTAAGTGCAGTGAAAGTTATATTGTGAGCGGTACTTATAAAGTAAAAACGTCATATGTTTATTACAAATTAACGTTATTACCTACTAGATAAGCTTTGCGGATAAAAGCATTGTGGGTAAAATCTTTATTTTAATAGACAGTGTTGTGCCTGAAGGATGCCATGTTTCTGACATCCGTTCTTCCTGCTGGCTTGGGCTCTGAGTGGGTGTTTTCTACTAATTTGTTTTACTCAAGAGTGGAAGGAGGGGAGAGGGAGGGGGATTCGTTAATTCATTGGTGGATCCAAATATCATTTAAACAAAGGACACTTTCCTTCTCGCTACCAGAGGCCACTTGCATGAATGTGTCCGAACCTTGCTATGTACCCCCTTGTGCCTTGTATAATGAAGTATAACTGACATGGCAGCTTCCGTGCACTAGCAGAATCTGCTAAAAGTAAGGTTTTGGTCCTATATTCCGATGCCATATCGTAGAGTCAAGGCTTAGGTAAACTGTTAGGGTTGGGGTGAGGGTTAGGGTTAGTTCAAGGGTTAGGCTAACATTATAAGCTTAGAACTTCTCTCACATATTGGCAGCGCTTCAAAATATCATAAGTGCCATCTAGCGGTTGGAGGCCGCACTGCAGCGGCGAACCTGTCCTGACACCATAACAGGAAAGATCCAAGATTTTTTTGTTTAATGTTGTTAGTTTGTTGCATTATCACAAACATGATGTTTTTGGTCTTTTAATAATGAATGTCTGTTAGAGGTAGCCCAGACGTCCTGGTTTGGACTCAGATCCAGCTCTAGACAGCACTTTCTGTATAATAATGTATTTATTGAGGACGATCCGATTCCTGTGCTGTGCTTTGGGTCTGTGCAGTGTATTTATACCTTTGCATTATCTCGGTATCCTGTATTTCTATGCAGTTGGCTGCTGCCGGTGTCATCACCTTGAACAGCCCAGAGCTGTCTATATGAATGTTAATGAGGTCTCGCACACTCTAGTGTACAACCAGATCCCAGCTGTCTCTATGTACTAATACAGAGCCTGTATGAATATGCAGGAGGCGGCACATACAGAGAAATGCACTAGAGAAAAGGATCTGGAGAGACAGAGCTACTAATATAAAATGGAACAATGGAAATAGAACAGAAAGAAGCAACAATGTATCACTGTAGCTAAATAAATAAAATATCAATTAACACTTCTAATAAATATTATATTTATGTCAAAATTAAAAATATACTGTCATTATTCAACTTCCATCATTTCTAAATGCTCTCAGTTTCCTGCACCATCATATAGAGCAGTCAAAATAAAGCGTAGAAGGTGCAAAAACTATTTCACTTGATGCTCTTTCCAATATATTAGAATCTTATTTAAATCAAGCCATTTTTTTTACTTGGATGTGATCTGCCGTTCAGCTGCACCAAACAATATATATAACTTATGGGAAGAAAAAGATCCTGAAGTGACCATAAATAATAAGATCCCTCTGATCTATCCTGTTATGGTGTCGGGATAGACCCGCTGCAGTGCCGTCTCACCCACTAGAAGGCGCTGCCAATATTTTGCAGCGCTGTCGATATGTGAGAGAAGTTCTAAGCTTAAAATGTTAGCCTAACCCTTGAACTAACCCTCACCCCAACCCTAACCCTAACAGTTTACCTAAGCCTTGACTCTATGATATAGCACTGGAATATCAGCAGCGCCATCTAGCGGATTCTCACCGCCACTGCTGCTGTCTTGTGCTGCGCTACCATAAGAGGATAGGTCCGATCCCTCAATAGTTGATATAATCTCTTTGCTGCAATAAAACATATTAACATTTTATTTCCTTTGTGTCTGGTGCAACCAGGGGAAAAAGCTTCATTTTGTTGCAGCAAGCATTGTTCATGATCATTTGTAGGGTGTGTGTGATTTTTGATCCATTCAGCACATGCAAATCTAAATATAATACATCTGAATGAAAAACTGGACTATAAAAATCTATTATAAACAGATTGTAAGTTTGTGAGTTTTTAGTCTTGCGTCTGTGCTTTGGGGAAAGTGCTATGGACTCGGGATTCTAAGCTTAAAGACAGGGTCCTCCATCTTTGTAATGTTTTAATATAGTTTTGCCTTGATCACAATGTATGTATAACGCTACGGAATATATTGGTGCGTTACAAATAAACGATAATAATAACAGTAAATCAAGCATCAATTTTAAAAATGAAACATTTTTATTTGCTTGATTGTTTGTAATTTGTTTGATGTGGAGCATTAATGAAAACAAATATCCAATATATAAGATTATAAAAAATGATTTTCTCTGGGGAAAAAACTTACACTGAAAACTTCTGATTTTCCTCTGATCTTTACTCTGGAGCAGGGGCATAGGAACTGGAGGGGATTATATGAATAGGGGTCACAAAAAATAGCAAAATTAAACTTAATTATGCATTACTAGTTTTGGCCCTTGGTGGGCCAGCACTTTGGAGCAGTATGTCTTTACCAGGAAAGCTTTGACCCATAGAGTTGAATAGCACTATTCTGGGCCACAGTTTTTTTGTCTCTTTAAACATTTTCCCCCCCTTAGGCTCAGCTCTGGAGCCCAACCAGGGATGATGCTGATTGTGGAGGGTCCTTTAAAGACAGTAACCAGGGGATGCTTGACCATATTTCATATTTTTTTCACTGGAAATCCATCTATTCCAAAGCCTTGTAACTATAATCAATGTGTGTGGGTTTCTATATATTATATATATATATTTTATATTAATAAATATATTATTAAAAATCAATTGTATTATACATTTTATATCCATTTGTAATAATTTTATAAACACACAGATTTTCGGCTATTGTGCCACTTGAGTTGCCCTATTACACCTCACCACAAAATATTTCTGCATTTTAAACATAAATTATTTTAGTAATGATAGCTTGTTATGGACAACCCCTTGCTCAAAAATAGAAGGCGCACGCCTGAAAAATTACTTAAATCGTTCATGTACAACTAATTCTTATAATATATACAGATCACCGCCGCGTGGCTTCATCCACGAGTGCACTGCACCGGAAAAGTAAGGCTCTTGTTCGCTAAATCATAATCATTACCTTTTTCAATTTTTCCAGCTCGGAGATGGTGCAGCTAGAGGAGCAAATGTTCTCTCTGGTCCCTCGGAGACGAAGGACGATACATATTAGCTGCTTAATGATTTTGTACATTTCTGCTAATAAGCAGGTTACAGGAACAAATCAGCAAGACTCCACTACACAGACTCGGCCTTCACTTCTCCCAGTTCTGCTTGGACTCCTTGGCAGATATTCAGATTGTTAATGCAAGATTTACGTTTTTTTCCTTTACATGAGTATAATCTGCGGCAAAGTCTAATTATACAATAAATGTGTAGATAAGCCAGAATCATCCAGAGGCTGTGCCAACATGTTCGGGGCAGTGGTTTAGATCTACGAGGCTAGTAAATAAACTAACTTAAAGCGAAAACGTATTTCTGAGAAATACGGTTATTGCAGTGCACTCTGGGAAACTGGGCGGGGGCATGCATATGAGTCCACAATGCTTTTTTTTTCTCTTTAATACAATACATTGTCAATTTTTTAGCACATGCTTGCTGTATTAGACAGCTTTAAAGTATAGCATAGGATGGATTATGCACAAGATAGGAGACCTACCCACAGCTGTTTTGATCTCATTTGGACCTCATCAGTGTTGGGGTGACCCAGATCTAAGGCAGCTCATTTTCAGGGGGTGCGAAGGTGGTAAACATATTCACATCAGCAGGAAATTTGAGAAACACATATTTTTTACAATGAAATGAACACTGTATTTTAGGAAAAACCTCATACGTTTGTGAAGTGGTGTAAGACATAAACAAAAAAAAACTTTTAGAGAAAAATGTTCATTTTTAAAGACTTATTTTGCATCTAGAAATTGTTATCTTGTTTAACACCATCCAACTTTCACCAAGTACCATGGATGCCGTGGGGGTCTAACACAGATATCTTTTGTTTTTCTAATTAAAAGTTAGCTTTATACCTTTTTCCCTTAAATTAAATATTGAACATCTTTATGCAATTAATTTTCGGCTGTGGAGTTCCATTGTCTTTAATATGTTGTTTTGGATGCTTATTTAACAGGGTGAGTAAACTAGTGAGATGGCCATTACTTATACAGAAAGCACTGGCATTTTGAACTTTCACTCGCTCATTGTAGAAGGGGAGGCTACTCTTCCATTTAAGGTCTTCTGCACAAGTAGAAGCAGATTACCACAAACCAACATGGTAGCTCCCACTGTAGCATAATAACATATAATAGTTGTTAGCATTACCGACAAACTCGCAATTACATGTTAAAAGTTACGGGTATGACGGCGGCTGCAATGAGCGCCCACAAGACTTTGAAAAAGGCTATCAATAAGCGCAAAAGGTGCTCATTAACTGGCCTACGATGAGCGCCGAAGGCTGTAGGCCTTTGGAACTCATCGCGAAGCCAGCAAGACTTGGAAAACTGCCCAGGAAAAGCGCAGAAGGCCTTAGGAGCTAATCACCGGACACGCAAGACTTTGAAAAAATTACGGCTTTAATGGCCTCTATTTTCTTTAAGCCCGTAACTCGAAGCCTTAGGTGGACCGCTGAAAGACGCCAATTACTTCAAAAATTAATTTACAACCTCACTCACAGGCTCCCTGCCTCTCCCCCTGTGCTGTGTGTGAGGTTGTAAGTTATTTTTTGAAGTAATTGACGTATTTGGGAGATCGAAAATTGGTTAAGCAAGGAAAAAAATGGCGGCTGTAAAGCCATAATATTTTTTAAAAAGGCTCAAAACGAGTCCGGAGGCCGTAGGACTTAGGTGCTCATCGTGAGGCCCACGGGACCTGCCAAGAGACGGCCGCCCACCAAAACTCACGGACCGGGCAAGGAGGGTATTAATCAGAGAGGCAGCACAGAGACCTAAGGTAACCCTGGAGGAGCTGCAGAGATCCACAGCAGAGACTGGAGTATCTGTACATAGGACGACAATAACCCGTACGCTCCATAGAGTTGGGCTTTATGGCAGAGTGGCCAGAAGAAAGATATTACTTTCAGCAAAAAACAAAATGGCAGGTTTTGAGTTTGCGGAAAGGCATGTGGGAGACTCCAAAAATGTATGGAGGAAGGTGCTCTGGTCTGATGAGACTAAAATTTAACTTTTTGGCCATTAAAGAAAACGCTATGTCTGGCGCAAACCCAACACATCACATCACCCAAAGAGCACCATCCCCACAGTGAAACATGGTGGTGGCAGCATCATGCTGTGGGGATGGGAAACTGGTCAGAGTTGAGGGAAAGATGGATGGTGCTAAATACAGGGATATTCTTGAACAAAACCTGTACCACTCTGTGTGATTTGAGGCTAGGACGGAGGTTCACCTTCCAGCAGGACAATGACCCCAAATACACTGCTAAAGCAACACTTGGGGGGTTTAAGGGGAAACATGTAAATGTGTTGGAATGGCCTAGTCACAGCCCAGACCTCAATCCAATAGAAAATCTGTGGTCAGACTTAAAGATTGCTGTTCACAAGCGCAAACCATCCAACTTGAAGGAGCTGGAGCAGATTTGCAAGGAGGAATGGGCAAAAATCCCAGTGGTAAGATGTGGCAAGTTCATAGAGACTTATCCAAAGCGACTTGGAGCTGTGATTGCTGCAAAAGGTGGCTCTACAAAGTATTGGCTTTAGGGGGGTGAATAGTTATGCACATTGACTTTTTCTGTTATTTTGTCCTATTTGTTGTTTGCTTCACAATAAAAAAATTAAAAAAACATCTTCAAAGTTGTGGCATGTTCTGTAAATTAAATGATGCAAAACCTCAAACAATCCATGTTAATTACAGGTTGTGAGCCAACAAAACAAGAAAATTCCAAGGGGGGTGAATACTTTTGCAAGGCACTGTATATATATATATATATATATATATATATATATATATATATATATATATATATATATATATATATATATATATAGATATATATATATATATATATATATATATATATACATACATATATATAAAACATCAGTAAATATCTCTGTAGATGATGTATGTACAGGTTCGTCAGGGACAGTAACGCGTAATGACACAACATTACTCCGAGTGTCTCCTCTGTGCTGTTTATTGTTTGGCTTTTCTAACATTAACAATAAAAATGTTTTCCAAAACTACAAGAACACACACCAGGGAAGGGGGATTAAGGGTAATAATTGAATCTTGCACTTGCTTCCTTTAAGGTAAACATTCTCAGGATCTCTTGAGCAATAGAGATTTTAGAGGTTTCTGGAGGGGAAGTTCAGAGATTTAATGAAAAATGGTTAAAAAAAGCAGAACTCGCCGTATAAATATATCTATTGTGGTTTTACTGTGTGTACATACATATAAATGGGATGTAATTGGACGGAGTGTTAAGAAGTAGCCCGTCTATAGCAAGATGGCATTAGCCATCCATAAGAAACAGGTATAAGACGAGCTTTAGTAGTTTGGATGGCGATAGATACAAAACGAATCCCCATTTGCAGCTTGTACTACACTGCCCTCTACTGGCTGAAAATAAAATAATAAACATGGCACCGAGTCAAAATTGATACATTTGAAATGTAACCCTGGCGGAGGGGCCGGTGAAAGGGTTAAGGGACTACTGAACATTTGATAAATATTTTAGTCTAAAAGTATAATTAATCAGAAAAATGTTGAGCAGGTAGATGCTATATATAGATACTAGTAACTTGCCCGTCAAAGTTTACAAGATAATATTTGATGTGTCTCCTCCCTACCCCTCCCCTATGTCTCTTTCCCCTCCTCTGTTTCTTTCCTCCCCCTCTCCCTCCCTTGTGTCTCTTCTCCCTCCCCTGTGTCTCTTTCCCCATGTCTCTTCCTCCCTCCAATCTCTCTTTTCCCCCTATACTGTGTCTCCCCCCTCCCCTGTCTCTCTTTTCCCCCTATCCTGTGTCTTTCCCCCCCTCCTGTGTCTCCTCCCTCCCCTGTGTCTCTTTCCCATATCTTTTCCCCCTCTTCCATCCCCTGTGTCTCTCCCCCCTCCCGTGTCTCTTCCCCCATGTCTCTTCCTCCCTCCCCTGTCTTTCTTTTCCCCCTATCCTGTGTCTCCTTCCTACTCCCTCCCGTGTCTTTCTCCCTCCCCTGTGTCTTCCCACCCTCCACTGTGTCTCCCCCCGTGTCTCTTTCCCCCTCCCCTCTATATCTCTCTTTTGCCCCTATCCTGTATCTCCCCCATCCCCTGTCTCTCTTTTCCCTCTATCCTGTGTCTCCCCCCTCCTCCCTCCCGTGTCTTTCTCCCTGCCCTGTGTCTTCTCTCTTTTGCCTCTATCCTGTATATCCCCCCCGACCCCTGTCTCTCTTTTCCCCCTATCCTGTGTCTCCCCCCTCCTCCCTCCCGTGTCTTTCTCCCTGCCCTGTGTCTTCCCTCCCCTGTGTCTCTTTTCTACCCTTCTCCCTCCCCTGTGTCTTCCCACCCTCCACTGTGTCTCCCCCCCCCCCCCTCCGTGTCTCCTCCCCCCTCCCCTCCTAACGCAGTGCAGCTTGTACGGAACTCCATACAATAGTTTCCATAGTGTGCATGCGCTCCCACTGGAGCGTTACACACTACGGAAACTATTATATGTAATTATATATATATATATCCCAATATACAGGTCAATGCTAGATCAGTCTAAACAGCTTTACTCAATGCTTTTTAAGCCTCTAACTGATGGTGTGGGTTCCCTGATGGTCCAGTGGTTAGGATTTGGTGCTTTCACCACTGAAACCTGAGTTTGATTCCAGTCAGGGAACCAAGAGGTCACACAGGGTTGGGCCTGGTCAGTACTTGGATGGGAGACCACCTAGGAATACCAGGAGGTGTATGCTGTGATCCACTGGAGAAGGAACTGGCAACCCACTCCAGTAACACTGCCATGAATCCCAAGTGGATCAGCATGGTGTGTAATAGCTGTTGACTTCCATATCTCTTTAATATACATGCAGCATTGCAAGCCCCTTTGCTATACCCGTGCCACTTTTGCATGCAGTATACATTGCAGTCAGTGCTTACCATCTGATTATTGTCATTACTCAAGTACATAATCAGCTGGCACAAATCAGCCCAAACAGCTTCATAATCCGGTGAATTCCAGAAAATGAATGAGCAGATAAAAAAAACAATAGAGTAATAAAGAAGAAGATATTCACTGCTCACTAAGCATATTAAGTCCGTATTTGTACAGGAAAGATAGAGATGCAGCGAGCGAAACCGGTCTACACACCAACAGCAAATCCCCATCCCTCTGTCACACCATGAAGCCGTTTTGTGCCGTGATGTTTGACAATGGGTTAAAAGAAAAAATCGTCTGAAGCTAAATGATCGAAAGTAGTGTTCCCAATGTGTATCTAGTTTGCAAGCCCTCCCAGGTATACATACACATATATATATATATATATATATATATATATATATATATATATATATATATATATATATATACTAGCAACTCGCCTGTCAGGGAATGCTGTTTGCCACACAATGTAAGGCTTTTGGTCCTCTGAGTACCTTATGCGCTCATTGCGAGACTTTCCCCTGCTATTATTTTATATAAATATATTTTTTTATAATAATAAATTAATATACTTTACCTATTTTTAATTAATATATCCAGCAATCAATATCCTGAACAGCTAACAATCTATTTGGATTTTCCTGCAGCACACAATGTACATTTGCACTGTTGCTGCCCTGATGAGAAGGTGTCATCAATGTGCCAAGTGTGCAGTGTAAATAGGCTGCGGGCACGAGGGCAAAACGTTGGTTTAGTCGGGTAAAGCTCCGTTTTAGAATCGTAATGTTATTAGTGGTGTACTTTGTACCTCGTACATTCCTGGATAAAAGTCGTACGTGCCTGGCGGTGTTTTGCGTGTTTAGGGGTTGTGTAGTCTCGTTTTCTTCAGTGGCCATTTTTGTTTCGCATAGGCGATTTTCAAGTGGCAAAACTCTGGAAATTTGACTTAAATTTGCGTGCAACCTCACTCACAGACATCCCGGCTGTCCCCCCAGGCTGTGCGTGAAGATTTTTGTATTTTTTGTGTTTTTCGATGTGCACAGTTCGGCCGGTTAGTGGCGGTTTCCATTTCAGGTTGTAGGTATGATGCTTAAGTCGTGCAGGGTCGGCACTCATCTCCACCAGCGCAGTGAGCGTCTTCGGCGCTCCCTGCCAAAGTCGTGCTGGGTCGTAGGGATGAGCACCTCAGGGCCCGCAGTTGCATCGGGCTTGTTTTGCGAGCCTGCAGTTTTAAAGTTGTGTTATCAACAGTTTTTGGCAAGCCCGCGCTACTGAGAACTATATATGTGATGCTACCTCTACATAGTAGCCAGTCCCTCTCTACATCCACAGCAACATAGCATCCAATTTCTCTCAGCACCCACCTGCATCTTCTTTGCTCCCCCCTCACAGAACCCACCCCCTTTACTATGCTGTAAACCCGCCCTCCCACCTCTTCCCTGATACACATCCCCAGTGTGCTGAACTGCTCCACACTGCCACCTCTTGTTTTTAACAGGCACGGATCAATTTCCGGAGAAGTGGGGTGTGCAGCCAAGGAGACCAAGGGTGACCAGGGGGAGCTATGGCATATTGGGCTAGCGTAGGGAGGGGGCTACACTGGAGGAAAATAAGGTAATGCAAAAAAATATGACACAGCACTAGCCCCACCCAGAGGAGGGCCTGGGTGTATTGCACCACCTGCACCACTGGTTACTCCACCCCTGATCCTGTTGCACCAAACTGTCGGTGGACCCATTTCTTTCATATTGCACTGTACCTGTACTTGTATTTCTAGTTACCTTAATATTATTATTATAGTTTATTTGTAACGCGCCAACATATTCTGTAGGGTTCCGTAGAATTTGTCCTTTCTAATTTGCTAATTCTACCCACAGTACCACAGAAAATGGTGGTGCTTTATAACTAACTAGTAATAATACCACCTTCCAATGCCCACGTGGACCGGCTTTGAGGTCCAGAACACTTTTAACAGACGGATCCCATATGTACAGACGGATCCCATATGTGATACACTAAACTATTATCTAGTGAGGCTATGATTGGGATAAAGTAACCTCAGCTGATGATTGGTTCCTCAGTAGTGTCTCTATAACTCGGGGCAATTATACTGATATTTGTTCGGATCTCCTCATCCTTTGTTCCTGAAGACAGTAGAGAAGGTCTCTAGGGCTCAGGTTCTATGGCGGGTTTTGGGAACCACTGGATGAAACCTGTAAGTAAACCAAGATAAACATCTTTAAAATTGAATGCAAGGAATGGATAATTTGACAAGTTGCTTCTTATACTCAAAACACATTTGAAACCACTTCTTACATTGTTTTTCTATCTTGTTTCTCCACAAATGTGAGGTCTGGTGTACCAAGTGAGTGCCGCGCCCTGCTTCTTCATGCAGTTGGCTACTACTGGCCATCCCTGACATATTTGCCATTCTGTGCCATGTTGTAGACGTGACGTGCGTTGTCCCAGGGCAATGAAGAAGACTGAGGTGAGGCAATTATGGCGCAAACCCAACCAGCTACAAAGGAGACGTCAGTGTGACTCGAGTCTTATGTTCGGTGGGTCGGAGTTTATTCTTTGGATTGATTTACCACTACCTACCTTGGTTTGTGACCCCCAACCACCCAGTTGACGTGACCCTGCCCTAAGCACCTCCTTATCATAGTATTGGCAATGTGTCTATTGGCCACATATCTATCAATACCAAAATGGCCTCCACTCTGTAAAACCTTATCTACAGCATTGCCAAACCAATGGATTTGAAATGAATGATGTATTTAGTTCTTCGGCTGATCTATGCCCTACTCCTGTCATGTATTATACCTGTTCAAAGCAGTCTCCTTTTAAGTAACACATCACGTTCAGTCACAACGTAGAGCGCCGGAGACGTTGACAGATGTAACGCCGCTCTCGGAGAGATTACAAGCTTCTTGGTTAGTGATCAAGGGACTCTCCGCATACTGTTTCTGAAATTGCTTTCAAGTGACAGCATTTTTTGTTGCATGTGAAGGATAAGAAGCTGGCTTTGTCTTCGGGAAGTCGGTGAATATTTCTCTGCCACATAAAGCTGCTGAGATCAGGCAAAATAACTCGCCATTGTCTGAGTCTATCAAAGAATCGTCTTTCCATTTACCGTTGTGAGCTCTAAGTGTTCATTGATCTGACAAGGTCCGTACCCGGTCATTAGTCCATTCACCTTCTTGATCCAGATACATATACACTATATCTTATTTAATGAAACAATAAGACACAATGGCAAAGGAACGTCAGAACTGTAAGTGAAATACTTGGAGAAAACAGGACAGATATTTCTTATACAGTAATTATTTCAGACCAATTATCGGGATTAAGCTTTACCAATTGGGCTACCTTATCTATGTAATGTCACAAAGATAAGATTGTGTTAAAAAGGTAGCAGGCTTAGAAGAAGTGGCTAGGAATGTTTGTCAAAACCTTTTTTCTGCCAAGGGCAATTTGGATAATAACATAATTCGTGGGCCATACAAAATTATCAAATTAAAAATTAGCCTGCTATATATGGTCAAATATTAAATTAAAGGCATATCTAAATTTGCTGGATTATGAATGTATCTAATAGAGGAGAATTAGTAGTGTATGAAAATACTTTTTTGCATAAAAATATCCGAAAATAAACATTAATTACTGTGTTTATTGGCGTATAACACACACTTTTTCTCCCTGAAAATAGGGGGCAAATGATAGGTGCGTGTTATACGCCGATATTCCCTCCCCCCTCCTCATCCTCAACCTCCCTCCTCATTCTAAACCCCCCTCCTCAACCTAAACCCCCCTAAATACCTCCCCCTCACTTACCTGCTTCTGCTCTGGCCTCCGCTCCTTGACCGGGAGCGAATGTGACGTCACATGCGTGCCACGTCATTAGCATATACCAGGTGCCGGATGGGGGGGTTGGGGAGGGGGTTTGAGGAGGGAGGTTGAGGATGGGGTTGAGGATGGGGGGGATGAGGAGGGAGGTTGAGGAGGGGGTTGAGGATGAGGAGGGAGGTTGAGGATGAGGAGGGGGGTTGAGGTTGAGGAGGGGGGGGTTGAGGAGAGGGGGGTTGAGGAGGGGGGGGGTTGAGGATAGGGGGGTTGAGGGTGGGGAGGTGGAGGAGGGGGTTTGAGGAGGGGGTTGAGGATGGGGGGTTTGAGGAGGGGGTTGAGGAGGGAGGATGAGGAGGGGGTTGAGGATGAGGAAGGAGGTTGAGGATTTTGCTTCTTTATTTAAAATTTATTTTTTCCCCTGAAATTTCCTTCTTAAAATACGGTAGCTTACCTTGGATTTAGCTAAATTTCCTATGGTTTTTTGCAGTTGCATTTGATGGTGTAAAATCTCACCAAAATTAGCATGAAATTCAAAATCAGGCTAATACATTGTATCATTCTTCGCCTCCGTGGCTTCTGACGTGCTCAGTACAAGAACTGAGGCTGTAAGGGCAGATGTCTGCCAGCACTTCCTCTGCTTCAGAGACACTGCGCAAGCTGTCTCACTTGGGATGTAACTGCACTTATTACTAAAGGCTGCAAAGAATAAAATAGTCTCTGCTCACTCACCTCTCACACTCACTCACTTTACCCACACTCACTCACTCCTCTCCCCCTCCCCGTGTGCTCTGATTCACTGTGAGCTCAGACCCCGCCTACCATGTGATTCCATCTGCAGCAGTTACTTCCTGTGCTCTGTACCAGAAAGGTAAAACTGGGTACCTTGATGTACTTCCTGTGTGTACTTGGGCATATAACTCCATAAGTACCCTGAACTTTTCTATATAGCACATCTTTTTCTGATAATCACTGCCTGTTTCGTACCAAACATTTGAAACCCTTTAAATCATCTCTAGTCTCTCTCTCCCTATGTCAGTCTCTCTTCTGTGGCTCTCTCTACTGTGTGTCTCTCTCTTTCTCTCTCCAGCTTTCTGTCCGTACTGTCTCTATCACCAGCTTTCTGTCCTGTCTCCCTCCCCTTGTGTCTCTTCCTCTCCTGTCTGTCTGTCTCTCTCTCTCCAGCTTTCCCTGCCCCCCCCCCCCCCCCTTGTGTCTATTTCTCTCCTGTGTTTCTCTTTCTCCCCTGTCACTTTCTCTCCGGTCTGTCTCTGTCTCCCCCCCCCCCCCCCTTGTGTCCCTTTCTCTCCGATCTCTCTCCAGCTTTCTCTGTCCTGTCTCCCTCCCCCTTGTGTCTCTTTCTCTCCGTCTCTCTATCTCTCTCCAGCTTTCTCTGCTGCCCTTGTGTCTCTTTCTCTCCTGTGTATCTCTCTCCAGCTTTCTCTGCCACCCCTCCTTATGTCTCTTTCTCTCCTGTCTCTCTTTCTCTCCTGTCTCTCTTTCTCTCCTGTCTCTCTCTCTCCTGTCTCTCTCTCCTGTCTCTCTCTCTCTCTCTCCTGTCTCTCTCTCTCTCTCCTGTCTCTCTCTCTCTCTCTCCTGTCTCTCTCTCTCTCTCTCTCTCTCCTGTCTCTCTCTCTCTCTCTCTCCTGTCTCTCTCTCTCTCTCTCCTCTCTCTCTCTCTCTCTCCTGTCTCTCTCTCTCTCTCTCTCCTGTCTCTCTCTCTCTCTCTCTCCTGTCTCTCTCTCTCTCTCTCCTGTCTCTCTCTCTCTCTCTCCTGTCTCTCTCTCTCTCTCTCCTGTCTCTCTCTCTCCAGCTTCCTCTGCCACCCCTTCTTATGTCTCTTTCTCTCCTGCCCCCCCCCCACTCTTACTAGCATTATATTTATACATGTCTTTTGCACATCTGATTATTTTGTATTGTATCACTAAATGACCATTGTAGTCAATTCACCTCAATACGACACTAGTGTTAAGTATTGAAATTGGCAAATTTATCAAATAGTGTATGAGAATTGTTTCTCCGTCATATGTCAGGAAAGTCTTGGGTACTAGTCTATTTGGAAGCCACATCCCGGCTGCGCCACAGCCCCACCTGGTGGTGTAAAAAAATGTACTGCAGGCAAAGAACTATTCCATCCTTCGATCTGGTTTATAAGGCCGACAAGAAGAGGTATGAGAGGCGCGCTGGCCTTTCTGTCGACTCAGCGCCGTTCGAGTTGCGCAACGTCTGAGGATTAAATAGTTATTTGCATGCAGTACATTTTTTGCACCACCAGGTGGTGCTTTGGCACAGCCGCACGCCTCAGTGTTCTGACCGGATGCGGCTTCCAAATAGACTAGATCCAAGCCTTGAGAGTCTCTTATCCCCATTTTAATGAAACGCTTGATAAACAAGCAAAGATAATTGCCATTGTTTATGGCTCACATGGAATTCCATATGGCTAAAAAGGGCCCAAAGACTTTCCAATATCTACACAGGACTCATAATTTTTCTCCATTTCCTTTTCATGACTACAGACTTACATATAAAGAAACGTTTGGAACAATTTTTTCATTGTACACATACAAAGGAAAGGTAGGGTTCTGAAGAAAACAATTTGGGAAACGCTTGTCTGGGGTATCATGAAGACTTATAATAACTTAATATTTACTTAACTTGTCCTTCGTTACAATGAGAAAGGGTTTGGGATAAATTAGGGTCAAACTCTAGTGTTACTTCTACTCTTCTGTTTCTATTGACACCAGGTTTTAGTGAAGTTTCCCCAAACACAACATCCATCAGGAACGTCTCCAGACAGCAAGATATGGCAGAACAAGGTCAAGGCCAGATGTAAGGAACTGTGAGCTTTGTTTAAATGGTTATTTCCTGCGCTGCCATCAGGGACAGATGTATGTTGTGTATACGCCATTAAGATCTATCCTGCCAGGAGCTAGATAGTAATTGTAACACTTGACCATCTCCACCTGGATCCTATAAATAGGGAGTTAGACTGAGCCTCTGTGCTCAGTCAGTGAGATATTGATCCTTGCCCTAGAATATTCCTGATTCACATGATATTTGACCTTGGCCTGTTTGGTTCAGGAGGAAGGCAAGATGGGAAATCCAGATTGTGGGACCATTTGATTTCTCCTTTTCCTCACTAATTTTCTGGCTCCATCCCAGAGTTCCCCGCTTGTCTGGCTCCATCCCAGAGTTCCCCGCTAGTCTGGCACAATCCCAGAGTTCCCTGCTAGTCTGGCACAATCCCAGCGCTCCCCGCTAGTCTGGCACAATCCCAGAGTTCCCCGCTAGTCTGGCTCCATCCTAGAGTTCCCCGCTAGTCTGGCACCATCCCAGAGTTCCCCGCTTGTCTGGCTCCATCCCAGAGTTCCCCGCTTGTCTGGCTCCATCCCAGAGTTCCCCGCTTGTGTGGCTCCATCCCAGAGTTCCCCGCTTGTCTGGCACAATCCCAGAGTTCCCCGCTTGTCTGGCACAATCCCAGAGTTCCCACTAGTCTGGCACAATCCCAGAGTTCCCACTAGTCTGGCACAATCCCAGAGTTCCCACTAGTATGGCACAATCCCAGAGTTCCCACTAGTCTGGCACAATCCCAGAGTTCCCACTAGTATGGCACAATCCCAGAGTACCCCGCTTGTCTGGCACAATACCAGAGTTCCCCGCTTGTCTGGCACAATACCAGAGTTCCCCGCTTTTCTGGCACAATCCCAGAGTTCCCCGCTAGTCTGGCACAATCCCAGAGTTCCCCGCTAGTCTGGCACAATCCCAGAGTTCCCCGCTAGTCTGGCACAATCCCAGAGTTCCCCGCTAGTCTGGCACAATACCAGAGTTCCCCGCTAGTCTGGCACAATACCAGAGTTCCCCGCTAGTCTGGCACAATACCAGAGTTCCCCTCTAGTCTGGCACAATCCCAGAGTTCCCTGCTTGTCTGCCACAATCCCAGAGTTCCCCGCTTGTCTGGCACAATCCCAGAGTTCCCCGCTTGTCTGCCACAATCCCAGAGTTCCCCGCTTGTCTGGCACAATCCCAGAGTTCCCCGCTTGTCTGGCACAATCCCAGAGTTCCCCCGCTAGTCTGGCACAGTCGCAGATCTATCTACTTGTCTGCACCATTCCAGAGTTGCCTTCCTGACTCTGGCTACCTGAATCTGACCACCAGCAATAACCTCCTGCCTCCTGCTATATGTCTAATCCATTTTTATGTCATCTCCCTACATATCCAGGGAGTTGAGCCTTGGAAATGTGTGTATAGGCCCTCGAGCACTTCTCTATCAAGATATTTATCTTTTCATCCTGTTGAGAATTTCTACAATTTAGGTGATTATACTTTCTAATATTTTAGATGATATACTTATGCTTACGAACTTTTCTTTTTCTATATACTCTATATAATATTCTACAACTCAACAAAGCAAACCAAGAATTAAAGGTGGAATACAATGATCTTGATTAGTAGGATCTATCTCCTGACTCGGAGAGGTGTGAGAAAGTGCACAGTAAAGGGAATTAAAGTCTTCATTTGCCAGTGAAGGCAATCCCCATATGAGGAAGGGACATGAAAGAGGCTGGGAGATGGAGACCAATCCAATGACTGAAGACCATAAGCAAGAAGCTGAGCCTTCAACTACTCTGACCATTCTCGTTCTTAGAAGTTCTTACCTATGGGTTGTGAGGTAGAAGAGCAATACATCGGAGACCCATACACAACAAGGGACACACTATCTGCAAGCCCCAATGGTTTTCCAAGTGGCCTGGAACACCATAATTTGTCCACACACTCCTTACCGAGTAAGCATAATAATTATAATTGTTCTCGGTCTAGAATTTTGCATATTATAAGGTCAGTGAAATAGATATGTATCATATTTTAGATTTCAGTGGTCCAATGAGTGTAGACAAACCTTGCATAACGTATTAAAGGAAGTATAATTCAGTCATACCATGATATGTAGGTGGTAGTTGTGTGTCTGTGAGAGAGAGGTGTTTACATTTCTGTAGAGCTGTGGTTGAATCTATTGATGGAACGTCCTGATTCTGCATCAGTGTTCAACCCCATCCAATTATATAACAAAAGCTCTCTATGTTCATTCTCTACCACTGATACACACATCCTCATAATCCATCTCTCAGGGAGTAATGTAACAAACATAAAATGGATTTTCTACACAAGAACTGGTAACATTTTTCCCATTCATCACACCACACACGTTTTAGAATGATTCATTGTTTTTTATTTCTATCCATTATTTCAAGAATCAAATGACATGATTTTCTCTCCTTTGTACACACATAACATGTTAATATTTTACAAGGTTATCTGAAAGTACAGTATTGAATTTCAACGTGTATAAAAGAACCAAAATGGTCTGGGACTGGGTTGGATGACACAGAAAAGCTGCTGCTAATAATAATCATCATCAAGGTCTTGCTGTGCTACAAGAAGTACATATTCAATAACTAAGTATTGCTCACTGGAAGAAGAGTTGGACCATATCGTACCAAATCTGTAATTGTTGGCAATCAACTATATTGGTGAAACTGGGTGCCATTTTGGATTTTCAGAAATGTTTACAAATATTATCTAAAATAATTATCATGACATGGTCTCAAAAAATAATAAATACTTTAATTGGAAACTATATGATCCGGAAAAAATCACTGCAAAAGTGTGTAAAAGATACATACTATCTAAGAAAAATCCTGAGAACCTGAATACAGATAAATCAATGAGGGAAAAGGAAATTAGATCGAATATGTCTCCTGTGAGAGTAGATAACTATAACAGATATAACAAGACAATCCTAATATATCAGAATAAACTGATAGTCCTGAAAAATCCAGGATAATCTGGTAATCATAGGTATTGTCAGGATACAATAAATATAAAAATAAAGAAAGTACTAATAAATAGTAAAAACAAAAAAATAGAGGCAGAATAATAACCACTGCAATAGTAATTAGGCCAATACAGTTAAATATAGCAGGATAGCTTATTTATTGAAACCAATAAAATAAGGGCGCATATATACAGTTGCAAGCAAAAGTATGTGAACCCTTTGGAATGATATGGATTTCTGCACAAATTGGTCATAAAATGTGATCTGATCTTCATCTAAGTCACAACAATAGACAATCACACTCTGCTTAAACTAACAACACACAAATAATTAAATGTTATCATGTTGTTATTGAACACACCATGTAAACATTCACAGTGCAGGTGGAAAAAGTATGAGAACCCCTAGACTAATGACATCTCCAAAAGCTAATTGGAGTGAGGTGTCAGCCAACTGGAGTCCAATCAATGAGATGAGATTGGAGGTGTTGGTTACAGCTGCCCTGTCCTATATAAAAAACACACTCCAGTTCTGGGTTTGCTTTTCACAAGAAGCATTGCCTGATGTAAATGATGCCTCACACAAAAGAGCTCTCAGAAGATCTACGATTAAGAATTGTTGACTTGCATAAAGCTGGAAAAGGTTATAAAAGTATCTCCAAAAGCCTTGCTGTTCATCAGTCCACGGTAAGACAAATTGTCTATAAATGGAGAAAGTTCAGCACTGCTGCTACTCTCCTTACGAGTGGCCATCCTGTAAAGATGACTGCAAGAGCACAGCGCAGACTGCTCAATGAGGTGAAGAAGAATTCTAGAGTGTCAGCTAAAGACTTACAAAAGTCTCTGGCATATGCTAACATCCCTGTTAGCGAATCTACGATATGTAAAACACTAAACAAGAATGGATTTCATGGGAGGCTACCACAGAGGAAGCCACTGCTATCCAAGCAAAACATTGCTGCACGTTTACAGTTTGCACAAGAGCACCTGGATGTTCCACAGCAGTACTGGCAAAATATTCTGTGGACAGATGAAACTAAAGTTGAGTTGTTTGGAAGAAACACACAACACTATGTGTGCAGAAAAAGAGGCACAGCACACCAACATCAAAACCTCATCCCAACTGTGAAGTACGGAGTGGGTACATCATGGTTTGGGGCTGCTTTGCTGCGTCAGGGCCTGGACGTATTGCTATCATCGAAGAAAAAATGAATTCCCAAGTTTATGAAGACATTTTGCAGGAGAACTTAAGGCCATCTGTCCACCAGCTGAAGCTCAACAGAAGATGGGTGTTACAACAGGACAACGACCCAAAGCATAGAAGTAAATCAACAACAGAATGGGTTAAACAGAAGAAAATACGCCTTCTGAAGTGGCCCAGTCAGAGTCCTGACCTCAACCCGATTGAGATGTTGTGGCATGACCTCAAGAAAGCGATTCACACCAGACATCCCAAGAATATTGCTGAACTGAAACAGTTCTGTAAAGAGAAATGGTCAAGAATTACTCCTGACCGTTGTGCACATCTGATCTGCAACTACAGGAAACGTTTGGTTGTAGTTATTGCTGCCAAAGGAGGTTCAACCAGTTATTAAATCCAAGGGTTCACATACTTTTTCCACCTGCACTGTGAATGTTTGCATGGTGTGTTGAATAAAAACATGGCAACATTTAATACTTTGTGTGTTATTTGTTTAAGCAGACTGTAATTGTCTATTGTTGTGACTTAGATGAAGATCAGATCACATTTTTTGACCAATTTGTGCAGAAATCCATATCATTCCAAAGTGTTCACATACTTTTGCTTGCAACTGTATATATATATATATATATATATATATATATATATATATATATATATATATAAATAACATATAGCAAGAAAAAAAATTCTTATACTTGCGATTCTTGTTCCATATGACACTATGAAAAATATTAGCCTGCTCGAGAAAGCCTTTTAGTGATACAGTAAATACTGCCTCCAGGATGAAGATATCAATGCCAACGGGCCGTTTCGTCTCTCTCAAGCAGGCTAATATTTTTCATAGTGCCATGTGTTTATTAGTACTTTATGTATTTTTATATTTATTATATCCTGACAATATCTATGATTATCAGATTATCCTGGACTATCAGTTTACTCTGATATATGAGGATTGTCTTGTTATATCTGGATACCCATATGGGAGCCTGTTATAGTTATCTACTCTCACAGGAGACATATTAGATCTAATTACCTTTTTCCTCATTTATATTCCTGTATTCAGGTTCTCAGGATTTTTATTAGATAGTATATATCTTTTACACTATTTTTTCGGATTATATAGTATCCAATTAAAGTATTTATTATTTTTTGAGATTTAATAAGGGGTGTCAAGCACCTAGGATATTTAGAAAGGTCTATTCAGATCTTATTTGTATTGTTAACATGACATGTTGTTGGTGCTATATTGGCCATTTAATTTTTGGACACCTTAGGCTTTTGTGATACAAGAGGCCCCAGAGTGTGCTATTTCCAATTTGATTTCACATTAAGTAACTGGAGATATACACAGGGCAATGGGGGAAGGCACCCTAATGAACTTTAAGGGCAACCTCCTCTTATTTTTATTATTATACAAAACTTTTAAATTGGTATTAATAAACAGATTAAAAAAATTGATTTTCTAAATGTAAACAAAACATGTTTTACTATAAAGATTAAAATGTGTATATTTATGTGTTGCTCAAATCTGCCAACCCCACTCCCCCTGGCATGTTCATTTTTATTTCTGTTTGCACCGAGTTATTGAGAGTCTTGAATATGCTTATAATGTAAGAAAGTTTATAAACACTTCTTAATAAAATAATGTAATAATAAAAGATTAAATATAGTAAAATCCAGACACCTTCCATTTCCCTTTAAGTGAAGTTTTAGAAATGACTACTGGCTACTAAAGCCAAAGAATTACACAGTAACCTGGTAAACAACTGTGTTTTTTTTTTAATTTTAATTCAGTTTTTAATTTGTTAGTAGAATTAAAAGAAAACAATAATTGAAATAATAAATACATATTTATTAATTTTCATTGCTAAGGTTGTTATGGATTCAGTTACATTTTATTTAAAATATATAAAAACCGCCAACAAAACATGTTCCAACTATTGTTCAAAATTTAATGAGCAATTAATTTTAATGTGTTTTTACGGCACCGATAGGGCGTTGCCGCGATTTTGCGCTCAAGATCAGACAATACCGGCCCACGATCCCAACATACCAGTGAGACAATAAAACGCTATAAAGACAATCTCTATTTATTTTTTGCTCAGAGATAAATCGAGGCACAGCAATTATAAAACATTTACATTTTTTTGACGTTATATTTTACACGGAACGAAAGCCAAACAGGAGGCAAGATGATAATTATAGGCACAACTCCAAGCAATAAAGCTCAATTAAAGTGCATTTTTTTGTTTCCTTGTGTTTCATCATCTTAATTACCTAATTGTCCTATACACACAGAAAGTACAGTAGTTTATATTTTGTTTTAAAGATATTGCACACATTTTAATATAAGATAATTTAAGATGTTATCTTTTAAAAGCAGATTAAACGGATTGGACGCAGCAAAGCGAATGAGATCCTGGATTCACTACACTCCATAATCACGAGCGCGGGGTCAATATGGCGCATCCAATTATGGCAGCCACAGTACTGGATTGTTGTTAAATGCAACTAAGTGAAGGCACTCTACCATATATCACATTTTCCCCAAATATTTTCAATAATTAAAAGGACTATAGTGTTCAAAAATATATTTTGAATAAATATAGTTAACAATGGGAAGAAAAAAAATAAATTGCACTTTTTATGTTATTAACTTTAAGTGCAATTCTTGCTTACTGCAGGACACCATTTTTATGATTTGATTCTTTCTGCTGCTTTCTTAGAAGGGAAATGAGCTTTCCATTAGTCCTGTTGCACACTGACAGTTGTAGCTACCACTTTCCTACCACAGCAGAAACTACAATGGCATAATTGGATAAGGTAAGACAGAGAGAAGCTGGATTATTTATTTTTTACACTGTAAACATGTTTTACCCATTATCAAATATAGTTGTTCAAAAGAATATATATTACATACAGGTGTACGATGGCCCTTTAATATATAAAGGTGGATGAAATAGGAAAGAGTGCATCACATGATTACCTTGTATTTGTTAGAGTTGTATATTGCGCATAATAATGTGTATTTTATATAATCGTGCACTGCTGCTTTAATAGGAAGCCACTTGTAAGCTACATATGTGTTTAAGCAGATCTAGATTGCCATAGTCCTACATATGTCCGTCAGTATATATAGGGGACATTACCCATTGTTGTAGGTTTCTACACAACTTTCTCTATACATCGCTAACCTGTAACTTAATTCTACAATAGAAGCCGCTCGCACCCAAAAGTGTTAAAGGGATAGCACATAATAAATATGTTCAGGGATCTCTAATGATCAGTCCCATCAAATACACTAATGATCGGACATAATCAGCCCGGCACCAAAAATAAGTGATATCACAAAGTACTTCATTAAGTAAATAACAGTATTAAAATGGTCTAATTGCTCCCCTGCAAGTATTGTAAAATAGGTGATAAGGGAGGGAAGAGAGAAACGAGAGAGAGGGAAGAGACTAGAGAGGGAGGGAAGAGAGACACGAGAGAGGGAGGGAGGAAAGAGAGGAAAGAGAGACAAGAGAGAGGGAGGGAAGAGAGACACGAGGAGAGAGGGAGGGAAGAGATAGAAACGAGAGAGAGGGGGGGGGGAAGAGACAGAAACGAGAGAGAGAGGGGGGGGGGAGACAGAAACGAGAGAGAGAGAGGGGGAGGGAAGAGAGAAACGAGAGAGAGGGAAGAGACTAGAGAGGGAGGGAGGAGAGACACAAGAGAGGAAGGGAGGAAAGAGAGACACGAGAGAGGGAGGGAAGAGAGACACAAGAGAGGGAGGGAAGAGAGACACGAGAGAGGGAGGGAAGAGAGACACGAGAGAGGGAGAGAAGAGAGACACGAGAGAGGGAGGGAAGAGAGACACGAGAGAGGGAGGGAAGAGATAGAAACGAGAGAGAGAGAGAAACAAGAGAGAGAGAGAGGGGGGGGGGAGGGAAGAGAGAAACGAGAGAGAGAAAGAGAGAGAGAAACGAGAGAGAGAGAGAGAGAGGGAGGGAAGAGAGAAACGAGAGAGAGAAACAGAGAGAGAAAGGGGGAGGGAAGAGAGAAACGAGAGAGAGGGAAGAGACTAGAGAGGGAGGGAAGAGAGACACGAGAGAGGGAGGGAGGAAAGCGAGACACTGGAGGGAGGGAAGAGACACGAGAGAGGGAGGGAAGAGATAGAAACGAGAGAGAGAGAGAGAGAGAGAGAGGGGGGGGAGGGAAGAGAGAAACGAGGGGGAGGGAAGAGAGAAACGAGAGAGAGGGAAGAGACTAGAGAGGGAGGGAGGAGAGACACAAGAGAGGAAGGGAGGAAAGAGAGACACGAGAGAGGGAGGGAAGAGAGACACAAGAGAGGGAGGGAAGAGAGACACGAGAGAGGGAGGGAAGAGAGACACGAGAGAGGGAGAGAAGAGAGACACGAGAGAGGGAGGGAAGAGAGACACGAGAGAGGGAGGGAAGAGATAGAAACGAGAGAGAGAGAGAAACAAGAGAGAGAGAGAGGGGGGGGGAGGGAAGAGAGAAACGAGAGAGAGAAAGAGAGAGAGAAACGAGAGAGAGAGAGAGAGAGAGAGAGAGAGAGAGGGGGAGGGAAGAGAGAAACGAGAGAGAGAAACGAGAGAGAGAGAGAGAGAGAGAGAGGGAGGGAAGAGAGAAACGAGAGAGAGAAACAGAGAGAGAAAGGGGGAGGGAAGAGAGAAACGAGAGAGAGGGAAGAGACTAGAGAGGGAGGGAAGAGAGACACGAGAGAGGGAGGGAGGAAAGCGAGACACTGGAGGGAGGGAAGAGACACGAGAGAGGGAGGGAAGAGATAGAAACGAGAGAGAGAGAGAGAGAGAGAGAGAGAGGGGGGGAGGGAAGAGAGAAACGAGGGGGAGGGAACAGAGAAACGAGAGAGAGGAGAGAGAGAGAGAGAGGGGGAAGAGAGAAACGAGAGAGAGAGAGGGAAGGGAGAAGCGAGAGAGAGAAGAGAGAAACGAGAGAGAGAGAGAGAGAGGGGGAAGGGAGACACGAGAGAGGTAGGGAAGAGAGACACGTGAAAGGGAGGGAAGAGAGACACGAAAGAGGGAGCAAAGAGAGACACGAGAGAGGGAGGGAAGAGAGACACGAGAGAGGGAGGGAAGAGAGACAAGAGAGAAGGGTGGGAAGTTATGAGAGAATGAGAGTTGGAGAAAGAGAGAGACAGAGGGTAGAGGAGGAGAGAGAGAAGACAATGAAGGGGTTTGAGGTAGAGGAGAAAAAGAGGGAGAGATGGGAAAGAGTGATTTAAGGGGAGAGAAAGATGGAAGAGCGAAATGGATGAGTGTGAAAAAACAAGGGAGGATAGAAAAAGATACAGAGGAAGAGAGAATGAGACGAGAAAGGGAGAGATAGAAAAAAGTGAGAGATGAGAGACAGCAAGAGCGCACTTAAAGTCTCACAAAGCTGCATTTGTTAAATATAGGACTTTTTTTCTTTGTTGAATTAGAAAGACGGTTTATGACAATGTGTCGCAGTATTTTTCAAATTTCAAATAAAGGTCTCAGAGCAAAAAAAAGGGTTAACAAGTTTAATTGTACTTGGGGGCTTGCCCTCTACCAGCCAATGAGATCTACAGACGCACACATGCTCTCTGCATTTCCTGTTAGTTGCAATGAGGTTTCAACGGATTTTACTTGATATTTTTTTCTTTTGTGTGTCTGTGTATTGTTTGTGCGCCGACACAGCAAGACTGAGAAATAAGGAATAAAAAAAGACTGCAAGCGCCTACATAGATGTGATATTACCTGTAAGGTTTGGCGACGCGGACTAAGCGCTGCACAAGCCAATTAGACTTCTTAAAAAAAACATCAACATTAATATAAATAGCACGTGGGAGGTGCGAGAGACTTTTCCCCATATAAATAAGATTTTGTATAAAACAATACTGAGTTACACTGGGCCAAACATGTTTTGACGCATAACTGGGAGATAAGCTCTTTATCCTGTTAATTAATAAAATTATTAGAATGCACTAATGAAATTATTTTTAATAAATGCACTTGCTATAAAATAAATTTAGTTTACATGCTGCATATAATTACTTTAGAATGTATATATATATATATATATATATATTTATCTCTTCTGGCAATAGGATAGGCCTTTAAATGCTATTATTGAATAGCTTGATTCTGGAATGAAGGCTTAATAATATATAGAGGAAAGATCATTAAGTCTAAGGTTGTAATGGCAGCAGAATAAATGCACATAATAGTTAAAACTTTTTTTTAAAAACATTTAAAACATTTTGCCCAAGATCAAGCTAAATTTATATCTGAGGCTTAAGTGGATATATATATATATATATATATATATATATATATATATATATATATATATATATATATATATATACTCCCTGTAGGGAAATCCTGAATCTTTCATTAAACGGTCTCAGCAAATAATTCAAGTTATAAAATTTGCTGATTCTAAAAAAAAAAAAAAAAGTTCATTTTTTTTTACCATTACAACTACATAGAGAAAACGGCAATGTAGATTACACAAACACAGCATTGTGTCCGGTTGGGTATAAGCAAGGATGAATGGTTTCCATCTTTACAGACATATAAAACCATAGACTATTTTATAAAATTATGTGCTTCATTATTAGAAGAAAAAAAAATCTAGTGGTGACAAGTGAGGACGTCTATTTGTGCAAATGGTTGTGGCAGTTTCAAGGAATTTCTATCAATATTTTCAACAATGCTACAGGTTCATAAAGTAGGAGCATGGAGTTAAAACATGTATGTATATATATATATATATATATATATATATATATATATATATATATATATATATTATACAGTAGCAAGCTCTGAATTGTTAGGATAACACACAAGAGCTCAGTTACGGGTCAATGTGTAATTATATACAGTATATATATATATATATATATATATATATATATATATATATATATATATATATATATATATATATATATATATATATATACACACTTTGCATAACTTTGCATGTGCTACATCATAATCACTTCAAATGACACAACCTTAACCTCCCATACATAACCAGCCAAGGATTCATAATAATAATAGCAACAATAAAAATACATTTTTATGTGTAAAATTGACTTTTTCACCTCAAAATCAAGCTTGAAAAACTTGCTATACATAGGCATTATTTCAATATTACTAGAGATAATCATTATTGTTTATGCTGCATTAGTAATCAAATGTGTAGATTGGGAAAACTAATTAGTGATAATGAACCAAAATAATAACCTACACCCAAATG
This sequence comes from Discoglossus pictus, assembly GCA_027410445.1. Taxonomy (NCBI): domain Eukaryota; kingdom Metazoa; phylum Chordata; class Amphibia; order Anura; family Alytidae; genus Discoglossus; species Discoglossus pictus. Next base: position 17,897,858 of record CM050171.1, read on the forward strand.
TTTTTACACAGTGAGATCTCTCCTCCATCCCTAAGAGCAACAAGCCACAAATTAGCATACTGAGTTGCACATTAGAATAAAAATGCAGCACAAACATCAATTACTATCCAAGAAAATACAAATTACTAAAATAATGTATAGCCATTTTTTTTTAAAAGAAACAGACTGTTATAGAGGGACTGTGTCCATTAAAACCTTACCAGGATCTGGATTTTTGTTACATTTTTTTTTTTTTCTTTGTTTGTTTATTGTTTTAGTTACATTTTTTTTTTCTTTACTGTGAAATCTTGTGATTTAATTTCCTCCCTGAAGAAGCAGACTCTGACTCTGCTTCCAGAGTATTTCCAAGGGAAGATCGCTTTAAGACAATCACATAAATTAACCCTTACATGCCTTCACAAGGATAATACACGTATACCGAAGCACGTCGTGTTTACTGCAGAAGATCTCTCTTCAGATCTCTTGTGGGCATGATAACAGGGAAAACAAGACCACAGAAAAAAATTATTTTTCTTTTTTTTTTTTTTGTAAATCCAGAACAAGGTAAGTGCTTTACTTACAATATAAGTCTCAGTTTGACCTTGGTAGATACAGCCACCATTTTCTCTACATGACAGTGACCTTCAAAATCGTACAATTCAGAGCTGAACACATTTAGCAGTAAAAAAAGAAATAATAATTATGTTTTTTTGCCCAATTTTGAAACAAAGTCTTGAAAGTACAAGTCGTGCTCGACAATTAATAGTACAATTAACTAACAACATACTAGTTACACATTGGCTCATTGAGACATTTTTATTTAAAGGGATGTGGAAGGTCTCTGGATTTTACTAAGAATTTAATATCCCTGGGTATCTATTTATTTTAATGTACTTTATTTTATTAAAAAAGTGCTTTTAAGCTCTAACAAATAGTCCCTGTATGGGTCTGCCCTCTGCAGCTCATGAAGACACAAACCCTGCAGTACCTATGTGCTGTACCCCATACTAAACAATCAGTTACACATGTGCCTGATAGGCTAGGACACTACACTGCAAATCCAGACCTACAGAGTCTGTGTCTGCATACGCTGACGTGGGCAGACCCATACGGTATTTGTTTGATTTTAGGCCGTAAAAACAGATTTTAATAAAATCCAGTGAATCAAAGTAAATAGACACATAGGGATATTATATACCTAGTAAAATAAAGGAAACTTCCACATCCCTTTAAATAACCAAAACATAACAGTCCGAAAAAGTGCATCATATTTTTTGCCAACACAGAACCTAATTGGTAATTAGTTATAGCAGTAATTAACATGATGTGCTATTAATAATTAGGGGAAAATGCTGTATAGTTGAAGAATGATTTAGTTTAGAAAGAAATGGCAAGAACAAGGTCAGTATATTCCTATTTTTATATCATTTATTTAAAAAAATGTGTTTTATACACTGCAAAAGGTATTTTTGAATGAAAAAATAAATTAAATTAAAATAATGGTTAAGCAATAGAGAAATAATAGGTATTGTGAAGTGAAACAAACCTGGGAGCATGTCGTATACAGTGCTGGTCAAGTCACACGTGTGCTTAGCTGTATATTTAAAGGCACCGTAATAAATCCCAAACTTGTGAACATACAATTTATTCCCATTATGTGTCATGTAATATGTGTAGACAATAAGAAATAATATCTAAACCCTTTTGTTTTAAAGGTTCACTTTAAATATTTAAAACATACTCATCGTAATCCATGAAAAAGTGTGGGATTGCAGTATCCCTTTAATGCTCCTTAAAGAACCAGCAGATACACTTGATTCTTGATTCCAAGATTTACTGGTCCCATAAAATTTACTATAGAAAACCACTGCAAATTATTTTACCTTATATATCAAATTAATATGGCTAGCCATACACCCAGTGCATTATTAAATTACATGTTTGTGTATATAATGTATTTATTCTTTGCCTGTACAAACAATATTATATATTAAAGACATTTTAGTTTAAATTTTTATAACCAATAATCGGAAATAAATTACTGTACACATTTAACGAGCTTGATTGCAATCCTGGAGGTGGATTTTAAATATACATTTTCAACATCCTATTAAAAATGTTTTGAGGTTGAAAATAAATAATTTTTCTGTTTTTTTTTTTCTGCATTGCACCCAACAATATTTACTGCCATGAAAATAGTTTAAGAACATTTGTGCATTTTGAATATTTTTATGTTTTTATAATATATCGTAATTGGCTCACATCACTTCCATGGTATTAGGAAATGTTTTTTTCTTTCTTTTTTTTCAGTTCTCAAGTAATGAAGAAGCCTGACTGATAACACGCAAAATGTTGTTTGGTTGTCAACCATTTTTAGGTCAAGAAATAAAATAAAAATGTTAAAGTGATCTAGAAGATGTCTGGATGTTACTACGTATAGTATCTGTTTACTTTTATGTACTTTATTTTATTATGAAATGCTTATAAGTTCTGTTTTTATTTATTAAAATCAAATAAATAGTCCCTGCACCAGTCTCCCCTCTGCAGCTCCCAAAGACACAGACTCTGTAGGGCTGGATGTACAATGTAGTGTCCTAGCCTATCAGGGACCATGTCTCAGAAAACATACTGTAACACGTGATCCCTGATAAACTAGCACACTACAATGCACATCCAGCCCTACAGGGTCTGTGGCTTTGTGAGCTGCAGAGAGCATACCCATACAGGAACTATTTGTTTGATTTTAGGCAGTAAAATATAAGCACCTTTTATTAAAATAAAGTACATAAAAGTAAATAGATACACAGATATATTATATACCTAGTAACACCCAGGAACCTGCATATCCCTTTAATACACCTAGTACATTAGGTAGGAGATGATGAGCCTTATTAGGTCTCTCAAACATTGAATTATATTCTGTATTTAGGTAATTATGGCTACATAGAACAAGAGACAAACATTAGTATAAATGACTGAAATAAGAAATGTGCCAGAGGGGAAAAAAATGCCAAAAAACAATACAACAAACAAAAAAAATATTTTTTTTTCATATTTAGCTTAAATACACAATAAAAAAAAAAATATATATATATATATTTCTTACCAATTGCAATGTTTTTTTTAGCTTAAATAAATACACAATGTTCTCAAATAATTCTATAAATAGGTACATGTACTTGCATAGGTTTTGGGGAAAAAAATATAAATGGCAGTTTGATAAACATTACTTATAAATATGATATACATTAGAATTGCGCAGTAATTTTGGTGAGTACAATATCTTTTTTACAGCAAAAAAAAAGGGTACAGATTAGGTGAACATGCTGCACTGTACAAGGCGGATATTAAAGAGAATTGTTAAATATTAATGGGGTAAAGTTTATGGATTCTACTTTATACATTTGTAATATTTAAAGGGATATGGACTAGGTATATAATATCCTGGTGTATCTATTTACTTTTATATACTTTATTGTATTACAAAGTGATTCAAGCCCTAGAGAATCTGTGTCTGCATACAATGCAGTGGGCAGACCCATACAGGGACTATTTGTTTGATTTTAGGCAGAGCTTATAAGCACTTTAAAATAAAGTGCAGAAAAGTATATATATATATATATATATATATATATATATATATATATATATATATATAATTTATATTTAGGGTACAATCCATATCCCTTTAATTAAATCATTGGGTTAATTGAAGAAAAACTGTACATTTTTGACGGATCAGGCTTACCACATTATAGAACCTATTTACAACTTGCAGATTTTTGTGAAAAAATAAACATAGTGCTGTGGAAGTAATTAGTTAACGAGACGAGGACAAAGTCATGAATACGGACAGAAAAAAAAATGTTCTCATGCATTGGAATTTCTTGCTCCAATCATCGATGGCTACAGATTAAGAAAGGCCAGAGATGACTTCACAAAGTTTCTCCAAGCTGGACTGAAACCTCAATTAAGACAAATACATATTTATTTATTATTTTTAAAAGAGTGCAATAAAACAAAAAAGGAAACGTGTTTCTCCTTTCCATTTTGTTCTATTTAAAGCAAAATAACATTTATGATACGCATTAAAGTCGCCAAAATGTCTCGAAACTGGAGACCATAATTTAATGCTTATCATATTATGTGTTATTGCTTTCTTAATGTGTCTTTGGTTGAGGGAGACGTGACAGCCGCTTTGGGGATGGGATCTCTGTAGTGTCTAGAGAGCTTTTCTGGGAAAGTGGCTTTGTAAGATTTGAACTTGATGTTTTTATTGGGGATTTGGTGGGTTCTTGAGCAACTACTGAAGGATGTAGACTTTCAGATTTAGGACTGCTTGCTTTTTTAAGTTTGGAAGCAAAATTACTTGGTGGTCGAAGCATGGTGGTCTGCCGGTTTGTCTGCTTCGAGGAATCAGATGAAAGAGCTCCCGTTGGCTTGGAGATACCTGTTGAGGGTGGAGATGGATGAATTGGTCTTGTGTCTGGCTTAATTAATGATGATGAGGCTTTATCCTTAATAGCACCCATTGGCTTGGGTGAGAACGAGAAACTTTTAGATGGAACCTGTGCATCTGGTTCACCAACTATTCCATCGTGAGACAACCGTTGGCTTTTCTGTACCACGGATTGAGAACCGTTTGACTTTTGCTCCAGAGATGAACTCAAGGCTGTTGTCCGTGCTTGAAGATCCTTACTAGTAGTTAAAGAGTTTGTGGGGTCTTGATGTGCGGACGTGGTATGGGTTTTCGGCTTATACAGCTGTAATGTCTTTGGCCTAGGAACATGGCCAGTGGATGATGTTTTAGGTGTTAGCTTAGATTGTAGGTCACTTTTTGGACCAACCGATAAAGATGGAAGAGCTGAAGTAACAGTTTGATGTGTGAATCCGCCATTATTAATAAGTGGTCCAGGACTTGAAGCAAGCTCTTTTGCTTTTTTAACCTCTCTAAGATTGTCTTCCAAATCTTTTATTTTTAACTTTTTGTTCAGTAACAAGCTGAGCTCTGTTTCCGGGATCGTGGGGACAACATTCCCAACATCTCCATTAAAGCAACACGAAAGTGGTTGCTGAATTTCCTTTTCTGGTTCACTTTGGCCCTCGATATGTGGCTGTTTTATTATTAATTTTCCCGAGCTGGGGTCTGTAGTACTGGGGATGTTGTTGGAACACTGTAGTACTTGAGGCTGTAGAAAAAGTCAAATAAAATCAAAACAGTTAAACAACATAATATAAATATAACATTTTTGCATTTATAAAATCAATATAATCTACAACGTCAATAACTTTTTGATGCACGAAAATGTATTTTTAAAAGGTATGATAGAACATGTGTCGCTTCAGTGTTCCTTTAAGGTAGCTCGGTCCCTCTGACGATGGTCTTAACAATGATATAAATATAGCTGTGTATTTCCAGGAATAGATGCTACATGTAATTAATAAAAAGTTAGCTGCTGAACAGAATAGCTGCTGAATATTTAAACACTTCAATTTTTGATTAAAAACTAACAATATTAAGTTTAGGAAATTAATATTAACACAAAACAAACCAAGTTGCAGAAAAACGCCATTTATTCTCTCTCTCACACAGTGGAAATGTAAAGTTTGTGGTTCAGATTGGTTTTTAAGCTATTTTATTTCAGGGATATATACTCTTTAGAAATATTGTTGCAGAGTGCTACAATGGGTTTGTGTGAGCCACAGACTTTACAAAGCCCCTTTTCTCCAGGAGGTCTGAAAGAGTTAACATCCATGAGCAACTGATTAGATGCACCTGATCAGATATGACTTAAGACTGAGCTTGGGTGTGGCTGCTGAATGGACTGCGTTTTTTGTTGGTCTGAGTTAAAGACACACACAGGAGTGTCTTTTGTTTCTTTTTAGCAGGAAAATTGAAAAGGAGAAGTGTGCTGCTTTTCTGAAGCCAGGAAAAGACACACAGACACCCACTTGGAGCTTATGAGCACTTGGAGAGGAGACTTGGAGCTCTGAAGGAATACAGGCCAGTGTATTTAAACAAACTATTGAACTTTTTTGTTTTTGCTCCACCCAGGGTTAGCTGGATGAGAGATGGATAGCAAGGGAACTGTCCAAATGTAAAGATTAAGTCTTGGTGAAAGCTTTATTATTATATTTTTGTACCACTGGATTTTCGTACCACTGGCTAAGGTTATAGTAACATTTGAAAAAAGTAGTAAAGCCTTTTTACCCCTTCATAAAAATGCCAGAAACACAGGCACAGCCCAAAGGGAGACTGGAAACTTGTCACAATATGCAATCATAAACAATTCACAAATATCAAAGCCAATCTAGAAACTCTGTACTTGACAGATGAGGGTTCCATTTGTTTTTTTTGTTTTTTAACAGAATAGTAGTAAAATCAGGTATCCAGGTGGTAAGAGAGGATCTGCCCAAGTTGCTATCCAATTTTTGACCATTTTAAATGTTCTTGCAGTGGCCACTATATTTACCCAGGAGGCTGTAATGAAGAAAGATAGACATTCATCAAAACATTCTTGAGACATCCTCTCCTACCCCCTGATGAAGAGAAGTATGTCTATAACCCTAAACATCAAACATAAGTTTCAAATGCTATATTTTGTTCTTAAATCTGATTTTATTGATATTTAGAAATATTTTAAAAAGACAGCTTAAAAGTCTTAATATTTGAAGGGTTTTTGGGCCAAAGCACACTTTTATTTATTCAAATTTAATTATAATATGTTGTAAAATATGTTGGTCACTACTTTTAGAATTTAGAAGCATTTAAAGGCCAGTTCAAAATGTATTTCAAGAACTGAAAAACTTTCCTTTTATATAGAAATTGAAAATTGTCAAATGCCCACTGAGACATGTCACAAGAATCCTATATTCAGAAGTGTTTATAGAGAAAATTCCATGTAATGACCATATATTAGGACAACTGTACTCCCATATTTAGACAAAACAATATTTAAAGGGACACAGTGGAGTATCCAATAAAATATGAATATTTGTAATTATGTGCTTTGTTTTTACTAAATTTTGACTGTCACACAGCTCAATAGATCCTCCCACAATAGCATCCTCCTTATCAATATCAAACTATCCATATTATCGATGATGGCTCCCTGATTTATAGTTTACTTTTGCAGGCAATTTGTCGGGAGTCACTGAACAGCCTCTATAGCGACCACAGGATACAATTAATCCACTAATGAGAGCGATTGGATAATTAAAACAAGATTGCTGTGGTGGGAGGATCTCTTGAACTCAGTTACAGACAAAATGTATTAAGTTCAAAGTTGTTTTTATATTAAAGGACCACTTTAGTGCATTTATAAGTAAAGCTCGTATGTTGGATTGCTGGGCATAGACTATTAAAAACAGTATGCAGTTTAAAATAAATAAAGTTAACTTAAATTGTCAGTTTTCTCCTCAAGCAGAGATGTGTATCTCCTCCTACCTGTATCTATCAGGGGCATCACCAAGTCTGCCTGTGTGCTGGATAATCATGGAGCTTGGAAGCAGGCTGGGCTGATGTCACTGGCCCTGCCTCATGACATCATAAGCTCTGCCCCCACTATCTATATATAGGTAACAGCTCTATTGTAAAATGCTTACAATTGCCCCATAGGCCCCATCCAGTGACCATGCATGAGCCATACAAGCCACCACCCCCCCCTTTACTGAGCATGCTCAGTCTTAAGACACTGGTCAAACTTATTTCAGCCGAGCACACAGGCAGAGCTGGCCACAGGTAGGAGGAGATATGCAGCTCTGCTTGAGGGGAAAACAGATATTTCATAAGCTAAAGAAAATGTTTATTTATTTTACACTGTATCCTGTTATTAATAGCCTATGCCCAGCAAACAAACACATGAGCTTTACCTATAAATACAATACAGTGGTCCATTATTTACATTTCTTTAACTTCCAATTGTAAATATTCAAACTGTATTTGTACTTTACTATCCTACCATCCTACCATATTTGAAACTTTTGCTCTGTCCCTTTAATTCATGATCGAATACATGCAATTATGTTGCAGATATTTTTTTCTTTATACCAATAAAAAGTACTTTATCAATGCAATTATACTGAAGTTTGGAATTTTTACCGGTTAATCAGGTTTTCTGATCTGCACACTAAGCTGGAGCGGTTATCAGTAATGAATTGATTTCTCCCTAAATCCATCTGCAGGACCCAGGGAGTAATTAGCCCATTACCAAGAACAAATTCCACTGGAACCCTATAGGAAGCACAGAAGACGAAGGAGCCTGGTAAGGCTGAGGGAGCCCTACACTACCAATATGGCAAAACAGAACAAAAATGATATTGCACTAAGGAACCCCCCTCTTCTGGATCACTATCTTGTTGTGGTGAAGGGGCTTGTGCCCCTCAATGAAGCTGGGAACTTTAACATGTAGGGTCACCCAAGATGGGCAGGTCATAGCAGAGAGGTCAGACATGTTTCTGTATAAGCAATTTGCAACACACTTCAGTATCTTTGCCAAGAAAACCATATGGATAAGCAAAACCAGAGACACAAGGGCCTGGTGTGATGCGATCCATATGGTCATCGAGAGTCGAGCATGACTGAAGGACTGAACAACAACACCACCCACATCTAATTCCAATCTGATTTAGGTTTGTGTAATCCAGTATATTATAAACAAGACCAAAGCAAATATGCCATGTTAGACACAAGAACTACGGTTTTGATCAGAAGAAGAAATATGCACCAAAAATATGTAACCCTTTTTAAAATTGATAAAAAAAAATGTCAAAATACATAAAATACTCCTGTGGTTTCAAGTATTTACATTTGTGATTATTTTCTGAAAATGTAGTAAATGCTGTCTTAAAGGGTCATGGAAGGATCCCTGTTTTTATTAAACTAAGCTAGTGTTTGCATATAAACATCACTTTATTAATTAGTGTTTAAAGCTCTGCATTTACTCAATGAAACCTTCCAAATAGTGCATACAAAGCTGCACCCCCAGCAGCTCATACACACAGTGTTTCTATTAGTACTAAATATACTAGCCAATAACAGACTGTTTCACAACAGCATGTTTCGAAATGTAGCTAAGAAATAATATGTGATTGGTTAGTATACAGTGGATATAAAAAGTCTACACACCCCTGTTAAAATGTCAGGTTTCTGTGCTGTAAAAAAAATGAGACAAAGATAAATAATTTCAGAACTTTTTCCACCTTTAATGTGACCTATAAACTGTACAACTCAATTGAAAAACAAACTGAAATCTTTTAGGTGGAGGGAAGAAAAACAAAAGAAAAATAATGTGGTTGCATAAGTCTGCACACCCTCTTATAACTGGGGTTGTAGCTGTGTTAAGAATTAAGCAATCACATTCCAAATTGTGTTAAATAGGAGTCAGCATACACCTGCCATCATTTAAAGTGCTTCTGATTAACCCCAAATAAAGTTCAGCTGCTCTAGTTGGTCTTTCCTGACATTTTCTTAGTCGCATCCCACAGCAAAAGCCATGGTCCACAAAGAGCTTCCAAAGCATAAGAGGGATCTCATTGTTAAAAGGTATCAGTCAGGAGAAGGGTACAAAAGAATTTCCAAGGCATTCGATATACCATGGAACACAGTGAAGACAGTCATCATCAAGTGGAGAAAATATGGCACAACAGTGACATTACCAAGACCTGGTGCTCCCTCCAAAATTGATGAAAAGACGAGAAGAAAACTGGTCTGGGAGGCTACCAAGAGGCATACAGCAACATTAAAGGAGCTGCAGGATTATCTGGCAAGTACTGGCTGTGTGGTACATGTGACAACAATCTCCTGTATTCTTCATATGTCTGGGCTATGGGGTAGAGTGGCAAGACGAAAGCCTTTTCTTACAAAGAAAAACATCCAAGCCAGGCTACATTTTGCAAAAACACATCTGAAGTCTCCCAAAAGCATGTGTGAAAAGGTGTTATGGTCTGATGAAAGCAAGGTTTAACATTTTGGCCATAATTCCAAAAGATATGTTTGGCGCAAAAACAACACTGCACATCACCAAAAGAACACCATACCCACAGTGAAGCATGGTGGTGGCAGCATCATGCTTTGGGGCTGTTTTTCTTTAGCTGGAACTGGGGCATTAGTTAAGATAGAGGGAATTATGAACAGTTCCAAATACCAGTCAATATTGGCACAAAACCTTCAGGCTTCTGCTAGAAAGCTGAACATGAAGAGGAACTTCATCTTTCAGCATGACAACGACCCAAAGCATACATCCAAATCAACAAAGGAATGGCCTCACCAGAAGAAGATTAAAGTTTTGGAATGGCCCAGCCAGAGCCCAGACCTGAATCCGATTGAAAATCTGTGGGGTGATCTGAAGAGGGCTGTGCACAGGAGATGCCCTCGCAATCTGACAGATTTGGAGTGTTTTTGCAAAGAAGAGTGGGCAAATCTTGCCAAGTCAAAATGTGCCATGCTGATAGACTCATACCCAAAAAGACTGAGTGCTGTAATAAAAGGGTGTGCAGACTCATGCAACCATATTATTTTATTTTTATATTTTTTCTTCCCTCTACCTAAAAGATTTCAGTTTGTTTTTCAATTGAGTTGTACTGTTTATAGGTCACATTAAAAGGTGGAAAAAGTTCTGAAATCATTTATCTTTGTCTCATTTTTTTACAGCACAGAAACCTGACATTTTAACAGGGGTGTGTAGACTTTTTATATCCACTGTATATAGTACTATAGGGATACTGTGTGCATGAGTTACAAAGGGCGTTTTTTTTTAGGACTATTTGGAAGGATTCAGCGAGTAAAAAGACTTGTTAAGCACTTGAATAACTAAAATGTTTAAAATAGGCAAGCAATGCAAATCATGGCATCCATGCACCTATCATAAACACGTATTTTATGAACTGTACCACCATGTTGTGCTGCACTTGTACTTATCAAACTGGTCCCTATAAGGTTTCCTCCGACTATACGTGTAATACGCATGAGGAAGAGCATGAAGGTGTATAAAATAATCCTTAAAAGCTGGAAGAAGAGACAGATTGGAGACCGGCAGCTTTTCCACCACAACTCTGTGGTGATCCTAGATGATAATTACTTCATCACATACCACCTATAGGGGTCTAGATTAATGGTGGGCAACAAGAGACATTCAGAGCATGGCCATAATGGTGGGCAACCATAGTCCTGACAGCCAGAGCAGCAGAGGCGGTCACTTTCTCACTAGATGCATACCATTTCTTTAAGAAAGGTCTAGCAAAATAATAATAAAAATAATGCACAAAAAATAGTGAAAATCTACACAAGGTTGCTGCGTGCAAGATGCTCGGTGCATGCAACATGCAGAAGGGAACAGTGGGATATGAACATAGGGAAAGGGAACATGGGTAGAAATCTAAAATTGTACCATACCACGCTGTATCAGAGAAGTAATGGACTAACTCCTCAACTCCTTCCAATGGCAAATGGGAAAGCAGAGACAGAGAGACAAGGACAATGGCATCAGAGGAGAACAGACAGCAAGGTATTTATATTCAGGGACCAAGACAGTCGTATAATAACAGGGGCCGAGAAGGTCTTGTAATATCCGAGGCGGTCCTATATATTCAGGGACCGAGACAGCCGTATGTTTAATGACCAAGACAGTCGTATGATCAAGAACCGAGACAGTCGCATGATCAAGAACCGAGACAGTCGCATGATCAAGGACCGAGACAGTCGCATGATCAAGGACCGAGACAGCCGCATGATCAAAGACCGAGACAGCCGCATGATCAAGGACCGAGACAGCCGCATGATCAAGGACCGAGACAGTCGCATGATCAAGGACCGAGACAGTCGCATGATCAAGGACCGAGACAGTCATAATCAGGGACTAGACATGCATTTTTGCATTAAACGGACATTGGATTTATACATATTGAGATATAGTATTATATAAAGCACAGACAGCCAGTTGAAAAATGTTTAAAATAGATACATATTGCAATGTTTTATAGGATCTTTTGTATAACCTACTTGTTTGATCAATTAGGTATTTGTTATATTTTAGTTAGGTGCGTTAGTTGTAACATATGCAATGTAATGATATAAATGCAAGACTCGCTTACTTCTATGAGACACCCAGAGTAACAGATTTTTAGCTTCTGGATCTTACCCCTTTCTTCCTGCTCTCTCCCATGAAAGCAGCGATCTTGTGCAAGATGGTAACGTTCATGAGATAGAACAAGAACAGAACAGAAAATGGGGATGCTCCAAAAGCTGACATTTTGTTAGTCAGTGGGTCTTAAAAGTGAGTGAAGTGATTTTTTTTCCTAAAGAGGATCAAATTAATTAAGCTATGGATATAAAACAAAACACTTCCTAAAGACTAATTTTTAACTCAGTACATCTCAACAGTCTGCAAACAGCGTTCTGAAAGAACCAAAAATCACAAGATCAGCCTTATATTTTGGTTTCTATTGACTAAAAAAAATCTAAATTGCATTATCACTGTGAATTTGTAAATTTAAGGTCCTTTCAGGACCTGAGAATTTGTCTCCATAGGCTCAATATGTAAGATGGGCTTATATGTACTTTTAAATATATTATACAGTGAAACTGTTTGAGACATTCTCCCTTGATTGGGACTGCTCTACATGACGGAGTAGAGAAGCATCTTGAGTTTAGAGTCCCTTTTAACTCTGTTTTATCTTCCGAGTAAAGCAAAGAAATATTATAAGAACAGGCACTGAACAAAGGCGAAACGTGTTTTGCTTTGAACACAAGTCATAAACTGTTCACCTGTATCGCTAAGGAGAGGAAAATCTAGGTCATAACGAGTGCCTAATTGTTTATGCAATAATCAAAGCAACCAGAGATATCCCAATGGTGCGAGCATAAGTTCAATTACACAAAACTGGTGCTAATTAAATATAAATCCAAGTTTTCAAATTGTTTGCCAAGTAAAACTGGCCCCTGAGCACTGAACTGATGCACTCGCTGCGAGGATACAGAATAAGCGAAACGCGTTGGGAAACTGTTGGGATGAGATAAAAGAATGTTTAGGGAACTTGTGTAACATTTGTTTTATATTTAATATTCGCCTAAAGGGATAAGTAAAAGTTTAAAAATGAAGATACTTTTTATGGAGTGGTTTACAAGATAGCATTCATCTGTTTGTCTAAAGAATATATAGGTTTTAATTAGTAAGAAAAAAATATTTGAAACTTTCTTTTGCTTTTTGGGTGCATGTTATTGCGGAAATAAAAAGGACACAGAAAATATCATTTCAATTGATTGATCTTAAAAAAAAGTGTTAAATAAGTGAGCTCTACCTCCATCCTCCCTTTCTGGATCACTACATTGTGGTGAAGGGGCTTGTGTACCTTAATTAAGCTGTGAACTATATCATGTAGGGTCACCCAAGATGGGCTGGTCATAGCAGAGAGGCTAGAAAATCACGGTCAAATGGAGAAGCAACTGGCAACACACTCCAGGATCTTTGCTATTTAAAACCTTATAGATAAGCACAACCAGATGCAAGATGTGCCTGGCGTGCTGTGGTGCATAGGGTCACAGAAAGTTGGACATGACTGAACGGCTAAACACCAAATTATAATAGGTAAAAACTTTTATTATATTTATATTAATTTCCGAGATTAATTATGTAACACATTCACTCAAAAAGGTAATAATTTACTAGATATTTTTAAATTGCAATTAGTGTTTTTGTATAAATAGTCAATGAGCTTGTTAGCTCTCATGTGGATGCACTGAGCAGACTAGATACTGAGGCGTGGGGAGCAGAAAAGATCTATCAAAAGATCTGCGTGAGATGGAAAAGGATATAAAAAATATACCCAAAGCCTTGAAAATGCCAGTCAGTACTGTTCAATCACTTATTAAGAAGTGGAACATTTGGGGATCTCTGGATGGTGTGGTTGTTTCAAGGAGCACAATACGACGATACTTGAACAAAAATGAGCTGCATGGTCAAGTTGCCAGAAAGAAGCCTTTACTGCGCCAATAACACAAAAAAGACTGGTTACAATATGCCCGACAACACCTTGACACGCCTCACAGCTCCTGGCACACTGTAATTTGGAGTGTCGAGACCAAAAAATAGAGCTTTATGGTCAACAAAGCCTATAGTGAGAAGAATACTATCCCCACTATGAAGCATGGTGGGGGCTCACTGATATTTTTTTTGGGGGGGGGGCACTTTAAAGTCACGGGGAACCTTGTGAAAATTGATGGCAAGATGAATACAGCATGTTATCAGAAAATACTGGCAGACAATTTACATTCTTCTGCACGAAGGCTGCGCATGGGATGCTCTTGGACTTTCCAGCAAGTTGACCCTCCAGTGGTTACAGCAGAAAAAAGGTCAAGGTTGTGGAGGGGCCATCACAGTCTCCTGACCTTAATATCATCGAGCCACTCTGGGGAGATCTCAAATGTAAGGTTCATGCAAGACGACCAAAGACTTTGCATGACCTGGAGGCATTTTGCCAAGACGAAGGGCAGCTATACCACCTGCAAGAATTAGGGGCCTCATAGACAACTATTACAAAACACTGCACGCTGCCATTGATGCTAAAGGGGGCAATACACAGGATTAAGAACTAAGGGGATGTAAACTTTTGATCAGGGCCATTTGGGTGATTTCTGTTATTATGGTTTAAAAAGGAGCCAAACAACTATGTGAATATAAATGGCGTCATAATAATCACTATCCTTCAATAAAATATTATTTTTTGCATTATCATTCATATATATTTTCAAAATAAAAGCCAACATTTCTGCCAGGGTATGCAAATCTTTGAGTACAACTGTATGTATGTATGTATGTATGTATATGTGTGTATATATATATTTTTTTATTTTTTATTTATTTATTTATTTATTATGTACATTTTTTTTTCCGGAAATATCTGAGACATTCGACATTCACCTAGTTCCTTTATAAAACAGGAGGTTGCTGTGTGGAGCCGGCTGCCGGTCACGCTTTAGGCTCCTAGATAAGGTTTTAAATATTTAACAATGTTTAAAATATTCACTTATTTCTTTAGAAAATAATGATATATTTATCTAGTTGTACACTTTTTATGCAATGAGTTCCAGGCATTCGCCCCCTAGCAGCGACTCTGTGAACTGTATTTCTTTCTTTTTTTTATACCAAGGAACATTTTTGAAGTGTTAAATAAGACATCCTCAGCGGCTGCCTAGTTGGCCTAATGAGAAATCTGGCTATGGTCAGGACACAGCTGGTAATGTTCAAAACAAGTTATTTTATATGCAGCTAATAGTAATTTCTTTAGAGAGTGGATTTATACTCTGTCTATAGATGAGCCACCATGTGCATCAATTGTGGATAGACCTTAAATTTGGGGGGTGGGCATGTTCGGTCCTGGTGGGTCACACACAGGCCTTGATTTAATGATATCCCTGCTGCACACAGGTGAGTCAGTCACTTCTTCACTCATCCTGATTGACTCACCGGTGCACAGAAAGGATATCTTCAAATCCAGGCCTGTGTGTGGCCCGCCAAGACCAAACTTGCCCACCCCTGTCTTAAAGGGATATGGAAGGTTCCTGGATGTTACCTTGTTGTTGTTTAGTCATTCAGTCGTGCCCAGCTCTCTGTGACCCAATGGACCGCAGCATGCTAGGCACATCAACTGTTATGAGTCTGGCTGTGTTTTCTTGGAAAGTATTCTGGAGTGCGTTTCCAGTTCCTTCTCCAGTGGACCGCAATTTGTAGGTATATAATATACCTTATATGCTCAGTTTTTACTGCCTAAAATCAAACAAATAGTTCCTGTATGTGTCTGCCCTCTGCAGCATATGTAGACACAGACTTTGCTGTACTGACTGTGCAGTCTCATACTAACCAGTCAGTGACCATCTCTCAGCAACATGCTGCTGAGATGTGGTCCCTGATAGGCTAGGACACTACACTGCACTTTCAGCCCTACAGAGACCGTGTCTGCATACACTGCAGAGGGCAGACCCATACTGAAACCCTTTGTGTGATTTTAGGCAAACAGAGCTTATAAGCACTTGTTAATAAAATAAAGTACATAAAAGTGAATAGATACCCAGGGATATTATATACCTAGTGACACTCAGAAAACTCCCAAATCCTTTTAATAACTTGGCTGTGTAAGAAAAAAGTCAAATTCACGTGGAATGGGCAGGAAGGTAAGACAAGTATTTAATATATTTAGTATCAATCTATTCTCTTTTTAGTGTTGTTAGAGTGCTGATTGAGTAGTGTTTTTAATTTTGAAGTTTTTTTTTATATTTGGTCACAATAATACCAATAAGAATACTACTAATAAATATAGTTTAGCTTATTAGGGGAGATTGGACTCATATTTTTCTAATGTAGCCTGAATTTGAAAGAGTGGCTTTAAACATCACTAAAGGCTGTTTTTGCATAAAAAATTTGGGGTGGCTATGGTGAAATATGACATTTTTAATACTGTGGAAATGCAGCTTTGCAGCAATATAAGGACCTTATTCTGACACATTTAGATTTTAATCCTCTGCAGCCAATCAGTCTAAATGCAGTAAATGTTTTCTCCACTGAGCTCCATAACTCGTTTGGTGCGGTGCGGACACAACCTAATAAGGGCATGTCAAATATTTGCAGGGAGTTAAAAAGTAAAAAAAATACAAATAGGAGGAAGGTTGTTCCAAAAGTGCATAACACTAATTAGTTAAACAATACGATAGGAAAAAATTAAATTAAAAAGTTAATGTAATATAAAACCAACATAGAAGTCACCCTTTCTAAGTGACAATGCACGTTTCACCACTAGGCCACGGCTTGTTCAGAGAGGAAGGCCTCCTAGTGGTGAAACGTGCGTCGTCAATTTACAAAGGGTACATTCTATGTTTGTTTTTTTTTGTCCAAAATATAAATAAGACGTTATTATTTTTTTCCTATCATATTGTATTGATTAACTAGTTAGTGTTATGCACTTTCAGAAGCCAATTTATTCCTTTTTGTATTTTTTTACTTTTTAACCACCCTGCAAATATCCGGCCCTCCCTCTGACCTGCCCTTATTAGTTTTTTTCCGCCCCCCTCCAAACGAGTTATGAAGCTCAATGGTAAATGCGCATCGTTACTTTGCAAAGGGTGAATTATATGTTGGTCTTATATTATTTAAAAATGTTTTCCATGTATGAACAAATAAACAAAACGTTATTATTTTTCCTATCATATTGTAAGGATTAAAAAGTTAAGATTGTTACCTTTTCATGAAAAAAATATTTTAGAATATTTAAATCCTGCTTTGCTAAACCTATAATTATCAAATACGTGAGCTGCATGTCCATTTTTTAGTTTGGTATAGCTATTGTACCCTCACTATTTTCCTTTTGTTGTGTCTTTTTTTTTTTTACAGCTAAAATTAGGTGTATTTTTTCAACTTCTTCTTTATATTACTATACTACTAGATATTCATTTTTTTGTATAGTTTACAAAGATACGTGAATATACAAATGGAGTTGCTGTTTTAAACCAAAATCCTTAGGGCCTCATTCAATTGCGATTTGGCCAATTGAATAGGGCTCTAAATAAGCATATAGCATATTTTTTTTAAAGACGTTTTTAGTTAGTAAAAACCTTGCTTTTAGATAGATGCTTACCAACTAAAAACTTCTTTAAAAAAATATGTTATGTGCTTAGTTAGAGCCCTATTCAATTGGCCAAATTGCAATTGAGTGAGGGCCTTAGTGAGTATATTTTTAACATGTTAATAAAATATTACACCATGATCTCTTTTTATAAACACTATTGTATGATATAACTGTAGTGCTCCGTAATACAAAATAACATGAATTTCAGTAATCAGCTAATAATTGTGAATATTTTTTTGTAAAGGATATCGTTCTGATGCTAAACATAAAATAAGCGCAATTTCCAAGAATCCTCAAGATTCTAGACCAGAAGAAAAGACTAATTGAATAAAGTTATTATTTAAGGCTCCAATAACATGCTAATGTGTGTATTTGATAGTCTTATTGTTAGGCTTGGTTTTAATGCACGTTTCAGCTAAGTGGCAATTCTTTTTAAATTTCCCAACGGTAACAGGCTAATTTGTTTTTCCGCATTTCCAACCTGGGCTGGGACTTTTAATGATCTCACTGTATAATATATGTTTATCTCGATTTGTGTTTGGTATACAAGTAGTCTCTAGGGATCTGGTGAGAAGAAGCTAATAAACCTGAAAACCTTGGCACAATATTAACGCTGGGTGGATGTGCGCTGCCTTTGCAATTCGTTTGTCCTTGGTTGGTCTTCCAAGAGATATTTGTGTGCCGAACAATAATAACCGACTTACCGTACCTTTAAACGAACATTGCATAGAGCCTACAATGTGGCAAAATGCAGACCACAATAAGTCAACATGCCATTAAATACAAACAAAGGCTGTTAGCACAAGACAAGGGTGACACATGCTCCAAACGTTATGGTGAAACGCAGTCAATGTACAGACAAATTAAAAAACAAAATGGTGGTGATGGTACAACAAGCCATTCGGCACATTGGTTATTTTCATGGAAGCATTTTTTTTTCTCGTGGCCTCTGGTAAACTTTTCACTGAATTGTTGTCTGGTGAAGGGGTTGCTGTTGACCAATAAGTGAATGGATCCTGGGATGTAAATACATATGGACAACTGTAATGATCTGTCCTGGCTTAAAGGGATATGGAAGGTTCCTGGATGTTACTAGTTGTACAATACCCCGGTGTATATTTTTACTTTTATGTACGTTACTGTATTAAGAGGTGCTTATAAGCTATGTTTTTACTGCCTAAAATCAAACAAATAGTCGCTGTATGGGTCTGCCCTCTGCAGCTTATGAAGATACAGACTCTGCTGTACTTACTGTACTGTGTCTCATACTAACAAATTAATGAGCATTCTGATGAGACATGGTCCCTGATAGGTTAGGACACTACACTGCACATCCAGACATAAAGGGTCTGTGTCTGCATATGCTGCAGTGGGCAGACCCATACAGGGACTATTTGTTTTGATTTGAGGCAGTAACAACAGAGCTTGTAAGCACTTCTTAGTAAAATAAAGTAGTTAAAAGTAAATAGATACACAGAGGTATTATATACTTAGTAAAATCCACGATCATTCCATATCCCTGTAAGTATGCAGGGACTCTGTCAGTTATAAAGACAGCAACAAGAAAGCTATACATTATACAAGTCATTTGCTTCTAAAGTAATTCATTCTTGAGATAGTCAACATTGTTTGTACCATATTAGTAAGCAAATGAGTGGCTCGTGACTATTAATTAGCTGGTTTTGATGTTACAATTTGTATCACATTTTGCTAGTTTGTTACAGTTGTGTATCACAGTGCTATTATTGTATCACAACAAGCACAGAGCGTGACATTAGCATATGGAGCCATAAATCAGCATAAGAGCTGTACAAACAATGCTGAGCATCTCAGAGATGGTTTGCTATAGAGCAGAATGGCTAGAACAATGTACATATGTAAATGCTTTTCATAACGAAACTAGCTTGATAACAAGGTCCCTTAATATTTTTTTACAATTCATTGGATTTAATGTATTTTTATTAACCCTTTATATTTTCTGCCAAATCTGAACAGACCTTAGTGACACCAGACAACAGAAAAGTGGAAAGTTCTGGAACATTTTGGACAATGTTACCTGGAGGCCACAAAAAATAAAATCTGTGAATTAAAGTTACAACGCAAAAGAATGACAGAGGCGATTATGACAACGGGATGCGAACAAAACCACTCGGCAGAAAAGATTCCACGTGAAGAATTTTTTAACCGCTTGAGTAGTGACCAAACAAAGCACTTTGGTTAGGAGGTAGCAAGTCGCCCGGGGTCTTGAGAACCGCAGAGTCACGGGTCAGGGGTGCTAGTGGGGGGGATGCTGCATGCAAGATGACAGCGTCTAATAGGCAAACATTAGGTGGGGAGTGAGAGGAGCACAGACTCACTCTGTCTGCGGTGCGGTGGACCAATCCGAGGGCTCCCCTGGTATGAGCCCTGCCAGGGAGAGAACGAGGGAGCATACCCACTCTGTGCAGAGAGAAGAGGGGGAGATAGGAGAATAAAATGGAGGAATGGGGAGAGGAAACCACAGCTGTAGTACTGAGTATTGGCGGCACCAACATTGAGGACCTTTAATCGGAGACTGACACCTCAAAAGTGCCTGGCTTGGTTTTGAAGCCAATGTGACACAAACATCTTCCCGCTCTGATAGGGGCAAATATGTATCCTAAACTCAGCTGGGGCAATCAGCTATCCCGAAACTCATGGGGAATTTTGCCAAAAATGGAGCTTCTCCCATCAGAATCCAGATCACCATCAGAATAATATGTGCTATCCATGGGTTAAAGCAGGGGTGGGTAATTTCGGTTCTAGAGGGCCACACACAGGCCTGAATTTGATGATATCCCTGCTGCGCACAGGTAAGTCAATCACTTCTTCAGTCATCCTGATTGACTCACCTGTGCACAGAAAGGATATCTTCAAATCCAGGCCTGTGTGTGGCCCTCAAGGACCGAACTTGCCAACCCCATGGACATTCCGGGATGTTACTAGGGTTATCCCCTTGTATCTATTAACTTTTAAGCACATTATTTTATTACAAAGTCCTTACAAGCTCTAAAATCAAATAGTCCCTGTATGGGTCTGCCATCTGCATTGTATGCAGACACAGACTCTGTAGTGTTGGATGTGCCGTGTAGTGTCCTAGCCTATCAGGGACCATGTCTCAGCAGCAGAATGTTGTAGAGAGATGGCCACTGATCGGTTAGCAAGAGACACAGTACAGTAAGTACAGCAGACTCTGTGGCTTCATGAGCTACAGAGGGCAGACCCATACAGCGACTACTTGTTTGATTTAAGGTAGTAAAACAGAGCCTATAAGCACTTTTTAATAAAATATAATATATATATATATATATATATATATATATATATATATATATATATCCCATTAAAGCTTCCATGTATTTAAATCATTATGTCAATGTAAAAAGTAACTACGTGGACATAGATAAAGGTATTTAGATGCTTACCGTCCTGGATAAGAAAAAGAAGATCACATAAAGTCTCTATTTTAACTCATTTGCATCTTTGAGGTCTCAGTCTCCTTTAAACAACCATAAAACAATATTTGTGAAAAAATAGCAACTTAAGAATACAAGTGCTTTGAATAATAAAATATGGGTAAAATTAACAATAAAAGAGCAATGGGACAAAACAAAATGTGATAAAATACACAATATTTGCTACTGCAGAATAAAGAGAGTAATGTAAGAAATAATACTGCACGGACCAGATGTTGTAATACACATAATAAAATAAATTATATTCACTAACACAATAACAAGCAGTTTGTAAAAGTATACATTTTTGTATGTTATACCAGCGTGTAATCTGAGAAGGTGAGAAATTTAGATTTATTGGAAGAATCTACAAATAATGCTTCAATTCAACAACATCAGAAATCAGTTTGTAGACATGTTGCTCCAGGTGCTAGTTTGTTTTCCACAGAGAACCTTCAGTATCAAATCATATAGACAACAAACAAATGGCTAAAGTTCTGCAGTAGAAAATAAAACCCTTTAAATATGAAATGGGCAGAGCAGAATCCCTTGAAAGGAATATGGAAGTTCCCTGTTTTTAACATTAAAATAAACTACCTACGTGTTTTGTTTACATCTAAACATCAGTTTTTACTCACTGAAAGCTTCCAAACAGTCCCAACAAAGCTCCGCCTCCTGTAACTCAGCTTCTGTAGTACAAGATGTACTGACCATTCACAGAGCACCTCTCAGCAGCATTTTAAAACATGCTGTTGAGAAACAGTATGCGATTGGCTAGTACATGTAGTACCAATAAAAGCACAGTGTATAAGCTACAGTGGGCGGAGCTTTGTGGGGACTATTTGGAAGGTTTCCGTGAGTAAAAACAGCTTTTTTTAATCAAATGATGTTTAGATACGCAAACAAACGCTTAGGTAGTTTGTTTAAACTTTTATATATTATTATAATATTTTATTATAATATTGTATATTTAAAAATGTAATTATAATATATAATCTATTATATTATAATTAAAAATATATTATATAATAGTATAATTAAAAACTAAAAATAATATTAAAAACAGGGAATCTTCCATATCCCTTTAATGACACATAACATCAGCTCTACATTTCTGGATTGCGAGTCTGATCGTATATCAGACTACTATAAACACTAATTGATTGAGTTAAGTTTAAACTCCATGTTTTACTGATGTCATGATGACGGTCTCATTTTCTATTGGCTCTTGTCTAAACTGTAACTTACGGGCTTGTTTACTTGATCATGCTACGTACGGGTTAATGGATGGCGTCTTGGGGCTGTGAGCATGTTATTTGGGGGGTTGTTCAATTAAACACATCTGTAACTGTTGCAAATGTCTAACCTGCTGCATGATGGGAATTACAGGCTTGGAATTAAATAGGGGCCATAGTCTTGAGTTAGACTGCTTGAAAACAACTAATGTCTTCAGAGTACAGCCAATAAGAAGTAACTTAAAGTGTCGCTGTCTTCATATATTTAACATTTTCTGCAACATAATATAAATGTAATTTATCTGGCAGTTTGTGGGATATCATGTATGTAAGTCTGTCTAATTGGGCATCTCATATCAAATAGTTTTATTGGGGAATTCTGTATATGTGTAA
Organism: Discoglossus pictus; assembly: GCA_027410445.1. Taxonomy (NCBI): domain Eukaryota; kingdom Metazoa; phylum Chordata; class Amphibia; order Anura; family Alytidae; genus Discoglossus; species Discoglossus pictus. The sequence continues at coordinate 17,920,551 of CM050171.1, forward strand.
TTCTAAGTAAAATGACATTTCTTGTGTTAGCTCCACCCCCGAGGAACCTATATAGGCAGAACGTACTAGCCAATGAGCTACGAGGAGTTGTGTTTTGATACACTACAAATTCTCCTCTATCAATTGAACTATATGTCAGATACCCAAGAAAAATAGGTAACCAACCTCTAGACTCTATGATTCAGTGTGAAAATAGGTAGATGCAATTAAAATTGTACTTTTTTGATAAACACTAAAACATTTGAGACCGCTCTGACTGCCGTACCACAGTGGTTATTTATCAGATAAAATACAAATGTGGGTTCTGCCTTGTTGGCAAGACAAGCCTCCAACTACATAGGGGGTATTGGAATATATCAATTCCATCCTGGTACCGGTTGTAAGTCAGGTCAGAATCACGGCATGCAGAGGTGATATTGATAGTAAGCTCCTCCAGGGTGAGGCAAGGTGGATCTTCAACCTGAAAACCTTGGCACCCAAGGGCCTCAGTGAGGGACTCACATTTACTACGTTAATTTAATCTTAGGATCAAGTTTGCCCCCCTCTCATTATGTGACTTTATTTATTTTTCATCCAATTTCATTATCCTATAGTATTTTATGTAATTTAAGACAACTACATATAATAACTGACACCTTTGCGGTGTCCAGTGTTAAAGAACAAAGGTGATGCCAGCTGCAAAAGGACACAGAAGCAAATAACTGCTACAGTTTAGAACCGCATCTGTAGTTTGATTGATGTCCTGAACCAATCAGATTATACATTACAGAATTCTACGTATCAGTGATGTTTTCTAGTGGCATATATATATATATATATATATATATATATATATATATATATATATATATATATATACATATACACACACACAATGATATACAATAAATACATAGTACATCTGTGTTCACATTTGAATGTCTAAACAAGTTAAAAAAACCTGCTTGCAGCTCAGAATTCCGAGAAATACAGTTATTACACTGCATTCTGGGAAGCTGAGCAGGGACATGCAAATATGCCCACAAATGCTTTGTTCTTCAATCCATAACCATTTTAAACATGGCTTCATTTAAGCTTATGCCCACTGCATTACACATTTTTCATGCAAAGCCAAGGTTGGATTATACACAAGCTGGGAATCCTACCCACGGACAGCCGTTTCAAGCTTACTGGCTATCATCAGCATGGAGCGAGATCTCAGCCTGTGTTGTGGATATTATGAGTAGGTAGTTCACCACAACAATCATTTATAATATGGTGGGCAAAAGAGCGATAGAAGCCTCCACCATACAGTAAATAAATAGGACATCTGTGTTCATATTTGAATGTCTAAAACAAGTTAAAAAAAAACTGTTTCCAGCTCAGAATTCCGAGAAATACAGTTATTACATATATATATTATATACATAAATAAATAAACATTGTGTTCGGGATACTGGCTTATTTCTAAAGAGCTATACAGAATACTTAGTGGCACAATTTCTTATTTGGTTATTCTGATGGCCAAAATAGTTTTGTAGTTATTACCAATAGTGCAATAAGAGAGTGACTGTACTATGAAATATATATATATATGAAAACTTAGAGTCTCCTCCTCCTCCTCCTCCCAGACCCTTCCTGCTGGAAGTGATGTAACAAACGCAAAGTGTCTTCAAAAATTATCTTTCCATATTTGTTTTCTTTGATGCTGCTAATGCTCTTAGTTTGGTACATACTTGTCAATACGTGACTTCTTGCACTGGAGTGGACCCCTAAATCAGAGTAATGTCTCGGATGATAGTGACACCGCAAGAACTATTTGGTATACAAATATTTAAAAGCTACTAACACAATAGGTCTTACTTACTTAATGGGAAATTCAAGCATTGTCTTGGGCAAAAAGTCCTGCTAGCAACCAATAAGAGTCTTGAGCAGCTACTACCGACTTCTTGAGTCATATATATACTAGAAAATCCTTTTTATTGAACATGCTTGTTTGGCAAAGAATATTTAGAGTACTTAGTGGAGGAAAACAAGTCAGGAAACAAATGGTGTCACTAAGTTATCAGCTACTTGTATGGTGTTCATCTGGGTGATTTATTCAGGTCTCTTGTCTCACCAGAAGGAGCTGCCAAGGAGCTCTCTGAGAATGGTCTATGTCTAATTAGGAGGTCTGCTCGGCTGAGAGAAGTTATAGGTGACAGAAGCGCCGTCTAAAAAGTGGAGCCAATAAACATCAATCTCTCGTCAGAGAGCGCTCGCTCCACCCAACAGGATGGTGACGGTCTAATTTATCAAACAATCTCAGCAAGAGGAGCTGCTCGATTTAATTGTGTACTAAATAAAATCCCTATTTAATCATTTTCATAGCAATATCCAATAATAAATACACTGCCAAAGGTTAGAGTATCAGCCTGCTTTATATCTTATATTTATATCTAAAGGGCTTTAAAAACAATCTGATTAGACAAGAAGCTAGACAGTCATTCATATGCTGACCCCACCATAAGGGAAACATTTAAAGGGACTCTGTCACTCCGACAGGAAGTTGATTTAAAATTTTAAGAGCACTAAAACCAGTTTACATGTTGTACAATTTTTTTTACATACAGTAAATAATTTCTGAAATATTCAGAATTTAGTTTGCAGCTCCTGTATGCTCATGTGCCGCGCTTCCGGGGGCTCATGTGCCGCGCTTCCGGGGGCTCATGTGCCGCGCCTCCGGGGGCTCATGTGCCGCGCCTCCGGGGGCTCATGTGCCGCGCCTCCGGGGGCTCATGTGCCGCGCCTCCGGGGGCTCATGTGCCGCGCCTCCGGGGGCTCATGTGCCGCGCCTCCGGGGGCTCATGTGCCGCGCCTCCGGGGGCTCATGTGCCGCGCCTCCGGGGGCTCACAGTATTTGATAAGGGTGGGAGAGGGGTGCTCATGTGCCGCGCCTCCGGGTGCTCATGTGCCGCGCCTCCGGGTGCTCATGTGCCGCGCCTCCGGGTGCTCACAGTATTGGATAAGGGTGGGAGAGGGGCCTCCCGGTGCTCATGTGCCGCGCCTCCGGGTGCTCATGTGCCGCGCCTCCGGGTGCTCATGTGCCGCGCCTCCGGGTGCTCACAGTATTTGATAAGGGTGGAAGAGGGGTCTAATTGCCAGATAACATTGGGGGTCTTTATTCTGACCACTACAGAGACAGACAAGCAGACTGTAATCCTAATTAGCACATCAAAGCAGCTAATTACTATGGATGAGCTGCTCATTTGCATATAAATGTAATGAAAATCATGTGGAATTTCACAAAATGTAGCCAGTTTTTCATGCTCTAAGAATAACCTAAAAAACAACTTGACATTGGAGTGACAGATTCCTTATAACTTTGTGCCTGAAAATTTAGCAGCTCTCTGTTATACAACCCCCCCCCCCCCCCCCCCTATTGATCTAATAATGTGTGGAGAACAGCCGTTGCTGAGCACTAACTTTGAAAGTATGTTTCATAAAAACAATATTTAATATTAATTTTATTAGCAATCAGTGACTAATTAAAACATCCAGCACATTAGGTTATTAAAATGTTTGTTCCTTTAATTGTTAACAATAATACGAGAAACAAGACAACAAAAGAAATATTACAAACAGAAGACAGGGAAGACGTGTGCCACGGGGTACCGCAGATACCGCACACAGATAGCATGTTATGAGTAAAGAAGTTTAGTAAATCCTGGCCTGAATCCAGACAGAAATGTTGAGAAAAGACAGGACAGGTTTGAAAAGAAGGAGATCACCCAGGATTGTAGTTTGGTCACTTATGGGGGTGTACTGGCTGTATGGTCTATGTCAGCGGTAGGTAAGCTCAGCCCTGGAGACCCGAACACAGGCCAGGATTTGAGGATATCTCTGCTGCGTACAGGCGAGACTATTGCTTTTTCAGTCATCCAGATCGACTCACCTGTGCACAGAAAGGAAATCCTCAAATCCAGGCGTGTGTGTGGCTCTCTAGAACGAACTTGCCCCCCTCCCCCGCCCCCCCCCCCCCGGTCTATGTAAAGCTGCAGGATCAGTAAATATTTCACTTTAGCAGATGACACTTAAAGACTTTACTTCAATTTGAAGTCTGTTTGATTTGACTCAAACCATAATCTCCGCCTCTACAAATGAGCTCCAGTTTGGGTTGAAACAGTGTCAGGGAAGCTAAGCTCTAGTAAGGGTTGAAACAGTGCCAGAAAAGTGCTGAGAAGTGTCCTGGATATGTTCCTGGGATTAACTCCATCCCCCCCAAACTGGCTAAATGGATTCAGCCTCCCCACTGAAAACTTTTGGAAATGGTCAGCCGAGGGGGAGACCGATGAGGCTTTACAGAAACAATGTGGTGTCATTTTTTTTATATATCATCTTTTGAATAATTAATTGATAATGGACATAAAAAAATCTCCAATGAAAAAATAAATAAAAATAAATTTACATATAGACTTTTATCTGCAGTTATTCTTTATCGTGTGGCTCCATTTTTTGTTCTGGACAGATTTAGTTTCTACTTCCTTAGGAAGTTCGGACCTTGTAAACTAATGAGGGTTCAGTTAGTCCTGTTAAAAGCATTAGCAGATTTAGCTCCCAATGTACTCATAGAAGCTTCCTCTCAGTTAAGTCTCATCACACCTCAGGAAGTTGATCAGCCAAAACAAATATGGCAGACTCCACAACGACATATGCATGTACAATTAGAGGTTGTGTACTAATTCTAGAAGATTTTCTCAGCTTTCAAGTGTAGTATTAAATGTAGGACGACACTGGGCATTTACACAGTGATATGGCAGATATCTGGGTGTTACTAGGTATATAATATCCCTGTATATCTATTTACCGACATGTACTTTATTTTATTAAGAAGTGCTTATAAGCTTTGTATTTACTCCCTAAAATGAAACAAATAGTCCCTGTATGGATCTGTCCACTGCAGTGTATGCAGACACAGACTCTGTAGGGCAGGATGTGTAGTGTAGCGTCATAACAAGTTAGTGATTCTGATAGGCTAATATGAGAGAGAGCACAGCAAGTACTACAGAGTCCGTGTCTTCATGAGCTGCAGAGGGCAGACCCATACAGGTACTATTTATTTGATTTGAGGCAGTAAAAAACAGATAATAAAATACAGTACATAAAAGATACACAAATATATTATATACCTCGTATAATCCAGGACCCATCCATATCTCTTTAAGTCTTTACTTATTTTGGCTACAAATGATGTTAATGTTTTCCTTTAAAGATTTATAGTTACATTGTAATTACACGATTTATATTTGTAAGGTGGGAATCTTAAAGAAACATGTCCATCAATACTAGATATATTAAAGCCATGCACATTGTATCACACACATTACTCACTGAGCTCCTCCTCCAGCTGGTCTGCGTATACTTGTCGTGATGACTTGGCTTTTCTCCTTTAGGGTCTTGGCATTTACATCTTGATTTCTAAAGGAAAGAGAAGACTCTATTAATCCTCGTTAGTTCTGAACTCTGCTTCAAGGGGCACGGTCACCCCAACAAGTTTCATTCTATTTTACAAGCATGTTGTTGCCATATTTATGAGCAAATGAGCCTCTTATGCATATTAATTAGCTGCTTTGATGCGCTAATTAGGATTACAGTCTGCTTGCCTGTCTCTGTAGTGGCCAAAATAAAGACCATCAATGTTATCAGGCAGTTAGACCCGTCTTTCATCCTCAACACTCTAAGCCGCACATTAGCACAACGAGCCACACATGCTAACTTTAAGGTAAGTTTATTAATGTTTTTTTATGCAATAAATGTTTCATACACTACTAATTCACCTCTATCAGATGCATCATAATTCAGGACACTTCCAGATACCTTTAAGTGTTGTATAGGAAAGGCTAAAGCTATATAATAATAACTTGTCTTATCTATTAACTTGCCTACAGAGGGAGCCCACCATTCCATTTTTGTCACTGGCACCTTAAATTCTTAACCGTGTAATCTGATTGGCTGAAAACATCAAAAGCCAATCAAACTACAGCAGAAATTATAAGATGTGGCAGTTCTATGGTTTGTGTGTTTTGTGCGCGCGCTTGTGCGTTTTGTGTGTGTGCTTGTGTATGCTTGTGTGTGCGTGCGTGTTTTGTGTGTGTCAACTCTCTCTCATAAGAGCATGCGTGCGTGCGTGTGTGTTTTGTGTGTGTGAACTCTCTCTCATAAGAGCGTGCGTGCGTGCGTGTGTGTGTTTTGTGTGTGTGAACTCTCTCATAAGAGCATGCGTGCGTGTGTGTGTTTTGTGTGTGTGTGTGCGTGCTTTGTGTGTGTCAACTCTCTCTCATAAGAGCATGCGTGCGTGCGTGTGTGTTTTGTGTGTGTGCTTGTGTGTGCGTGCTTTGTGTGTGTCAACTCTCTCTCATAAGAGCATGCGTGCATGCGTGTGTGTTTTGTGTGTGTGCGCGTGCTTTGTGTGTGTCAACTCTCTCTCATAAGAGCAGTCTATGTTATAGGAGACTGGTCATCTATATACAAATAGATATAATAGTATGCATCAACCTTCTGTAACTCTCCGCTCAAGGTAAAATACTAAGTATTATGGAATAATCCTCTTGTGAAAATATTAAAATTGCAAAACCGTTCTCTTTTGCCAAAAAAACATCAAAAGATTTATTTTTAATTTTTTTTAGGAAAGCCAGTAGTTTATTTTTCAGGGGAGCTACTTTTTTTTTAATCAAGCTGTTTCTCATACATAACAACATGACTGGCAAAAAGAACAGAGACTGAACCTATGGATACTGCCGTGCATCATCATGTAGAGCACCGACACTCAAGTAGAAAAGGTATAAAAACATCCTCATGTGATGGAAACAATGAAATATGCATTCATTTTATATAATCAAAATGTTTTTTTTCACTTGTTTTCAGGGCTCCGATGATGTGGAGTAATATTGATGAATTCCATGGCTCTAAGCTGGGACACAAACAAGATTGGAATTTATATATTTAGGGGACAACTAAAAGTAAATAAATTGTACATTTGTGTTGACATTTAAAGGTCTAAAAATTAATTAAAAAACGTATATCCTGCTCTGAATTTCCAGAAATAGTTATTTCACTGCACTCTGGGAAACTGGGCGGGGACATGCAAATGAGTCCACAATGCATTTTCACCATTTGATTGAGTACCACTTTATTCCTTTTAACATATATATATATGTATTTTGCGTCTGCATAGAATATACATTGTGAGTGTTGGTGCCCTGCTTATAAAGTGTGTGCATTATAAACAGTCTGCGTGCGTGAGGTAAAGCCGTTGGTTTATTGTGTAAAGCGGCATTGTATTGTCGTAATGTTATTAATGTGGTACGCGTCTCGTGAGCATTTACCAGCTTTTGTAATAGTGTATTTTGTAGGTCGTAGTGTGATGTGTAAAGTACTATGCGTTTTGCGCAGTCCGGGGTCGTGTAGCCTCATTTTCATTTTTTTTCATTTTTGGGGTGTATTTAGTGCGTTTTGCCGTTTTTTTGCTTCTCGGCGTTCGGCCGCTAATCTCGAAATACTTTTTTTTACATAAAAATAAATAGATACCCAGGAATATCATATACCCTGTAAAATCCTATAACCTTCCATATCCCTTTAAGTTTATCATATCCTTGTATTTAAAGTGCATTATTTTGAACACATTGTAGGATATTTGGCTTATTCTTTGTTTTTTCTGTGTGTCCCTTTAAACAGCTGTTTTTCTTCTGTATATATCCCAAGCAGAACAGACAACACCAGACAGACCCATCTAAGCCGCCGCCAGCTTTGTTACGGTTTGTCCAGCCTGGTTATTAATACCGTCGCCCTCCTCTGGCGCTGTCTGCGCCTCCGTAACTACAACTCAGCCTGTTTATTGTGCGAGGGGTTTTCTGGATCAGTGAAAGTCACTTTAATTTAAAAGGTTTGGAGGTCAGTCTTGCCTGAAAGTGACTGAATCACTTAAATCTCTCGAGAAAGCTTTTAAGTCAATACAAAGCATTGTACCTCGAAAATGAGATCCATGTTTAGGAGCTTCGGATAAAGTAACGGGGCGATGAGGCGAAAGGGGCGGGATCTGCGGACTTATATAGATATGTATGTATATATATATGTAAATATATGCGCTATTATTCCTTATTGTTTATGCATAAATCTACTGATGTTAACTTATAACGTAAACAAAATTTGCTTTTTATGTTGCATTTTTTTGAAGACTTTTCACATTCTTGGGAGGTTTCTCATCGTTTAAGTCCCACGCATTAACGGCTCACCTCGCCTTGCAAGCGATTATTATTATATGTGATTATATATATATATATATATATATATATATCCCCTCCAGGATTGCTACCTTGTTGTGGTGACAGGGGTTTATGTATTTCAATGAAGCTGTGAGCTATACCATGTAGGGTCACTCAAGATGGGCAGGTCATGGCAGAGAGGTCAGACAAATTGCAGTCCTCTGGAGAAGGAACGGCAATCCACTCCAGTATCTTTGCCATGAAAACCTTATGGATAAGCACAACCAGACACAAGGTGTGATTTTATTTATATATATATATATATATATATATATATATATATATATATATATATATATATTTGGAGTTATAATTAAATAAAAATCTGCAGATATCCCCTCGATTCATACACTGAATAAACCAGACCAAGATAGAATTCTTATTCTGGCACCAAAAAGTAGCAAAGAGAGAGAAAATAATTAGTGATTAGAAAGTCTTCAGAAAAATAATGACGCAATTAAGAGCAATCAGGTTGGTCCCTTTTATATGTTTCAAGTCATTAACATCACGTTAATATATTGCTGGGATAATTGTCCTTATGCGAGCCTCTATTTAACTGTTTGAATAAAACCAAACTTTAGGACCCTAGAATCTAATAAGATTTTCAATATGTTTGCTGTGTCTGTTTAGACACAATTTTTCTATAATATATTGTTTATTTACACATTAGTTCAGCTTTTCTGGTATAATTGCTTTTTTGAATAAGTTATGAGAAAATAAAAAAGTAATTAAACTGGTAAAAAAATGTTTTTATATATTTTTTTATCATTAAACAGATCAATCATATAACTGCAAATTAACGCAATAAAATATTCCACAGCGGTTCCTACTACACTGGTACCACATATATATGATTTTACATGTATTTATGATCACCACGAACCATAAACTGCAAGGGGAACAATATGGTTTTATCAACTTGTCATAACCAATATTCATACATTATAATATAACAGGTTAAATTACACCCATAAATATAAAAATAATTTAAAAAAAGTATATATTTTCACACAGCCAAAGGAATTTAGTAATGGCTGCAGATAACTACTCCAAGGTAGTATTTTCTGAGATACTACCAGTGACACGTGCTAGCCCAGGGAGGCAGAAGGAGCTTAGGGAGGTTAATGCGTGGCTAAAGATGTGGTGCACTAAGGAGGAGTTTTAGAGGACTGAGCTGACTTCTCACTTGGGTACAATCTCTATAGCAGTGATGGATTGCACCTTAATGATGAGGGAGCTGCTGTGCTAGGGATAGGATGGTAGAACGGCTGGGGGAGTTCTTAAACTAATAGGTGGGGGGGGGGGACTATATAGAAGTAATGGGGCAGAAAGTATAGAAGGGATAAGGGATAAATTAACAACTCATGGGGGAGGATTAGTATATTCAATAGGGAGGTATTACTAAGTAATTCAAGTACAGTGGCAGGCACTTCAGAACTACAGACTCATAACATAAGGTGTATGCTTGCTAATGCCAGAAGCTTACCAGGAAAAATGTAAGAGTTAGGATTATTGGCAATTAACGAAAAATGGGATTTAATAGGCATTACCAAAACATGGTGGGATGAGTCTCATGAATGGACTGTTAATCTGGATGGTTATAACCTATTTAGGAAAAATAGGGGCAATGGTAAAAGGGGATGAGGGATTTGTCTGAATGTTAAGCCTGAATTTAAGCCTATAGTCAGAGAAGGTATTTATGGCGGAACTAGCAGTAATGTTTAATGCTTGTGGGTAGAGTTAAATAGCGCAGCAGCAAATTCCAAAATAAAATTGGTCGGAGTAGGCTATAAACCCCCAAATATAGCTGAAAGTGAGGAAATGCAATTATTGTTACAGATTGGAAACGCAGCTAAGCATGGGCAAGTTCTAATAATGGGAGATTTTAATTACCCTGAAATAAACTGGATAAATGAGACCAGCAGTTCAGGGGAGCAGGTTCTTGAGTACACTCAGAGATCATTATCTGGCCCAGGTTATACAAGAAACTACTAGAAATGGGGCCATCTTGGATTTAGTCATCACAAATAATATTGATATGGTATCAAATGTTGGAATAGTGCAACCTTTGGGAAACAGTGATCACAACACAATCTCATATGAGATTGAATTAAAAAAACAAAACTGTAAAGGGACCAACAAAAACTCTTAATTTTAAAAGGGGCAGATTTTAACAGTCTAAGGGCAGCAATACAAAGTATAGACTGGGACAGAGAACTGATAGGTAAAAACACTGAACATAAATGGACAACATTTAAATCCTTACTAAATATACATACACATCGGCATATACCGTGTGGGAATAAAAGTAAAAGGAGTAAATCACATCCAATGTGGCTTAACAATGATTTAAAGATCAAGATACGGAGTAAAAAACAGGCATTTATATTATACACACAGGAGGGGACAGAGACTGCTTTACGGGATTACAAGGAAATCAACAAGGCTTGCAAAAGGGCTATTAGACTGGCTAAAATAGAAAATGAAAAATTTGTTGCAAAAGAGAGTAAGACTAACTTTTTTTAAGTACATAAATGGGAAGAAGGTGATGAAGGAAGCTATAGGAACATTACAATGTGACACAGGCTGTCTGAAAATGAGTGACCAGGAAAAGGCAGATGAGCTAAATAGGTTCTTTTCTTCGGTATACACAAGGGAGGTACCAGTGGTTGGGACACTGCAACATAATGGGTCTACACTACCTTCACCAAATAATTGGTTAACGCAGGAAGAAGTCCAAAAGAGGTTGGAGAAAATAAATGTTAATAAATCCCTGGGTCCTGATGGAATACATCCGAGGGTACTGAGGGATCTGGGTTCTGTAATAGCCAAACCATTATATTTCAAGATTCACTCAACACAGGGTCTCTACCAGATGACTTGAGAAAAGCTGATGTGATACCTTTATTTAAAAAGGGAGCAAGAGCCAATCCGGGGAATTAAAGACCAGTGAGCCTCACTTCTGTCATGGGAAAGCTTTTAGAAGGGTTAATAAGGGAGAATATACAAGAATATATCTATACAAACAGCATTATAAGTAGGAGCCAACATGGATTTATGAGGGATAGGTCATGTCAAACAAATCTAATTAGTTTCTATGAGGAGGTTAGTAGGAACCTGGATCAAGGCAACTCAGTGGATGTAGTCTTTTTAGATTTTGCAAAAGCCACACAGTGCAACATGGAAGACTATTGTGCAAACTAATAGATACATAAATTGCACTAAATATATGCACATGGATTGAGAGCTGGCTAAAAGACAGGAAACAAAAGTGTGTTGTAAATGGAACATACTCGGATTGGACTAATGTGGTAAGTGGGGTTCACCAGGGTTCAGTATTAGGTCCTCTCCTTTTTAACATATTTATTTAACAACTTAGAGGTGGGATTGGAAAGTAGTGTCTCCATTTTTGCTGATGGCACAAAGTTGTGCAAGGTATGTCAATCAGAAAATTATGTACTTTCCCACCAAAGGGATTTGCAAAAATTAGAGAAATGGGCAATTAAATGGCAGATGAGATTTAATACGAATAAATGTAAGGTTATGCATCTGGGAAGGAAAATAACCATGCAATCTAAACACTTAATGAAGAAAATCCAGGGGTATCTGATATTGAAAGGAATTTGGGAGTGCTTGTGGACAACCACCAAGGTAATAGTGCTCAAAGCCAAACAGCAGCTCCAAAGGCAAATAAAATATTAGCATGTATTAAGAAGGGTATAGAAGCCAGGGAAGCAAATATAATTCTACCACTATAAAAATCTCTAATACGCCCTCATTTGGAATATGGAGTACAATTTTGGTCACCAATTCATGAAAAGGACATTTTAGAACTGGACAGTATCTGGGGTCTGGACAGTATCTGGGGTCAGGATGGAACTATTATTTTTTCCACTTTTGAGACAATTGGCAAAGTTTCACTGTTTTTTGTTTTTGTTTGCCTTCCTCTGGATCAATTAACAACAAATCCGCATATTGCAGATCAGAGGAGATGTTAAAAGGTTGAACTTGATGGCTAAAAGTCTTTTTCAACCTCAATTACTATGTAACTATGCAACTACTCACAAATATTTGTTGCAATTAGTGTTTTTGTTTATATTTTTTACCAAATTTGTTATATTTGGTGTTGCTTTAGGTCACAGCTCTGCATGATGGCAACTATCATGGGGGAGAACAGGAAGAAGTTGAGACTCCAGAAGATAAGGACATGTTTTTCTGGGGGTTGCTGTTTTTTCCAAGGTCGCATACTGCTCAGGCACACAGCATGTCACTGTCTGCTTGTTAGCTGTATGAGGTAGTGTGAATACCGCTTCCTGTGTGTGTGTGTGCGTTTAGGTCACAGCTCTGCATGATGGCAGGAAGAAATTGAGACTCCACAAGTTGAGGATCTGTTTTTCAGGGGGCTGCTTATACTACTACCACTGCCAGTGTCTCATGTAGCTCAAGCACACAGCATGTCACTGTCTGCTTGCTAGCCGTAGAAGACATTGGTATTGTGAATCTCTTCACTGTGGGTGTGGTTTTAGTTCACAGCTTTGCATAAAGACAGCTATCAAAAAAGAGAACAGAAAGAAATTGAGACTCCAGAAGATGAGGATCTGCTTCTGTGGGGTGTATATTTGATATCATAATTAAATAGATGAGGATAAACTTAACATTTATCTAGATGAATTAAGGTCATCCTCCTCAATAGAATTGTAATGTGCTCAGAAACACAGAATGTCATTATCTGCTTGTTAGCAGTATGAGACACTGGTAGTGTGAATCCTCTCCATCCTGTGGGTGTGGCTTTAGGTCAGAGCTCTGTATTATGGCAGCTATCATGAAGAAGAACAGGAAGAAACAGACTACAAAACATAAGGATCTGTTTTTCTGGGGGTCTTCTTATAAGTAAATTTTATATGATAATTAAATAGAAGAGGATACAATTAATGTTTTAAACTAGATTCATGTTATCCTCCTCATTGTAATTGCTCAGACACACAGCATGTCATTGTCTGCTTTTTAGCTGTGTGAGACACTGGTAATGCTAATCCCCATACTATGGATGTGTCTTTCAGTCACAGCTCTGCATGGTGGCAGCTATCATGAGGGTGAACAGGAAGAAACAGACTCCAGAAGATAAGGATGGGGGGCTGATTATAAGTAAAGTATTTATTTTAGATCATAATTAAATTGAGGAGGATGCATTTAGTTAAAAAAAATTATATAAAATAAAAATATTTTGCCCTAAAGCGTCCGAACAAGCCTGAATGAAACAACAAACATCTGAAGACGCCAAAACTTGGCTAGGACAGCAAGGAGCGGATAAAGAATGCTGACAGCCACAAGTATGCAAGATGAAGCAGATGGAAATAAAACACCAAGAGAAAAATTTGCAAAGAAATACAGAAGAGAATCAGTCAGCAAAACCGTTTAGTTTCCACCGACAAGCAATCTGGACCTGTCGAGCGTTATAGATGTATCGCGTCCGGAAATAAAATAGGTTCTCCGACAAACTGGCACCAAAAATATATAGACGTACGTGATGGCAGATATCCCAGCACAAGTGGAAACAGGGACTTCGTGGAGTTATCGGGGGGATGGTCATTGGCTTTTGAGCCAAGAGGGACAGTATTTCTGAAACCGCTCAGTTTGTGAACTGTTCGCATGTTGCTGTGGTTAAAGTGTACCGTGACTGGACAAATGGCATCATTGCGTATAAATGGCATGGAAACTGAGGAGCACCACGTGCCATTTATGACATAAGTGAACGACGGCTGCAAAGATGTGTGAGGGCTCATTGTCCAAACGAACCAGGGGGGCTACCAGACATGTGTCTAAAATATCAGTACAGCGAACCCTGTTGCGTATGGGGCTCCAAAGAAAATGGCTGGTAACTGCACCCATGCTAACAGGATTCACCTTCAGAACGGCTTCAATTTGTACGACAGTACCAAAATTGGACCACTTCTGATTGGCAAAGGGTTGCCTTCTCTGATGAGTCACGTTTTCTGCTCCATTGACTGGACGCATGTTGACGTGTCAGGCACAAAACCTCAGAGAACAAATACTCTGCAACCATTGTCAGAAGAACACAAGCTGGCGATGACAGTGTTATGGTCTGGGGAATGGTTTCTTGGCATGGTCTACTCATACCTCTGAAAGGCACTCTCGACTGATTGGGTTATCTATCCATCCTTGCAGATCAAGTACACCCATACATAGTGACTGTCTTCCCTTGAGCGGATGGGATCTTCCAGCAGCACAAAGCAACATGTCATATGGCCAGAATTGTCCAGGAGTGGTAAGAGGAGCACGACAAAGACTTCCAAGTACTTCCCAGGTCTCCAAATTCCCCCGAATTTAACCTGTGGTACCTCCTTGATCTCCATGTTCGCCATATGGATCCTCCACCACGCACTCTTCGGCAGAAGTTGGATGCCCCGCAGTCTGTATGGCTCCTGATACCCTGTCAACTGTCCAGCATCTTATTGACTCACTACCATGCCATCCAGCTGCTGTCCGTGCTGCACATGGCAGTTATTCATGAGATTAGCTGGAGGTCATAATAATAATAATAATAATAATAATAATAATAATAATGTGTATGTATATCTATATCTAAGAGACATAAACTAGGGGCCACATTCAATTCCAAGCCCGCAACTCGATCACAGACAGCCGCATGTCCATGATTGAGTTGCGGGCTCACGTTGGTCTCCGTTTGCGAGGCTATTCAATTGCTCCAAGTCGCGAGTTGCGATCCTGAAGCCAGCTCCGTAAACCATGCACTGGTTCGGAGCAGTTGTGTGCGGGATCCGTATCAATTCAGCAAGCCTGTAACCGCCCATTTTGAATCAGCAAATAGATAATTACGGCAGTAAAACATGGAGGTTACGTGTCAATCAATCAGGTTCGGTGGTCCGATATGCGATCATACTCGCACAACTTTGAAAATGAAGAATTATGAAAATGAATGCCAATACTGTTCTAGTCCATATGGGTGGCCTGATATGTATTAACTCATTGATACCCAAGATCATTTAACCCCGAAATGACACATAAAAATGAAACTTATTTCCTGCAGTTGTGCGGGCTTGAGACTGTTGTGCAATTAATTCTAATGTCTTACATCGCCCCCCCCTGTAATTTACTGTGCAGTAGTGATATTTTATTTGCAGTTACAGTGCTACGAATTGGTGTTTAACCCCTTTGCAGGTCCTCTCTAGTACATGCAGGACGACCAACATTTTTTTCAAGATCGTAACCAAATCTGCAAAAAGACGCCAATTGAAAAATTTCACTGTGAGCTTACTTACGGGCCTCCGTACCTCAAATTCGGCCAATTGAATAAGGGCTCTAAGTCTTCCTACCAGAGAAAGAATAAAAGTAAAGAACCCCCAATTTTCTTTTTTTTCCCCCAGTTTTGGAAGACAGGTAGTAAAAAAACTGCAATCCCCATATAATAAGGAGCCGGGAGGATCAATCAGATTCTTTATTTATTCAGTTAAACTGTATAATAAGTTTGTTCTGCTAAAATGAGCCCAGATTAACCTAGATAAAACTTCAAAAGGTTTATATATTACTGTATAAGAAAAGTTAATACACCAGATTAGATCTATAGCTTATTTGCTTTTTAGAGATTTTATTATTTTTTATTCCACTGTATGTTAATCTCTTTGTAGTGACCGACTGATAAAAACAAAATGATTGGAAAAAAGCACAAGTGGAAACTCCAAAATCTTCTGGAAGTTAAATGTTTACTCTAACTATGTTCATTTTGATTGGATGGTTCATATCAAGGGCTGATACATCAATACTTAAGTGAAAAAGTTCTCTTTATTTAAAGGGATGTGGAAGGTGCCTGGGCTTTACTAGATATATATTATATCTGTGTGATAATGTGGATGTGTACTGTAGTGACCCAGCCTATCAGGGACCACATCTCAGCTGCATGTTGCAGAGAGATGGTCATCGGTTGGTTAGTATGAGACAAAGCACAGCAAGTACTACAGAGTCTGAGTCTTCATGAGCTGCAGAGGGCAAACCCACACAGGGATTATTTGCTTGAATTTAGGCAGTAAAAAACTGACCTTTTATACAAATCTTAATAAAATAAATTTCATAAAACTAAATAAATATATAGGTATATTATATACCTAGTAAACACAGTAAAAACAGTTACAGAAAGTTTCCCTTGATGTTACAAATGTGGTGGAATCAGAAATCCAAACATTAAGATGATCACTCAGCTCATGCCGGACAGTTTGGAAGAGGATCAATTGGACTTACCAGCTGATGCTCTAATTGCTTGATTGTTTCATCTTTCTTCTTTGAATCCTCTTTAAGCTGCCGGATCTCGTTCAGAAGGTCTTCAGTCTTACAAGGCAGAAAAAAGGCAGTTTGAGGTTTAACATAATGGTCAGTTTAGACATGAACAATTTCTAAAGAGGAACACGAAATAACTTTAGATTTGGCAAAAAGCTGAAAGGACCTGGAATACATGATATTACACACAGAGTATAAATGCAAAGTGTAATTAGAAAGAAATACAGAATTACAGATTCAATCTTACACAAAAGGCATACAAATAGACACACGGATATACATACATCCCAGAATGCAGTGTAATAACTGTTTTTGTCTGAATTCTGAGCTGGAAGCAGGTTTTTTAAACTTGTTTTAGACATTCAAATGTGAACACAGATGTACTATTTATTTACTGTACTACTGTACGGTGGAGGCTTCTATCGCTCTTTTGCCCACCATATAATAAATGATTGTTATGATGAACTACCTACTCATAAGATCCACAACACAGGCTGAGACCCCGCTCCATGCTGATGATAGCCAGTAAGCTTGAAACATGTACATGGATTGGATACTCAGCTTGTGTTTAATCCAACCTTGGCTTTGCATTAAAGCTGTGTAATAACGCATGCATAAGCTTAAAGGAAGTCATGTTTGATAATGGCTATGGATTGAAGAGCGAGGCATTTGTGGGCACATTTGCATGTCCCAGCTCAGCTTCCCAGAATGCAGTGTAATAACTGTTTTTCTTAGAATTCTGAGCTAGAAGCAGTTTTTTACACTTGTTTTAGACATTCAAATGTTAACACAGATGTACTTTTTATTTAATGGGGGGGGGAGGGAGAGAGGAGGGAGAGAGGGGGGTAGGAGGGAGGAGGGAGAGAGGGGGGGTAGGAGGGAGAGGGAGAGAGGGGGGGTAGGAGGGAGAGGGAGAGAGGGGGGGTAGGAGGGAGAGGGAGAGAGGGGGGGTAGGAGGGAGAGGGAGAGAGGGGGGAAGGAGGGAGAGGGGGGAAGGTGGGAGAGAGGGGGGAAGGTGGGAGAGAGGGGGGAAGGTGGGAGAGAGGGGGGAAGGTGGGAGAGGGAGAGAGGGGGGTAGGAGGGAGGAGGGAGAGAGGGGGGGTAGGAGGGAGGAGGGAGAGAGGGGGGGTAGGAGGGAGAGGGAGAGAGGGGGGTAGGAGGGAGGAGGGAGAGAGGGGGGGTAGGAGGGAGAGGGAGAGAGGGGGGTAGGAGGGAGGAGCGAGAGAGGGGGGTAGGAGGGAGAGGGAGAGAGGGGGGGTAGGAGGGAGAGGGAGAGAGGGGGGGTAGGAGGGAGAGGGAGAGAGGGGGGGTAGGAGGGAGAGGGAGAGAGGGGGGGGTAGGAGGGAGAGGGAGAGAGGGGGGAAGGAGGGAGAGGGGGGAAGGTGGGAGAGAGGGGGGAAGGTGGGAGAGAGGGGGGAAGGTGGGAGAGAGGGGGGAAGGTTGGAGAGAGGGGGGAGGTGGAAGAGGGGGGGAAGGAGGGAGAGAGGAGGAGGGAGAGGGAGGGGGGAGGAGGGAGAGGGGGGGGAGAGAGAAAGAGAGAGAGAGAGAGAGAGAGAGAGAGAGAGAGAGAGAGAGAGAAAAAGAGAGAGACAAGTCCTCATTTCCCTACAAATAAAAATTTCTAATATTTCCTTTAATTTTAAAAGATTAAACAGCTAGTTTTAAAAGCTGCATGTCTATAGTTGTTTGTTTGTTGTCCAGTAACATGCATGTATGTGTGTGTATATATATATATATATATATATATATATATATATATATATATATATATATAAATATAAATATATATATATATATATATATATATATATATATATATATATAAATATAAATATATTTATGAAGCCTGTAAAAAGAGACCGATGGACACTGCATGTAGCTAAATGTTGAATATTTGGATTTTTCTGAAGTTGAATGATAGCAGAGGACAAAGAATAAGTTTTGCCATTGAATGAAAATATAATTCACAAAGTAATTTAAAGCAAATTTATGTGAATCGAACACCAAACTGAGAGGTACATTATTAGTGATTAGAGCTTAACTATAAACCTGCAGCCATGAAGCGTGTAATGCGTGACCTTAGTGTACATCATGTACCGCGCTATCGATGGGGTAATTGCAAATATAAAAGAGGATTAGAACTTATAAAAAAAAACTGGATTGCCTAAGTGAACTTGCTGACCCAATTTAAAGTTAAATCTGTTTAGATTACTGCTTAGAATTGCACTCGTAGATACTGTATAATAAAAATGAAAGATTATCTACAAGGGGAATGGTGTGTGCGAGATGGTCTCGGTGCATTGTATTCCAAGCCTATCATTTAACCCTTTTATGACCACAGTACTGACACACAAGTGTTGTGGGACATTGTCCCCTTTTCAAAACCTCTTCCATAACCAACACTCAATCAGGGAGTGAACCCAGGACATCACATCGAGTTTGTTTATTCAAGCTTGGAGAGCACAACATATATCAAAGAAAGTGATATGCAGTTATAAGATGTCTTTATTAATCACACAGCATTTATATCTTCCTTGGCAGGTCTTAAAGTTACATACATGTATACGCAGGGTTGGCCCTTAGGACTGATAACAAGAAATGGTGAAGACATATTAAAAGAATAACAGATACCCAATTAAAGGTCGCCATTTAACAGATAACTATAGTCCTTTGTTTCCAATATTTGAAGAACTGTGTGTGAAAAAATATTTTTTATTTTAAAAATACAGCATTATATTAAAGGGACATGGAAAGTTTCTGGATGTTATTATGTATATAATATCCCTGTGTAACTATTTACTTGTATGTACTTTATTTTATTAAGAAGGGCTTATAAACTCTGTTTTTACTGTCTAAAATCAAACAAAAAGTCCCTGTATGGGTCTGCCCTTGGCAGTCACAGACTCTGTAGGGCTGGATGTGCAGTGTAGTGTAGTGTATTAGCCTATCAGGGACCACATATCAGCAGCATATTGCAGAATGTTCCTAAGAGATGGTCAACGATTGGTTAGTATGAAACAGCACAGCAAGTACTACTGAGTGTTTGTGAGTTGCAGAGGGCAGACCCATACAGGGACTATTTGTTTGATTTTAGGCAGTAAAATCAGCTTATAAGCACTACTTAATAAAATAAAGTACATAAAAGTAAATCGATACCCAGGTAGTAAAATCAAGGAACCTTCCATATCCCTTTAACTATTTCATGTACTAATTCTGTAGTAGTAGTAACAATGAGATTGCTTTATGTTAATATGCTGCGATAACTGGAAGGAACTGGCTGTCTTTAGTAGGCAAATGGAAATCTAGTAAGTATACAAGGTAGGGAAACTAGCTCAGACAAGCAGCTCAAACAAGACAATGGCTATGCAAAGTAAAGAATAATTATAACTGTACATATAAGTTAAGATTTAAAAAAATTCTAATTATTCAACATATATGTTATAAATATTGGGCTTCAGGATTCCTTTAAATGGATGTGGCAGGTTCCTGGATGTTACTATGTATATTATATCCTGTGTATCTATTTACTTTGATGTATTTTATTTTATTAAAAAGTGCTTATAAGCTATGTTTTTTCCGTCTAAAACTAACCAGTGACCATCTCTGCAACATGCTGCTTAGGCGTGGTCCCTGATAGGCTAGGACACTAGACTGCACAGAGTCTGTATCTGCATACGCTGCAGTGCGCAGAGCCATACAGGAACTATTTGTTTGATTTTAGAGCTTATAAGCACTTCTTAATTAAATAAAGTACATAAAAGTAATAGATACACCGGGGATATTATATTATATATCTAGTAAAATCCAGAAATCTACCATATCCATTTAAAAGCTGGCACATAAGACATATTCAGAAATCTCCAATAATATAACAGCGGTTGTGATGCAAATTCCTGCAACCTCGGTATCCTTATATGAATCAGTGCACTAGCAGCGAAACAGTTAACCTAAAATAACTACATTCCATTAAAGAACTTCACGGGCCGCTTGTAAAGCAGCAATGAAAATAGCAGAGAAAGCTGTGGTTATCATTCACTTCTTTAAGGCTGGATTATCTTCAGAGAAATGGGCCATAATTTACTGAAAATGTGGCATTTTCCCTCAACAGCAAATGGCAATTTTACTGGGTGAAAAACGGCAAATTCAGTTCATTTCCCATTCCTACCAATTTTTTTTTTCTACATTTTTGTTGAGATGGTATGATTTTCTTGATGTATTCTCTGAACCATACGGCTGTACTGTGTCATCAGACAAAAAAACTATGTATTACCATGTGAATTATAGAATAAAGGGCGTCTACTGGGTATTCGGTAACAGAATCCTGCGCCATCCTATCAAACCAGGTCATTGTCTAATTAAGTTACAAGCACTGCACCTTGTAGTATTCCTTCGTCTCAAATTAATAGCGTCTTTAAAAGGATTCATTCAAGACAAAAGACAGAGTGGGCACATACACGCACCTGATGGTCTCAAGCATGTTTTTAATGAAATCTAACCGCGTGTTGGGCTCGGTGTAATATATTTCCATCCCCTGTGCTAGGAATTGAAAACAAGAGAGGAAAAATCCAATTAATCTTGAAAGACACCTTTATCGTATCGGCTTGAGTTTTTATATTAGATTCTTGTACTTATTGAAGTGTTTTCTACCTAACACACCATCTGTTTACCCCCAACTCATTCAAAATTAAAAGTAGTACATTGTGTGCCTATGAACTACATGAGGCAAACACGTATCTGGGGACGCTCTCCGGCCTCTACATTGCACCTAGCACATCTTTTATTGGAAGAGATTTACAACACAATTTATACACCAGACACATAAGAAAATATTCCTTATCCTTGCAAAAATATATATAAAATAAAAGATCACAATATTAATAAATATATTAATAACAAGAACCAAATATGGTTATATGTATTTGTGTTTAATTTATTTGTGCAATAACTGGGACCTTTGCTGTGCAATTAAATAGCGTGTCCATATACTGAAAGTGCACACAAATTATTTGCAATCATTTTAAATGTATTTACCTTAAAGAGGGGTTCAGGATCCTGAGGTTCAGGCGTGGTTGGGACTGAGAGCTGTAGGTCTTGTAATGATCCACAGTCATCCTCCTGAAGAAGGAAATGCAAACATCAAAATGTATCGCAAAACTAATTCAAACATCATATTGTAAGGAACTGTGCTAGTAATCAATTCAGTTATATTCTCAATAGTCTGATATATATATATATATATATATATATATATATATATATATATATATATATATACCTTGAAGCACTCTGTCACAATTATATATGTGTGTGTGTTATATATATATATATATAACACACACACACATATATAATTGTGACAGAGTGCTTCAAGGTATATA
Source organism: Discoglossus pictus (assembly GCA_027410445.1). NCBI lineage: Eukaryota > Metazoa > Chordata > Amphibia > Anura > Alytidae > Discoglossus > Discoglossus pictus. The sequence goes on from CM050171.1 coordinate 17,942,518, forward strand.
TATATATATATATATATATATATATATATATATATGTTGTGACAGAGTGCTACAAGGTGCTTGTGACTTGTCTAATGTATTTTTCCCCCAAGAGTTTTGAAGTAGTTAACTTTCTGAAGCAGTTGATTAGCATCGCCTGAGTAGAGTGGATTAAAGACTGAAGGTGGAAATTGGGTGGCGCTGTTTGGGACTACAGCTGTATTGGAGCTGAATGGCTAATGGGAACAAGCCCCCAAACTGAGCAGTCACGCATTTTCTTTTGCATTTTTTTTTTTTTTACTTACTTAACATTTTTTCATGCTAAAATAAATAAATGAATGACTAAAATCAAATAAATTTACACTATGATAGTTGGGAAAGTGCAGTGGATTATGGACAATACTGTTTTAGTACATTAAAAGAACTTTATTAAAAACAATATTCACTTTAATTTATTTAATACGATGTGCACCTAAATACATGTTTGGTGCGCATCTAAATACATGTGACTTTAGTCAAAGGTAGGTCCAAAAGGGTAGACACCTTGGATACAAATCAAGTATTAAATGTATACGGATATCCTCTGTGTAAGTTTGTCTGATTGGGCGTCTCATATCAAATCATTTTATTGAGGAATTCTGAATATTTATATTTCAAAAGTACATCTGAAACTTCTTGTGTGATGCACCTGTGTAGGCAGGGTGTCATAGCCAATGAGCTGTGCAGAGTTATGTCCTAGCCAATCAGCTGTCAGTATCATGGCTGCACCCGAGCAGCTTGGTCTCAGACAGTGAGAAGTAAACCGATAGATTGTTGTTGCTTCCTCTGATTGGCCACAACTAATTATGAATTTTATGCTAATTTAGATTTTTAAAGACATTCCTTCTCCAAATCAACTGCCTGGAAACTGAAGACATTTTGCAAACTTTAGAGTAAGTTTATTAATATTTATTTTGGGGTTATTTTCATGCAAAAAAAATGTTTTTCACAAACTACTCATTCGCCTCTATCAGATGCTTCATAATCCAGGAAACTTCCATATACCTTTAATAAGTTACAATGGAGGCATTCTTGCATAAAAATGTTAAAAAAATGTCCTTGTCCTCTACTGTCCATTTCCCAATGTACTACAAGTCAGTGCCATAATTATAATCCTATCTTTAGGCTACCAAACCATTAGAAGCAGAACACATTTTAATGGAAAATTCAAACTGATGTATATACAACTTAACACTATTAACTTGAACAAATTGCAAATAAAAGATATTTATAGCCCGATGTTTGCAAACAATTATCTCATTACCTAAGTTCTCCAGAATAGAATAAGTTTGGAAAATAACTTAGTCATCAAAACTTAGAGGGAATATTGTAACGTAATGTTTATTGGGGAGGATTGAGGGACGACTGTGGTCAGTCTTTTCAATATTGTTTGTTGAACAATTAAACTAAATAAATATTTTTAGAAAGTAAATAAATAGAATATAATCATTAGATATTTAACTGGCTAGTGCATGGAAGCTGCCATGACAGTAATTTATCCTTTTCAAGACTTTCTTGGCCCATTTGATCGTCAAGATAATTTGAAAGATGTCTACACACAACCAATTCCCAACGGCTCTTCAATACTGTGCCCTGATATCTTGGCTGCCAGTCTTTGTGAGGTTAGAAAAGAGACAGCACTGACTACAACTTTGCAATTACAGAGATTTCAGCCCAGAGTGGCACTTGAATATATTCATGACATTTTATTTCTAAGCTGAAAGGCAGAGTTTGGAGGAGCCGACATCCCACACACAGCAAGTTAATATAATTCCAATCAAACGTAGACTTCTTTTCTTTAAGACTGACTGGCTCATTGTATCATCTTGAGAGACGCTTAAAGGAGCAGCGATGGTTACAATCTCATATTGTTTTCCAAGCCAAGAGAACTGTCCATATTACAAGAAGTCAAATAGTATTCCCACTGGATAAATACCAAGGGGGTTCGTTCATATTATACAGTGAACCAGGCCGGCAGGATCACGTGTTCTGGAAAAAGATTTCTGCCAGTACGACGAGTTAAAAATTACTGTATGATGAAAAATGTATGTGTCTAAAAGTATTTAGTTTGACTAATGCCATAATTAGGCAGAAAAAATATCATAAAGCTAAATTTTAATTAAAAATAAATATGTCCCTTGATGATGTTGAGCATGATGTGGTGGTGGAGGATGATGTGGTGGTGGAGGATGATGTGGTGGTGGAGGATGATGTGGTGGTGGAGGATGATGTGGTGGTGGAGGATGATGTGGTGGTGGTGGAGTTGAATGCGGTGGTGGAGGATGATGTGGTGGTGGTGGAGTTGAATGCGGTGGTGGTGGTGGTGGTGGTGGTGGTGGTGGAGTTGAATGCGGTGGTGGTGGAGTTGAATGCGGTGGTAGTGGTGGAGTTGAATGCGGTGGTAGTGGTGGAGTTGAATGCGGTGGTAGTGGTGGAGTTGAATGCGGTGGTGGTGGTGTTGAATGCGGTGGTGGTGGTGTTGAATGCGGTGGTGGTGGTGTTGAATGCGGTGGTGGTGGTGTTGAATGCGGTGGTGGTGGTGTTGAATGCGGTGGTGGTGGAGTTGAATGCAGTGGTGGTGGAGTTGAATGGATGCGGTGGTGGTGGAGTTGAATGGATGCGGTGGTGGTGGAGTTGAATGGATGCGGTGGTGGTGGAGTTGAATGGATGCGGTGGTGGTGGAGTTGAATGGATGCGGTGGTGGTGGAGTTGAATGGATGCGGTGGTGGTGGAGTTGAATGGATGCGGTGGTGGTGGAGTTGAATGGATGCGGTGGTGGTGGAGTTGAATGGATGCGGTGGTGGTGGAGTTGAATGGATGCGGTGGTGGTGGAGTTGAATGGATGCGGTGGTGGTGGAGTTGAATGGATGCGGTGGTGGTGCAGTTGAATGGATGCGGTGGTGGTGCAGTTGAATGGATGCGGTGGTGGTGGAGTTGAATGGATGCGGTGGTGGTGGAGTTGAATGGATGCGGTGGTGGTGGAGTTGAATGGATGCGGTGGTGGTGGAGTACATGTGTTTTTACATTTCTGTGGAAACAGACTTGCAGTTACATGTGCAAGTTGCCCGCTTCTGGGCATGTGCAGTGGGAAATCCATGATAAACATTTGGAGAACCATTGAATATTTGAGAACCATTTCCATTTAAAGGGTCACTGCAGTGGTACAGCAAGCCACATTCAGCATCATGACAACCTTATTACCCCTAATATCCTAAGTTATAAATTATCAAATTGTTTTTGCTTGTGTGTGCCACGTTGGTTTCTCTCACTACATTCCTCAAAGTGTAAAGTGGGCAGACAGCAAGCTGTAAAACTCCACATTACATCTTCTAATGCACACAGACCGGTGTTTTGTTTTGGTCCACACTGCTCGCCCCTGCACTAGAGGCTGCAACACACGACCCTATGGACAGAGGAAGCTGCTGGGCATGCTGTGAGCATTAGAACATGTACAATGGAGATTCACAACTTCATACAGTAAGGATGGTAAGACATGGCAGCTCTGTAGAGGTGAGCAAATGTAAGTTAAACCATATAGTAATGATTCATAACTATATAACTGGGCTAAGGAGCTTTCATTGTAGATTTTAAAGGGACACAGATGTATTTTCCCTTCTCCCTTCAAATTTTTTTTCCTTCATACCAGTGGCGGAGCTAGTGAAACGCTAGTGTGAAATAATGTGGGCCTCCTTGTAATTCTCTGTCCACCCCTTAGAGCCTATAAAAAGCCAACACATATGTAGATAATCAGATCACTCCACTGGTGATCAGATTATTTTTCTATAAAGTAATTATCTGCCATCCTCATCTACTAAAAAAAGATTCCTCATTTAATGCCAGGAGCAGAGGGCCCCATACCCTGCTGTGGGCTGCGGTGCTTTGCACCTGTTGCACCACCAGTAGCTCAGCAACTTCTTCATGTTGTGGCTGATCTGGTTATTTATTTTCCGTTCCCCATGATGGATTCCCCTCAGTTCAGTGCATGCTCTTAATATTAGAAAAGATAATAACCTACTAGAGGACTAGAGGGAGAAGTAACATGTGGGAGGGGTACTAATCAGTCAGAGCAATAACATTAGTAAAGGCCCCTGTACATATTTTTTTTATTTGTTGAATCGGAAAGAAGGTATACATTTTCACCTAAAAATGTTTTGTAATGTTTAAAACATATTCTTTTAAAAGCATGAAAAGGTGCCCCATGTCCCTTTAATTTAAAAACCAAGAGTGTACGAAGTGTGTAATAACATCAAATGTAAGCCCCGAAAATAACATTTTATGAGTAAATGTTAACTGATTGCATCTCAGACTGTTAGTCTGAGGGGGAGGTTTATACTATAGGAGCTTACTCTTCTATTGAGTTCTATTGTTAAGTGGATAGTTAAAGTAGTCGTCCTACAATAGAACTGAATGGAGATCTTACTGGAATAGCTCCTGCCTCCCAGATTTCTAACCCTTTTAGGAACTAAAGCAAAATGTCTGCTGCCATTAAAGTAAAAGGCTGTCGTTGTGAAAAACTTTTTTAAATCATTTTGCGCCCTTTCTTCAAATCCGCATACTATAAATATGACACTGCAATAGTCTTAAAGGGATATGAAATGTTATTGGATTTACTATGTATATAATATCCCTGTGTATCTATTTACATTTAAGTACTTTATTTTAAAAAGAAGGGATTATAAGCTCTGTTTTACTGCCTAAAATCAAACAAATAGTCCTTGTATGGGTCTGCCCTCTGCAGCTCAAGAAGACAGAGACTCTGTAGGGCTGAATGTGCAGTGTAGTGTCCTAGCCTATCAGGGGCCAAGTCTCCGGTGTATGCTGTGGAGAGATAGTCACTGATTGGTTAGTATGAGACACAGCAAAGCAAGTGCAGCAGAGTTTGAGTCTACATAGAGGGCAGACCCATACAGAGACTATTTACTTGATATTAGGCAGTAAAAACAGAGCTTAAAAGCATTTCTTAATAAAATAAAGTACATTAAAGTAAATAGATACCCAGGAATATCACATACCCTGTAAAATCCTATAACCTTCCATATCCCTTTAAGTTTATCATATCCTTGTATTTAAAGTGCATTATTTTGAACAAATTGTAGGATATTTGGCTTATTCTTTGTTTTTTCTGTGTGTCCCTTTAAACAGCTGTTTTTCTTCTGTATATATCCCAAGCAGAGCAGACAACACCAGACAGACCCATCTAAGCCGCCGCCAGCTTTGTTACGGTTTGTCCAGCCTGGTTATTAATACCGTCGCCCTCCTCTGGCGCTGTCTGCGCCTCCGTAACTAGAACTCAGCCTGTTTATTGTGCGGGGGGGTTTCTGGATCAGTGAAAGTTACTTTAATTTAAAAGGTTTGGAGGTCAGTCTTGCCTGAAAGTGACTGAATCACTTAAATCTCTCGAGAAAGCTTTTAAGTCAATACAAAGCATTGTACCTCGAAAATGAGATCCATATTTAGGCGCTTAGGATAAAGTAACAGGGCGATGAGGCGAAAGGGGCGGGATCTGCGGACTTAGAGATATGTATGTATATACTGGGTGCTCTGCACATTAAAATATATGTGCTATTATTCCTTATTGTTTATGCATAAATCTACTGATGTTCATTTATAACATGTAAACAAAAGAGTTATGATTGCTTTTCATGTTGCATTTATATATATATATATATATATATATATATATATATATATATATATATATATATATATATACACATACATACATACATATATATACACATGACAACAAAAAATTTAAAGGCTGGTAATGCTGTTTGCCACACAATGCAATGCTCTCCCCCCTCTAACTTGCGGGTCTCATGATAAGTGCCTTTGGCGCTCATTGCGAGCTTCTCCTACCATCTACTTTATGGATCTCGCAATGAGAGGCCTGCAATGATCGGCTTTGCCGCTCATTGCAGGCCTTGTCCAACTAGCCACTTTCGAGCCTCGCAATGAGCACTTTCGGCGCTCATCACAATCCCTGCAATGAGCGCCGGGGAGGGGCTCGCAATGAGCTCCTTTGGCAGACCCATACGGGGTCTATTTGTTTGATTTTAGAAAGTAAAAACAGAGCTTATAAGCACTTCTAAAAAATAAAAAAAAGTAAAAGTACATAAAAGTTAATAAATACACAGGGATATTATATACCTAGTAACATCCCAAAACCTTCCATGTCACTTTAAGTCAGAACTCCTAAATAATTAAACAGATACAAGATAACTTCAATGGATTCTACAGAAACAATCCGAGGCACATAACAGGAGGGAGGTGGAAACAGACCCAGCACCTCACGCAGGTAACATTCATTTTCAAACCATTTTATTTATAGATGGCTTTATAGTTGAATTCAGAAATACACATTTCGTGTACCAACAACAAGTGGTGAACTAGATACACACAGCCCTTTATCCGATTCTTACACTGGCCCTTTAAGCTTACAGCATATTTATATATCTTTTATGATTTATTGGTATAAATATTTTTGATAACCCCGCCATTTCCAGTGGTCTAAAACATGGTGGCCCCAGGCACACTCACCTGCTGTAGTAACCGCTTCAGCTTCAGAAGCTGAGTTTTTACCGCGGTGCAGTCCTGTACCATATGGCGCAGGGTCATTTCATCCAGCATCACGGTGTTATCACGTAGACCCATGATCTGTGGTGCTCGTGGGGTTTGAGAGAAGAAGTTGGGGCTTCCGAAGCTCTCTCTGTAATCAGTTGGGGACTCCAGGCAAGCCGAGGTCCTAAAACAGAATAATGCTCATTACTTGATGGGTTGTTTTTTCGCGTCATTCAGTCGTTTCCTACTCTCTGTGACCGCATGGACCATAACACACCAGGCACATCTTTATGTCAATGGTCATGCTGATCTCCTTGTTTTTCATGGCTGATATACTGGCGTGGGTTGTCGGTTCCGTCTCCAGTGGGCCAAAGCATACAGCTCCTGGTATTACTAGGTGGTCTCCCATCCAAGTACTTACCAGGCCCAACCCTGCATGGCTTCAGGGTAGTGGTTATGATTCAGTGCTTTCACTGCTGCAACCTGGGTTTGATTCCAGTCAGGGAACTGCAGGGATGTGATCTCCAGTATCTCTGCCATGAATACCAAGTGGATCAGCATGGTGTGTTGCGGTCCATGAGGACATGGAGAGTAGGAAACAACTGAACGACGCAAACACACAATGGTCAAATAATACGGTTTAATTTATCGGATTAGTAATACAATCATTAGTTGAGGAAAATATACTCAGTGTAACTTTAAAAATGTACAGGTCAATGTTGGCAGCGCATGTCTGCTTATCTCCACCCCGTAATAAGTGTCCAGGGGATGGGAGAGGATCTGCACAGGAAGCTGACATCCTTGTTCTCTGTCTATAGTAGCCACAGCAGGGAAAGAGGCATAAGAAGACTTCTATTAGGACAGCCTCCAAAGCAGCTCATACACACAATGTTTCTATTGGTACTAGATGTACTAGCCAATCTGAGACTGCTTCTCAACCTCGTTTTGAAATGCTGAGAGACAATCTTTTGTTGGTTAGTATATTTAGTATTACTGAGACATTGTGTGCATGAGTGATTTGGGTGGTGTTTTGCAGGGGCTATTTGGAAAGGTTTCAGTGAGTAAAAAAAGTGTATAAGCCCTTGTTAACAAAATGATGTTTAGATGCAAACCAACACGTTGCTAGTTTATTTTAATATAAAAAAAGGGACCTTCCTTATTTTAATTCTTCTATAAACATTTAAAAAAATAAAATAAAAAAGCTTTATAAACTGCACAATAAAATATAATTCACCCAATACCAACTCCTACCATACCTGCCATGGAGATAATGATCCGCATTGCTCAGGTGATATTGCTCTTGCCCAAACAGTCGCTGAGGCGGCCGCTTCCAAAACCCCTGTTGATGTTGTCTTAGATTCCGGTCAGTTCTTTCAAAATGACTCATATTTTCACCTTTCCCTAGAACGTAAAAAAAGAAAGAAATGAGTTTATCATCTGCAAAACATTGAGAAAAAAATATGGGAAATCTCATCATTGCAGCATTAACACATATAAGGATTTGGGCTTTATGGCTACATTTGTGATTCCTGACACACCAGATGGACTGTAAATACTGACCAACTAAGTCAGAGAACAGAGATAAAAAAATTGTTGTAGCGAGGTAGCCCCAGGAATGGTCAGATTTAGAACTAGACCAACAAGGCAGCTGCCTAGGGGTGCCTCATTTGCCTAACAATGCATTTACATGTTGTTGGTTTATGTTTGCCCCATAGCCCCTGTCTCCTTTTTCTTGGGTGCAGGACAACTGATTTGTTAGACCTACTGCTAGGTAAGGTAACAGAGAGGCACATGCACTGGTGCACCCAGAGGTGGTTAAGAAGCTTGTGCCTAGGGGCACCAGATATGTAAATCCAGTCACAGCCACCTAGAAATTTACTTCTAGCTCCCAAATATTTAGATTTTAAATAAATAATGGAAAACAAACACTATTTATTTCTAAAAAGTGTCTGGATCCTCACTAGTGAGCCAGATATAATTTTGTTAACCTTTGAATTGTATAATAAAGTTTAAAGGGCCATGGATGCAGAACACTGAAAAGCAAGTGAAAAACTGGATTTTAAAACGGATAAAACCCCCAGGCGAAAAAGTCCATACTAGTAATTAAAGAAAAGAGTTGTATATATGAATTAAATATATAAAACTCTCTCTCTATATATATATACATAGTAAATAAAAAGTACATCTGTGTTCACACTTGAATGTCTAAAACAAGATAAAAAACCTGCTTCCAGCTCAGAGTTCCGAGAAAAACAGTTATTACACTGCATTCTGGGAAGTTGAGCTGGGACGTGCAAATATGGCCACAAATGCCTCGCTCTTCATTCCGTAGCCATCATCAAACATCGTTTCCTTTAAGCTTATGCATGCTGCATTACACAGCTTTAATGCAAAGCCAAGGTTGGAATAAACACAGGCTGAGTATCCAATCCATGTACAGCTGTTTCAAGCTTACTGGCTATCATCAGCATGGAGGGGGATCACAGCTTGTGGTGTGGATTTTATGAGTAGGTAGTTCACCACAACAATCATTTATAATATGGTGGGCAAAAGAGCGATAGAAGCCCTCCACCGTACAGTAAATAAAAAGTACATCTGTGTTCACATCTGAATGTCTAAAACAAGTTAAAAAACCTGCTTCCATTATTGTTTATTCCGTAGCGCTATACATAAGTTAATTTCCAGGCACACATATTCAATATTAACACAATGCAAATATGGAGGGCCCGGTCTTTGAGCTTAGAATCCGGTGTTCATAGCGCTTTCCCCAAAGCGCCTGGCAAGATTGAAAACTTGCAGACTTTATATATATATATATATATATATATATATATATATATATATATATATATATATATATCTATATCTACCAGAATGCAGTAGAATGGCTGTATTTCTGGGAAACCTGAGCAGTAATAAGTTTGTATGTGTATTTATTTATTTAGGAGCCAGCAATACACATTATAGGAGCCCTGGCTCCCAGCCTCTGGGGATATTTCCATCCCTGTACACATTAATAGTAACCAAGCCTCAGATGTAACATTTTGCTTTTCAACAGCCGCAGCAGCAACCAAAAATATCCACATTAAATAGACGGAAGCACAAAGTATAAATATAATAAGTAACAGAACAAGTAACTGAGTAACAATCCTATTTCTGAGGAATGAAACCGTCTCCTTCTTAATGAATTCCTTTAACTTACAGTTGCATCATTTCCTTCTGGTGAGACACTGGAAAAAAGGTGCCACATAGCTTTATATCTCACGTCACAGTCTCCAAAACGGTCACAAGCCCAGAAACAAAATCACTTCTTACAAAGTAAAACACTCGGCGGGAAGTCTAGTAACAGAAGGAAAGTTTCAAGAAAAACAAACTCCAGAGAAGAAAAGTTTCCGCAGGGAGGGACATTAAAGTAAAGTTGCTGTGTGTTCTCCAAGATATCGTTCCACCCTCCACTTACCCAAAAAGCAGCGGAGCACAAGGAAAACATTGTGTCATTTGTCCAACGACTCATACGAGAGATTTAAAGAGAAAGGCCTTCCTTCCTACTGAATTCCCACCCTCCGTGTGGCTGGGAACACAGCCCAGATCTGTCCTGTGACTGGGAGACGCCGGCCCTAACTATCCACCCAAATAGCTACCGAGCTGCATCTGTGTCTATATATAGGTGGGTCACTCAAGACTGGACGAGGTAGAGTAAATGAGGTGTATATATATATTCCCTTCTGGATCGCCAACTTGTGGTGTAGAAAGGGCTTTTGTACTTCAATGCATCTGTGAGATATACCATGTAGGTCGGTCATAGCAGAGAGGACAGACAGATCGGAGAAGGAACTGGCACCCACTGCAGTATATTTGCCAAGTGAACCTTATGCATAAGCACAACCAGAAACAAAGACAAATGTGCCTGGGTGCTGTGGTGTAATATAGTCACAGAGAGTCGGACACAACTGAAGGACATACATACATAGACATATACACACACACCTATATCTACAGAAGAGACCAACAGAAATCCTAGACTGATGTTACATATAAAAGTTTAAAAGGATATGGAAGGTTTTGGGGAATAACCCTGTGTATCCATTTCATTTTATGCACTTTATTTTATTAAGAAGTTCTAATAAGCTCTGTTTTACTGCCTAAAATTAAACAAATAGCCTCTTCTTGGATCTGCAGTTCATGAAGACACATACTCTGTAGTACTTGCTGTGCCTCATATAACCAATCACTGACCATCTTTCAGCAACATGCTGCTTTTGAGGCGTATATTACATGCCTAGTAACAGACACCTTCCACATCCCTATAACTAGATTAAGTAAATGAGGTGAGGACGCCAAGCAGGACTCGTCATGTAAATTCATGCGCGGTGTATGAGACAAGCATTCATATTAATTAGCTTCCCTGATGCTGGAGGGTTTGGCACCATTGCTGTGATGGAATCCCAATCATATGCTGATACACAAGCGTTATACGATGACTCAGGGCCGAGATACACTTTCTTTTCTTAAGTTATTGCACACACTTCTTCAGACGAGCTGACAGGTCAGAACATTGTGTATGTACAGAAGCAGACGGGCTGCAGGGAAGGTATATATAAGGAGTCAGTCATACACAGGGAGAGGAGGCGTTATTACAGTATTAATATTGCTCCTGTATAAGACGTTCTAGTTGCAACTTTTATTGTAACGGTGTTGATTAGGAGGTCTCTTTTTGGAACCAGACCAGTGTAAAGAGTTCAGAGACAATTATATGATCGTACCCAAACTACATTGAGTCTCTTGCTGTGTTAGAACTATTATTATTATTATTATTATTATTATTATTAATAATAATAATGATGATGATAAATAATAATAGTTACATTATTATTATTATTAATAATAATGATGATAAATAATAATAGTTCTATAATTATTATTATTATTATTAATAATGATGATAAATAATAATAGTTCTATCATTATTATTATTAATAAAAATAATAATAATATCAGGAAAAGGGGCTACATACTAGAAATAAATAATAATAGTTCCATTAATATTATTATTATTATTATTAATAATAATGATGATGATAAATAATAATAGTTCTATCATTATTATTAATAATGATGATGATGATAAATAATAATAGTTCTATCATTATTATTATTATTATTATTATTAATAATATCAGGAAAAGGTGCTACATACTAGAAATAAAGGGACAATAGAATTCAAAACATACTATCACGCATTTAAAAGTGTGTGTTATAAACATTAAAAAAAAAATTGTTTAAAGTAAAAAGAAATAAACTAATTGGGCACCAAATACCCACATTTTCTAACATGTAATTAAAATATATAAAGAATAAAGGCCTATTTCCCAAGTGCCTTAAACCCTAAAGTTGAGAACAGAGTTTAATAGGAAAGGGAAATATGTTTATTGCAAGTAAATAACGGCACTGACACATCTAAGTAGACCAATAGAGGATAAGTAGAGGCGCCCTATGATCCCTGACAGGATACCAATCACATATATATTTGAATATAGTAAAATGCTATGCCTTGATCAAGGGTAGGCAAGTCCAGGCCATGATTTGAGAATATCCCTGCTGCGTACAAGTGAGAATATCCTTTTTCACTCTGGTGCACTGAAAGTAAATCCTCAAATCCAGGTCTGTTTGTGGCTCTACAGGGCTGAATTTGCCTATCCCTAGACAAATTTATATATTCAAAAGGATTACAATAAAAACTCAATCTTGTTGATGTAGAATAGATTCCAAAGGCTTTCTCTCGGTTTATTATTATTATTATTATTATTACTTGAAAGGGAGCACTCACACAAAACATATGTCAGAGTTTGGATTTAAAAGGAAAATGCTTTTGCAATGTTTAATATGCAAAATATGTAAAACATTGTAAGTAAATAGCCAGTGCTTGAAATATCTAAGTAGACTAAAGGAGAATAAGGAGCGATGCCCTATGATCCCTAAAGGGATACCTCCTACTTGGAAGGCTTATCAACTGTTACAGCCCCAAAGCTAGCTCAGAGCCATGTGCTTGGTGGTATACACACTTGTAGCAAAGTAGTAACACAAGATAAATACAATGGGCCTCATTCTATTATCGGCCGTAAATCGGCCGCAAAGCTGCGATTCCTTGCGGGGCTCCCGTTACCTTGCAATTCAAATAGACGGCGCCGCAAGGATATCCCCTTACGGACGGCCGTATATCTTGCAACCGGCCGCAAGGTCAGAAATCTTTAAAAGCAAAAATAAATTCAAGACGGCACTGTAAAGCTCTGTAAATGCTAGGGATCATAATGGGGGACATGAGGATTAATAGCAAACCCCTCTCAAGCTTGCACATCAGCCCAAATCCGAGATTTCATTAACTGTTTATTTTCCGGCCGCAGCGTGGGCGGGTCTGAGGTGCTCCAAGCACTCTGGACTTTGTCCACGGATATTTGAAATAAAATAAAATAAAACTTATTTACGGATTTGAGTGTAGGGGAATGTTGTGCTATGAATGCTAACAGGATTTTCTTGCGGCCGAAACTCTTGCGGCCGTTTAAGATCAAATAGCTTTGATAACAAGTGTAGTCATTGACTCCGCCCTGTGATGTCACTGGGTAGAGCCAACGTTTTTACCTTTGATACCTGTGTGTGCGGTGAAGGCGGAGCCAGTTTCATTTTAGCCCTGCCTGCTTCTAAGCTCTATAATGGTCCAGTCCTCATGCAGAGCTGGCCACAACCCCTGATTAGGCACAGGGAGGTGGGAAAAAGCAGCTCTGCTGGAAGGGAAAACTGCATACTGTTTGTAACCGTCTTTGCCCAACAAGTACACAACAATTACTTCTAAAAACAACATTGAAGTGGTCCTTTAGTAAATGAAATGCTGCATTATTTGACTATTTAAAACAACTGCTACATTATCAGGCACACTTATATATATTACATTTATTTAAATACATTACAATATATTAAATAATCTTAACGTATATTAAAATAGAGAGCAACAGTGGCCATTTAATCTTTTCTGTGTTTAAATAAAACGTCTGACACTAAATAGCTGCATTGTTTGACTGCAGAAATGTTGCACTGTTCCTTTAACACTAAACAAAACCCACTACATTCCTAATGTGGGTGGTGGTTTGTTCCAGGACGGGCTGTGAGGCAACATCAGAGGAAGTTTCTGGGGGTAATTATACACTAACCTATTTCACAAGGTGCGTCCTCAGGTAGATCAACATCCAGCATGAGGTCATCATCTTCCAAATCGCAGGAGTCCAGATTATTAAGAATATCCTGGAAGAGAACAAACAAGTATTAGGGGGTGTTGGGGAAATCACAGAGTCTGGCAGCTGATCTGATTGAGAGCAGGAACCAAAAACTGTCAATTGGGAAAAAACGTCATATATTTGTGAGGGCAAACTAACAACCATAGCAGCTGTGTAAACCAGGATTAGAATAAGATATTCTATAAAATATGTTATTTAGTTGATTTTTATTGTGTCCTGATACACTCTTGAACCGTTAGTCTGTAGCTGGTGTGGAATGTTGTTTAACTCTGGCCTACTCTTCTATTTAGTCAATACACAATGTAGAGTGGCATTGTTCCAAAATAAATGTACAGAGATCTTCCCAAAATTCCCATTTTTTATAATAATAATTTTAAACCGTAAAAAAAAAAGAAAAAAAAAAGTATCTTTATTTGGAATTGAACCCAGGACCTTCTCCATCACAGATGGCAACTAATGCTTTGTGCCACCTGCTCTGTGGCTATTCAAGCAGCTAGAGTAATTGTATCCTAACCACTGGACCACCAAGGAGACAATGCTAGAGTCACAAATCACTTCGAAGCTTCTACACCAGATTCAAATTAATATTCATTATGTTCTGCGCAGTACAGAGCTAATTACTCATTCAGGAAGAGGCAACACACTGAAATAATCTGACTTCAACTGATCATAACTCCCCAAATTCAGCATCAGTTTTAAAAATAAAAACAGTTATTCCACATGCTTTTTCACCCTGTATCTAATGGTGCAGGCTGTATGTGGGATATTCTGTCCGATTGTGTGTCTCATATTAAATAATTGTAGTAAGAAATTATGTATATTTGTAATTCAAAGCACATTTGAAATGTATTGTATTTGTAGGAGGAGCATCCTAGCCAATGAGCCTTGAGGAGTTGTGTCCTAGCCAATCAGCTGTCAGTATCAGGGCTGCAGCTTTCTCTCAGCCAATGAAGGTAAACAATACATTGTTGCACCTGCCTCTGATTGGCCACAATTAATTATGAATATTATGCTAATTTAGCTTGGATTTTTAGGGGTGTTTCTTTTCAAAATCAACTGCCTGAAAACTGAAGAAATGATGCAATATTATTAATGTTTATTTTCATGCAAAAAACATGTTTTTCGTACACTACTGATTCTCCTCTATCAGATGGATTCATAATCCAGGAAACTTCCATATACCTTTAAAATATGACATTTTAGGGACCATTTAACGGTTAACTCGAGTCATTAATGGTCTTGGATTTTATGGTTATATAAAGTAACTGAGCTAATGTGGGAATTCCCACCAGATGTAAAACGTAACCACATCATTAAATCAATAAAACTATTATACACAGTTATTTAAACTTTTACACCAGGAGAATATACAATCGGGAATATATATTTATTTATATGTTCGAGTAAAATAACTCAAACATTCGTCCATGTGGAAGAAATAATTAAGATAAGCATGCCCGGGGCCGTACCTGACAGCCCCTCCGTACAATGAGAAATAATATTGTTTATACACAACTTGTATAAGTTAATGTCTTTGGTGCATGAGGGATCAATAGCTTATGTTACCACTGAAATAAAATAATAGCATGTATTTAATTCAGTCCGCTCGTTCATATTCCACTAAAATCATTAAATTGCTTTTTTCCCCACCAATGTTGCATGCGTCTAAATTGTAGATTTTTGTTTTTATTAATTCCATAAAAAACAGGATGGTGAATCATTATGTGAATAAGACTTTAGTGATTGTACATTTATTTAACAATACGATCATTATATGAAGATCAATATGCTGATATGTGCAGAAATTAAAGGACCGCTGTTGATTGGCAAAAACTTCACATGTTTGTGAGCTCAAACTAACAACCTTAGCAGCTCTATAAGCCAGGAGCGTAATGAGATTTTCTATAAAATGTTATTTAGTTGCCTTTTATTGTGTCCCCCGGGGTGCCATCTTGTACCGCTAGTCAACCAATAGGTGGTGGGGAATGGTTATTTAACCCTGGCCTACTGTTCTATTTAGTCATTTGTATTTATTGTTTTAAGTCTTTAAAGGAAGAGCAATAGATAAGTCCCATTCTGCTACCTTGTCGTGGTGAAGGGGCTTGTGTACTTTAATTAAGCTATACCATATACGGTCACTCAAGAGGTTAGAGCTGAGAGGTCAGACAAATCGCAGTCTACTGGAGAAGGATCGGCCAACCCACTCCAGTATCTTTGCCAAGAAAGCCATATGGATAAGCATAACCAGAAACACGGGCAGATGTGCCTTGGAGCTACGGTCCTAATGGTGACCGAGAGACAGATAGGACTGACCGACGACACGTAAATAAGTGTAAGGTTCAGGCAGAAGCAGTAGGGAAACATGATTAAGGAAGATCAGCATGCCTGTGATAAGCATAAGGATGCCTCTTTACACTTAATTAAGACAAATGAGCCATTTTGGTTTTATCTGCTGTAAAATCTGTTATTTCAGTACATATGTTTTTCTCCACCCCTTATCAGGAGTCCAGGGGTGCTAGAGGACCTGGCCAGGAGGTTGACCTAATAGAAGTCTATCTGCCTCCATCCCCCAGGGAACCACTGTAGGCAAACCTAGACTGGTAGGAAAAGTATTTAGGACAGGACATCCAATATAGGATGGACATAGGCACATCTGAAACAGAAGTTCAAACTTACATTTTAAAAACTACATTGAATATTTTTTCATGGAATATCCATTTTATTGCTGAACAATTGTCGGACCACTACAGCAGTCAAAGTAATGGGACAATGTGGTCTCACATGTATAATATAAACTAGATGTAAAAATGGAAAAAATGTTTGAATTAAAAATACAAATTTTAATAACTATTATGTGCAATTATTCTTTATTATTATTAATATTTTATAGGCAGCAACTATCTTTTAACTGCCTTTCCAAAAGGGAAGGGCCTTGTGAAACAAATGTGATTTCTATCTGTACTACTGAAAGCACCACCAGTAAGTATTGCCATGTATCAGTTGTAGCAGCTAACGCACGGTCACAGCCAAGTCAGCTTCAAAATGAGGCCGAGTGGTTCTGAGGAGATAACCCCCATCTTCCATGGAATATAAAGGGATCACCTGCAAAACTACCTGGCAAACTGTAGAAATATGTGTGAAAATAACATAGAGATGAAGGGAAACTGCACCCAAACCAGAGCAAATAAATAAAGGAAAATTGTGATTTAACCTTAAAGGCCATTTTACTCTGTAGTTTTACACCACACCCTACAAGGAATTCAGCAGCTGAAATAATCACACACATATTTGAGTTGTATGTTGCCAAATCCCATTCGGACTATGTGCTCCCTTCACCCCATTTATATATATATATATATATATATATATATATATATATATATATATATATATACACACGAACACATACAGAGGAGCCAGCACAACATAGATCTTGAAATTGTAAAAATGTATATTCAGCAGATGCTTATTAATTGGTTCCAGAAGGCATGACGAGTAGCAAAAATGACAAGTACCAAACTCCCATAAGGGGTCATGTAAATCGGTTATAGCAAGCGTGACGAGTACCACTATAGCACAACGAGTACCAAGGCTTTTTGCTCATCCAGACTCATTGTATACCGAAATTGACTAGTTTGGAGGTAGTCAAGTACCGAGGGTCCGCTGTAATTATTTTATACAAACAAAATCTATAGGAACCAGCCCCACACTGATGAGATCCATATAAGGTCAGAGCAGTGCTGTCTGTGGGTAGGTCTCCTGCATAATCCATCCTGTGCTATGCTTTAAAGCTGTATAGTGCAGATGGCATATGCCTAAAATGTATTAAGAAGTATTGAATTATAGAGTGAAGATGCATTGTGGACTCATTTACATGTCGCCACCAAATTTCCCATAGTACACTGCAAAAACAAACAATTTCTTGGAATTCTGAGCAGGAAATGAGTTAATTTAACTTTTAGGCATTCAAATGTGAACACAAATGTACTATTAACGTGTATATAATTATATATAGATGAATAATCAGAGTATTGCAGTATATAGTGATAGCTTTTTTATTGGACAAACTTATTCATAATATAGCGAGGAGCTTTCGAGAGATGACTGTTTATCAAGTCAAAAGCAAATATGAGAGAAGTAAAAAAAAATTGGACAGAATAAAAAAAATAAAAATAAAAAGAGGGGAAAAAAAAAAATCTAAAAAAAAAAATCTTTGGGCAGAGATTAGTGAGAAACAGACCAGCCTAGTAAATAATGTTCTGATAGGTCAGTACCATCCAGAAACCTTCCATATTCCTTCAATCTAACTTGTATTCTCTGCAAACGTCTCATGTAAAATACATTTCTGGGGGAAAGCTCTTCAATAATGAGAATTGTTATTAATAAATTCATTTATGCAAATGGTCTTTCTTCTGTCCAAGCTGTGTACTGATCTCTTGCTTTAAAAGTCTGTCCTGAAGTCCCCCATCCTTGTCGTATGTTTTGTGTTAAGTTGTGTCCAACTCTATGTGACCTTATAGAGTGGGTTGCCAGTTCTTTCTCCAGTGGGCCACAGCATACAGCTCCTGGTACTCCTAGGTGGCCTCCCATCCAAGTACTGACGCTGCATGGCTTCAGAGTGGTGTGACCTCTTGGTTCCCTGACTGGAACCTAACCGGGTTGCAGCGGTGAAAGCACCAAATCCTAACCACTGGACCACCAAGGAACCCTACCCTTGTTATAACCCCTGTACAGCGCTACGGAATATGTTGGCGCGATATAAATAAAGACAATAATAATAATAATATAGTCTGATATATTCTGATATTATGTTAGTGTACTTTATACACATTTGCTTCTGGGTAAGAAAGCTACGGCGAGCATGGACAAGCTATTAAAAAGTAAAGATATATCACTATCAACACAGATCTGCATAGTTAGATCTATGGTATTCCCAGTAGTAAGGGGTTCCCTGGTGGCCAGTGGATAGGATGCAGGATCCAGCCAGGGAACCAAGAGGTCACACTGGTCAGTACTCTGATGGGAGACCACCTGGGAAGACAACCAGTGCTGTGGCGAACTGGAGAGGGAACTGGCAATCACTACAGTATCTCTGCCATGAAAAACAAGTGGATCAGCATGGTGTGTTGCCCATGAGGTCACCGGGAGTTGGACACGACTGAGCAACGCCATTTACATTCCCAGTAGAAATATATGGATGTGAAAGTTTGACAATAAAGAAGTATGAGCGTTGGAGAATTGATGCCTTTTAATTGTTGTGTTGGAGAAAACCACTTAGAGTCCAATGGGCTGCAAGAAGATCTAATAAATCAGTACAACAGGAAATTAAGCCAAAATGTTCACTTGAAGGCTTGATCATGAGGCCAAAGCTCAAATATGTTGGTCATATCATGAGAAGACAGGATTCCCTAGAGAAGACTGATGATGGGAAAGATTTATGGCGCACTGAGAAGGGGAGAACAGAGGCGGAGACAGATAGAAGAGCTCATTGAAGCAATGAATATGAGCTTGGTGAATTTCAGAGTTGCTGACAGATCTGCCTGGTGTGCTGCTGTCCATAGTGTCACAGAATGTCGGACCCAACTGAACAATAACTGACAACATATTTGTGCAAATCGTTCATTTATGATATGATGTAAGGAAAAGACTAATTTGATTACACCGCAGCCAAGCCTTACATACACACAAATAGATACTGGAATACACTGATATATTTGCCTGCACTACTATACAATATAATGTTCCCGTCTATGTTCAGCGGGTGTTTGTGCAGCTCGTCAGGATCCATTTGAAGTGAATCACTCCAAAGTACACACAATGCACAGAGTCATTAAGGAACTAATTTAACGAGGTTTCCTGCGAGCGCGTCTGACTACGATGCACCTGAGGTTGTATATAATGGAACAAGGCAGACAATCGTCTTTTGTGGGTACCAATAAAGAAACAAATGAAGAATTGGATTGTTAGTCTTGTGTGATTCATTATCTTACTGGGTGGTACGAAGGCTTCAAAGTGAAGTGCAGATATAAATACTGAAAATACTGCGTTCTGACAACATGACGGACAACCTGAGCAAACCTCTCTGAAACGGGATTAGGAAATGTACAAAAAATATTGTACGTCATTGGCCGACATTTACAAGAAAAATAATAATAACTGCATGTTCCTTTAAGAAGTATATTCTATATATAATATACTATAATGTTGGATATAGTGATAGAAAATGTGTTGTATTTGCTTAAAAAAGGATATGTATTAACAAAACATTAGCTAAGAAAAGTTATATGTGATATTTGGATAGTATGCTGTTTCTTATTGTGCGTCCCATCTCTTCTCCTTCCTCTGACGCTTAGTCATTTCTATTCTATACAATAGACAGTACAAACGTTTGTATTAAGGAACAAAAATGTTTATTGTGTTTATGTCTCGCTACAAAATGATAAAAAAAGTTTTAAAAAAAAAACAGGAAAGTATATTCCAGCATGCAATGTTTCTTAAAGGGACAGTACCAGATAAAGGCCTGCAAGTATCTGGTTCACCACGTGTTCGTTCAAGAAATGTGTGTTTATAAATTCAATAATAAAGTAATCTGTAAATAAAATGGATTGAAAGTTAATGTTACCTGCCTGAGGTGCTGGGTCTGCCTCCACCTTCGCTGTGTTAAATAGCTCACTCTGTTTATGTGGAAGCCATTGAAATCACAGGGCTAATTAATTATTCAGTAGTTGTGATTTACCTCCACCTGATAGGGTCCAGTGGTTAGGATTTGGGGATTTCACCAGTCAGGGAACCAAGAGGTCAAAGCACCCCGAAGCCAAGCAGGGTTGGGCTTGGTCAGTACTTTGATGGGAAACCACCTAGGAATACCAGGTGCTGTATGCCGTGGGCCACTGGAGAAGGAGCTGGCAACCCACTTCACTATCTCTGCCATGAAACTGCCAAGTGGATCAACATAACCATGGACATAGATGTACCTGGTGTGTTACGGTCCATGAGGTCACAAAGAGTCGGAAACAACTGAACACTGCAGAAACAAAATCCCTGTGTTGAGCAACCATGCATCCACTGATCTCATTAGTGAGTCTTCACCTGATTTTCTAATGAACGCTAAATTAATTAACCAGATGAAAGGAATGCCCAAGTCAAAACCCCTGAATAATTAAATAGCTACCAGATAACTTCAATGGCTTCTGTTCAAATAGTGTGAGTTATGTGATGGTGTAGGTGGTGACAGACCCAGCACCTCGGGCACGATGACATTCTGTAATCTTTCTTATAAGCAAATACTAAAGCCGAATAGAAGCCTAAATAATATTGTAACTAAGTATGGAGATACCTGGACAAGTACTCATGGCTAGAATATATTCTGCACTCTATCAATAGTATTTGAAGCCAATAATGTATGTTAATTTACAAGCTTAATTAATAATGCTCAAGCTTAATTAATAATGCTTATGAGTTATTCCTAATTAACCCATTTTCGGTGCATGCTCTATTTATTAAACACAGAGGCTGTGTGCTATGAGCTGTGATTAAAAGGACCTGCTCCATATATTAGGGACACAGCAAAGGCACGGCTAATGCAGATAGAATTGCAATACATAAAATCGAGCGGAAATGTTAGATTACTGGAAGTCGTGTTGTGAGCAGAAAATACATAAAAAGTCTGCACACTCTACTAATGACTTAATTACACCATTTATTTTTGGTGTGTTTTAACTATTAGGAGATTGGGAGAACTTTTTATTTAATAAATGCTTTAAACACCCAATGCCACGGCTTTATTATCTAACAATTCCAATCAAATATGTTAGCAACAACCAATAGCGACTACAATTAATAAATGTAATTAAATATATTGATACTTTCACATTTCTACAAATTATTTGCCACAGACACATGACCACAAACAGTAAAGGATAAATATAGGTTTTAGAGCAAGGATTAATATACGTATATTTAAGAGCCAAATAGGCTCTTTAGGAGCCAGTAAACGGTGTTGGTAGAGATGTGTAACACTATTATTATTTATTTATAATGAGACGACATATTCTGTAGCGCTGTACATAAGATAAGTTCCAGGCAAAGGTCAATACAAATCAAAACATAACACACTTGCAGACATGAGTAAACTTTTACAAGACATTGGCTCCTGGGTTTGTTAAGTCTTGTCTTAGAAAGATCATACATTGGTGATTAACAGATTTTATCTACTGAAGCTCATCAAGACGTCTTATAATAAAATCTCTTCCCCCAAGATCTGCTCGTGAATGTCTCCTCACCACAACAATACTTCTCCAAGATCTCCCTCATCTCCTAGATATCATTTCCCAGATCTAAGACCTCACCAACATGTCTCTCAAAGCTCTCCAAAACCTAACCAATCTTCCTCACATATTTCTTCAAGACCTTACCAACATGTCTCCCAGATTTCTCCAAGACCTCAGCGTCTACCTCCCAGTACTCTCTAGGACCTCAATAATATGTCTCCCAGAGCTTTCCAAAACCTAACCAGTCTTACTCCCAAATCTCTCTCGGACCTCACCAATGCGTCTACCAGAGATCTCCAAAAACTAACCAATATGTCTCACAAATCTCTAAGAATTCCTCCTCCTAGATCCAAGACCTCGCCAATCCTTCTCTCAAGATCTCTCCAGGACCTTACCAATTATTTTTCCTGATCGCTCGAAAGCCTCACCAATAGTTCCCCAGGACCTCCCCAAGAAGTCTCAACAAAGTGAATCTAGGCTCTTAAATATAAGGACCACCCCAAGAAGTCTCAACAAAGTGAATCTAGGCTCTTAAATATAAGGACCACCCCAAGAAGTCTCAACAAAGTGAATCTAGGCTCTTAAATATAAGGCTCTTAAATATAAGGAGCTCCCCAAGAAGTCTCAACAAAGTGAATCTAGGCTCTTAAATATAAGGCTCTTAAATATAAGGAGCTCCCCAAGAAGTCTCAACTAAGTGAATCTAGGCTCTTAAATATAAGGACCACCCCAAGAAGTCTCAACAAAGTGAATCTAGGCTCTTAAATATAAGGCTCTTAAATATAAGGACCACCCCAAGAAGTCTCAACTAAGTGAATCTAGGCTCTTAAATATAAGGCTCTTAAATATAAGGACCACCCCAAGAAGTCTCAACTAAGTGAATCTAGCCCCATGCCGTCACATACTCCCCTAATGCCTATATATTGTGCTCAGTATAAATCTACTCACATTCCTACCGATCCTCAAAGTCAATCTGAGAAGTGAAATATGATTTAAAATATTATCCTGATCACTGACCACACCAAACTGCTTGAGGCGACACCGACGTAATATTATTTAGATCACGTCATTAACCCTGTAGGTGAATAAGACGCCTGCAAGTATTTGTCTAGACATGACTTATGTGAGAGCTGTATAGAAATATACAGTACTGATAATTTTTTTCTTTATCTAAATAACATAAAAAGTCAAAACTAATAAATAGAAACAAAGATCTCTGGTAGATATTTATTTTATGGATGTCCAGAGGCCAAAGGAAGAGTTTAATCTATTAGCTTCGGTGAACTTATAAAGGGGTTTGTAAAGAATAGTTCCCCTTCTGGATCTCTACCTTCTTGTGGTGAAGGAGCTGGTGTACTTCAATTAAGCTGTGAGCTATACCATGTAGGGTCACCCAAGATGGGCAGGTTATAGCAGAGAGGTCAGACAAATTGCAGTCTACTGGAGAAGGAACTGGCAACCCACTCCAGTATCTTTGCCAAAAAAACGATACAGATAGGCATAGTCAGAAACAGACTAATGTGCCTGGCATGCTGCGGTCCATATGGTCACTAAGAGCCCGTCACGACTGAAAGACTTAACACACACACACACACACACACAAAGAATAGATAGGTCGGGCTTGACAAGAAAAAAAAATGCTATTAAACTTTTAATGTATGTTTTAAAAAAAATTGCTTACTATTTTTCTATGATTTTGAAAGGCTGTTTAGGCTCTGGATCTCTCCACCCCCGTAATGAAGTATTGTGCCTGGAGTAGATCCTCCTACATGGTCTAAAACACAAATTAGTAGCAGTACCCTTAGCTGCCAGCTATGTACACACACACGTTCTGGTCACCACCCACTATCATACTGTATTTGTGGTATGCCAATTTAGATGCTGGGTGGCTCCACTCCAGACACAATACTTCATTCAGGAGGTGGAGAGATCTGGAGCTTATAAAGCCTGGAGCGTGATTGAAAAAGTAATTGTTTAAGTGAACAGTAAACTTTGATAAATGTTTTCTTTTCATGTCAAGCCCAACCTTACAATCCTTTAAAGGCCACTAAAGTGCTTTAATTATATTGCAAGGACATGATTAGATCAGACATATCATCATCATCACCCTCATGTTTATTGTAAAACTGTAGAAAAAAAGCATCTGCATCGCTAGAGTCATTCTTATTAGTATTCTACTATCATCTTTTATTTGTATTGCGCCAACATATTCTGTAGCGATGTACAGGGGAGAAGAAAAATGAAATATATAACAATTTTGACAACTGCAGAAAATGGAGAGCAATTTCCAGAGATCATATCTACTTTACAAGATGATAAAACCGGGAGGCGTAGTCTTATAATACACTAATCAACTGCCGATTAAATAATAAAAAATAAAAAAAATGAAAAAAAACTAGCCATTTATCTGTATTGTGAAAAGTAATGATTTTCCGGGGTGGCGGAGGTATTTTCATGATTTGTTGACTTGTCATGCAATGGTGTCCCACTCTCAGTGACCTTATGGACTATAACACACCCGGCACATCTTTATGTCCATGGTAATGTTAATCAACTTGGTTTTCATGGCAGAGATACTGGAGCGGGTTGCCAGTTCCTCCTCCAGTGGGCCGGGGCATACAGCTCCTGGTATTCCTAGGTCGTCTGCCATCCATTACTGACCATGCCCAACCCTGCTCGGCTTAAGGGTGGTGTGGCCTCTTGGTTCCCGGACTAGAATAGAACCCAGTTTGCAAAGTAAAGTTGTTACATAGGAATATATTAGTAAAACGAAAGGTAGATACAGGGATACAAAAGCAATTGAAAATACTTAAAGGGACACTCACCCCCAAAACAAGTTTAAAAAAAAAAAATGTTATTCTTAAAGAGCATGAAACACTGGCCATATGTTGTGTTATATTTTTTCTTAAGTGAATCAGTCTCGGGAAATTCCATATTGTTGTTGCTGATTTAATATGCAAAAGAGGGACACATGCATATTAATTGGCTGCTTTGTATTGACCAAAACAAAGTCCTGCAATGTGATCTGGGAGTTAGACCCCTTTCCCACCCTTGTCAAGCACCCTCAGCCGCACAGTAGCTGCAAAATCACTTCTAAATATTTCAGAAATTATTTACTGCATAGAAAAATGGCTAGTACAATCTATAAAATGAAATCAACTTGTTGGGGTTACAGAGACACTTTAAGCCTTGACAAGAAACACATTAATAGAAAAAGGAGCTGCCAGCCGCGAGTCACTTAGTCTGGGCACAGTAGAAGACAGACTACAATGAGCCTCCGCACAGCTAAGTGAATCGTGGCCTTTGTCACAAAATGAATAATTCATCCAAACAAAAGATTTTACAAAACGAAGAAGTTGTGAAATGTCAAAAATCTCATTTCGGGGACATGCTCAATAACTCAACCTTTTCTGTAAAGGACGGGGCCGCTGGTAAGGACGGGGCCGCTGGTAAGGACGGGGCCGCTGGTAAGGACGGGGGCCGCTGGTAAGGACGGGGGCCGCTGGTAAGGACGGGCCGGTGGTAAGGACGGGCCGGTAGTAAGGACGGGGCCCGCTAGTAAGGACGGGGGCCGGTAGTTAGGACGGGGGCCGGTAGTTAGGACGGGGGCCGGTAGTTAGGACGGGGGCCGGTAGTTAGGACGGGCCGCTAGTAAGGACGGGGGCCGCTAGTAAGGACGGGGGCCGCTAGTAAGGACGGGGGCCGCTAGTAAGGACGGGGGCCGCTAGTAAGGACGGGGGCCGCTAGTAAGGACGGGGGCCGCTAGTAAGGACGGGGGGCGCTAGTAAGGACGGGGGCCGCTAGTAAGGACGGGGGCCGCTAGTAAGGACGGGGGCCGCTAGTAAGGACGGGGGCCGCTAGTAAGGACGGGGGCCGCTAGTAAGGACGGAGGATCTATGACAAAGGGCTTTGTTTCAAACTTTTTATTTTACTTGAACAGTTTTTATTTCCAATCTCACAGACTTAAGGGTATATCTAAGTTTTCTTGTTGTTACCGCTCTCTAATCTAACACACACATGACATGGAGTCTTTATATACACATACAGATTTATTTTATTTAAAAGTAAAACTTGTTTTCCACACCCCCAGAGCCGATTACATAGGTACAGTGTACCTACCAATAGAAACACTGCATTTTAGTTAGGGATTTTAACCCTTTACTGACATTCATGCCAACAGCAGCTCAATGCAAAAGATGCAACACAGCAGTGTGTGGCTTCCTTGTACAGGGGACTACATACCCCATGATTCCTTGCTACACAAACTGCTATCATAGATGGATACATATATGTGCCTGTGATTGCCCAAAACAAGTTATTAATTTTATGCTCATTTTAGCGATTTGCAGGGGTGTTAACTCCAACTGCTTGCATTTAGCACATGTTAGGGTGAGTGTAATGTTTATTTTGGGATTTTTTTTATGCAAAAAAATGATTACATACACTATTGATTCATCAGATGCATTCATAATCCAGAAAACTTAGATATGCCTTTAAGTGGATGCCAAGGTAGCATAAGAACAGCAGGAGTGAGTCTGGAACACTTCTAAGGTAACTTAAGACAAGAATTGTATATAATAAACCATGATTTATTTAAAGGCATATGGAAGGTTCCTGGATGTTACTAGGTATAATATCCCTGTGTATCTATTTACTTTTATGTACTGTATTTCATTAAAAAGGGCTTAGAAGCTCTGTTTTTATTGCCTAAAATCAAACAAATAAAGGATAATAAATAGTCCCTGTACGGGTCTTGCTGCAAGAAATTCTGATTCCTAATAACCTCTCTCTCTCTGTATAAAGTGACAGTGCTGCTACTGCCCTCTACTGGCTGTACGCATGTATTGAACAAAAAGTCTGGCATTCAAATAAAAGTGACGTCTAAAAAGCCTTAAATAGGAATTTTATTCCTGGTCAATGCATAATTAAAATAGCCAACTCCCTTTCTAGGACATTACAGTGATTCTTTAACACAGGAGACATGTTTATAGTTTATCCCACATGAAATCACATTGTTCACAGCACATGGAAAATAACATTTGCCTCAAATCTTTACTTTGCACCCTATAAATTATTATAACGCACCGACATATTCCATAGCGCTGTACATAAATTAAGTTCAGACAAAGATAAATACAGACTAACATATAGCAAAGCAAGGAGGGCCCTGTCTGAGCTAGGAATCCAATGTCCATGGTGCATTCCCAAAGTACTTAGGATATAAACTCGCAGACTTACAATCTAAGGTATAGTGAGTGGTAACAGAGGGAGAAAGAGGGGATAAGTGTGTTAGGGTGGACGGTGATACGCTTCTTTAACGAGATGCTTTTTAAGTGAGGTTTTAAATGTTTTGCGGCAAGAGGATTATCTGGTGGAGCGAGGCAAGGAGTTCCAGAGACTAGGGGCAGCACAAGAAAAGTCCTGGAGGACTGTGAGAGGAGGTGACAAGAGTTGTAGAAAGAAGAAGGTCATTAGCAGAACGAAGAGGGCGGGTGGGGGAGTATTTGGAGATGAGAGCAGAGATGTAAGGGGGAGCCTTATTGTTGAGGGCTTTGTAAGTTAGGGTCATGATTTAAAATTTTATTCTTGAGGCTAAGGGAAGCCGGTGGAGTGATTGACAGAGAGGTGATGCCGACACTGAGCGTTGTGTACGGAAGATGAATCTAGCAGAGGCATTCATAATGGATTGAAGTGGAGATAGTCGGGTGGTGGGTAGCCAACAAGAAGCGAGTTGCAGTAGTCTAGTCTAGAGATGATGAGAGAGTGTATAAGGATTTTAGTTGTGTCTTGTGTAAGATAGTGACGAATTCTGGAGATGTTTTTTAGATGGAGAAGACAAGATTTAGTTAGTGATAAATAATACATATTAAAGAATAGACGGTTTAGGTTTCTTTTCATTTTTATTACTCAACCTGTAAAAGTCTTGAATTTCCTAGTTTTTCAGATATATTGTATTTTAGGGGGAAAACATACTCACATTTGTGAAGTATCTAATAACATTAACAGCTGTCTACTAAATACTGGTTGTCTATGGGAAGTTGCCATCTTGTCATATGTAAGCACTTCCTAATGGCTTGCAGACTGAGGGTGTGTTCTTATCTACCGATGTATAAGAAAGAGGGTAGAGGGGTAGTAGAGTTGTTTATTCATCAGAGGTTTTGTTTTTAGATACCTATCTACTTACACAGCACATTCGCAGAAGAGAGACAGCTCACAACTATAACTGCAAGGCCTTAAACGGTGCCGCCAAACATTCACCAAAGTATTATGGATTCCTCCAGGGAGCAGCAGTCAATTTTTTTTCATTAAGAAAACACATGTATGACATTATTCATGTATATAC
Source organism: Discoglossus pictus (assembly GCA_027410445.1). Taxonomy (NCBI): domain Eukaryota; kingdom Metazoa; phylum Chordata; class Amphibia; order Anura; family Alytidae; genus Discoglossus; species Discoglossus pictus. The sequence goes on from CM050171.1 coordinate 17,970,996, forward strand.
ACACACACACATACACACACACACACACACATACACACCAGGAAATTGCACAAAAATTACGGGAATAAACTTGTAAGCCAGGCAATGCTGATTGCCACACAATGTGAGGCTTTTGCAACTATATATGTGATACACACACATGCTGTGCCTTGCAAAAGTATTCACCCCCCTTGGCATTTTTTGTGTTTTGTTGCCTCACAACCTGGAATTAGCAGGGTTTGTTTGAGGATTTGCATCATTTAATTTACAGAACATGCCACAACTTTGAAGTTTTTTTGTTTTTTTTTATTGTGAAGCAAACAACAAATAAGACAAAATAACAGAATAAGTCAATGTGTATAACTATTCACCCCCCTAAAGTCAATACTTTGTAGAGCCACCTTTTGCGGCAATCACAGCTCCAAGTCGCTTTGGATAAGTCTCTATGAGCTTGCCACATCTTACCACTGGGATTTTTGCCCATTCCTCCTTGCAAAACTGCTCCAGCTCCTTCAAGTTGGATGGTTTGTGCTTGTGAACAGCAATCTTTAAGTCTGACCACAGATTTTCTATTGGATTGAGGTCTGGGCTGTGACTCGGCCATTCCAACACATTTACATGTTTCCCCTTAAACCCCCCAAGTGTTGCTTTAGCAGTGTGTTTGGGGTCATTGTCCTGCTGGAAGGTGACCCTCCGTCCTAGCCTCAAATCACACACAGAGTGGTACAGGTTTTGGTCAGGAATATCCCTGTATTTAGCACCCTCCATCTTTCCCTCAACTCTGACCAGTTTCCCAGTCCCGGCTGCTGAAAAACATCCCCACAGCATGATGCGGCCACCACCATGTTTCACTGTGGGGATGGTGTTCTTTGGGTGATGTGATGTGTTGGGTTTGCGACAGACTTAGCGTTTTCTTTGATGGCCGAAAAGTTCAATTTCAGTCTCATCAAACCAGAGCACCTTCCTCCATACATTTTGGGAGTCTCCCACATGCCTTTTTGTTTTTGATGAAAGTAATGGCTTTCTTCTGGCCACTCTGCCATAAAGCCCAACTCTATGGTGCGTACGGCTTATTGTCGTCCTATGTACAGATACTCCAGTCTCTGCTGTGGATCTCTGCAGCTCCTCCAGAGTTACCTTAGGTCTCTGTGCTGCCTCTCTGATTAATGCCCCCCTTGCCCGGTCCGTGAGTTTTGGTGGGCGGCCGTCTCCTGGCAGGTTTGCTGCTGTGCCATGTTCTTTCCATTTGGTTATGATAGATTTGATGGTGCTCCTGGGAATCATCAAAGATTTGGATATTTTTTTATAACCTAACCCTGACTTGTACTTCTCAACAACATTGTCCCTTACTTGTTTGGAGAATTCCTTGGTCTTCATGGCAGTGTTTGGTTAGTGGTGCCTCTTGCTTAGGTGTTGCAGCCTCTGGGGCCTTTCAAAAAAGGTGTGTATATGTAATGACAGATCATGTGACACTTAGATTACACACAGGACATCATTTCACTAATTATGTGACTTCTGAAGGTAATTGGTTGCACCAGAGCTTTTTATGAGCTTCATAACAAAGGGGGTGAATACAAACACACATGCCAATTTTGTGTTTTCTATTTCTAAAAAATAGTTTTATGTATATATTTTTCTCATTTCACTTCATCAACTTAGACTGTTGTGTTCTGATCCATCACATACAATTCAGATTAACAAAAGGCTGTAATGTAACAAAATAGGTAAAAAGTCAAGGGGGGAGAATACTTTTGCAAGGACTGTATGTGTGTATATATATATATATATATATATATATATATATATATATATATATATACACACACACACACACACACACACACATTGGGCTTCTAAACCAATCTGCAAAGTACTAAGCGTCCGTCTAGATGTGAATGAGTTAATGAATAAGACATTCCATGGAATTATACACTAATAAACATATAAAGGTCCTGGGTTTTGTTTACTTGACGTTCTCTTTCTTCATCATACATGTGGTACCCGGCTTCCCAAGGTGTGACTATCCATGCAGAGAACAAAAATAGAGGAGCTCAATCAGAGAACCAACTAACCTTAATAGGTTAGTTCTATGGCCACGATAACCCACTCTGAGAGCAACCTCTTTTAGCCACTTGTGCCCTTCACAGGGAGAAATATCCTGTAGTATATCAGTCTGGTCCCACTTACTACAGTGATCCAGCCCCGAAATACCAGGCAATTCTACCCTGAACAGGAAAAACAGCAAACCCCAGACGTATGCTTCGGCCTTTATGGGCCTCGTCAGTGAGGTGCAGCTGATATCTCCCTAAGGCACAGTGAGCAAGGGGTCCACGTCTGGAGTCCCCTATCCCCCTTAAGGAGACTAATCCCTAAGGGTCATTTGAAGAAACAAAGAACAAAAATAGAGGTGCTCATCAGATTCTTTGGCCATAATAACCTCTTTTAGCAGGTCATTTCGGCAAAGTACATCCCATTAATAATGTGCTCTCAGTGTGGAAATATCAGAGAACGTAAAGTCAGATCATTGCGTGCCGAGACCGTACGTCTGAAATATTAATGGTGACCTTTCAGGAGCTGAGCCGAGATACAACTGTGTGTTAAAGGGATATAAAAGTTTCCTGTATCTTACTAGATATATAATGTCCCTGTGTATCCATTTACATTGTTGTACTTTATTTTATTAAGAAGTGTTTATAGGACTTGTTTTTACTGCCGAAAATCAAACAAATAGTCCCTGTATGAGTCTGCCTTCTCCAGCTTATGAAGACACAAACTCTGCTGCACTTGCTGTGCCTCGTACTAACCAATCAGTGACCATCTCTCAGCAAAGTGCTACTGATAGGTTAGTCCACTACACATTCAGCCCTACAGAGTCTGTGTCTGCATATGAATTACATGGTTATATTAAAAGAGTAAAAACAAAGAAGTCTGGCTAAGAGCATTAATCAGTCAGGACAATGTCATAAACCTAGTTTTTAAACAGAAAAAATGACCCTTCTGCTGGACCCTAGGGCAGGGGCAGACAAGGGGCGGCTTGAGGGGCGCATGTGGCCCTTGGGCACTTCCCAGTAGGAGCGGGCGCCTCTCTTCAACAATACATAGTGTACTAAATGTCCCTAAAAAAAGCAAATAATACCCAGTTGTACTTCAAAACACTTATCTTCATTACCTATACCTCTTTTACCAAATCATTCCTTCCTACAGAGATTTTACCATTTTACTTTGGGTAAAATTACATTTTTTTAAAGTACCGGGAACACAGGGGCCACATAAGATGCCCTTTAAGTGAAATGGGTTGTATGATGATGGACATGGAACCCGCCCCAATGTCTAAGACCCAGCCAAGACCCGGCCAAGATAAAAATCTGTCCCCCATACTTCTTCCATTGTACCCCATGTGGGAGATGTACCTGTGTGTAGCCTACACGTACCGGGAGACTTGATGGCACCATAGCCATATATGAATAATAAAAAAATCATTTTCAGATGAAATTGTTCCTTTAAAAATACTTTTTTTCTAGTAGAAATAACCTTTTTTTGCAAAATGTGCAGCTCTGGTGCAGCAAAACTACTGGATAGAAGAATAAAATAACGGATCAATGGCGCTAACTGCAAAATCTCGGAGTGACGCTGCTTACACACAAAAACGGTATTGACCTGGAAAAAAGGATCATTAGTATTGAGCACAGAGTCTGGGAGGTGGGTAGAAATCCAATTTACAATCTCAAGTGATCAAATTCAATTCTGTGAGTTCTTAGGGTTATTGTACTCGGCTCACTTGGTACCTGGAGGAATATTAAGGGGCGATTCTCTCTTCTCATATAAAGGACAAAGCATATTAATTATAATATTTTATTTGTTAAATTGTTACTTTCCTGTAAAATCTTACAAAAAAATTCCCAATGTAAATTCAGGAAAAAACTCTTACATTTCTCTAAATAAATAAACAAATAAATATAAATACAGATAAATAAATATAAATACACATATATATATATATATATATATATATATATATATATATATATATATATAAAACCACTCGCCAACCTTATCCAGCGGTGGCGCACAGGAGCCGCACATTAGCATACTGAGCGACAAAATCAATTCTGTATTACTGTAGAGAAAAATGGCTAGTACAATGTAAAGCCTGCTTTTAATGGTAGTTCAAATTAAATTAATTTCCTGTTGGGAAAGAGTTCCTTGAAGTCGGAAATTTATTATACCATAAACCTATTTATTTCTATATTTCTGGTCCAGTGATTTGCTCCAGTAGACAGTAACTAATAGGAGACAGGGTAATTGTCTGAGGTCATTCCCAGCAGGGGTTAGCCATTGAATTATGTCCCCCTACAAGTGAAATAACTGGGTCAACATAGAACTAGTTGGCTTCGTAACGATGTACAATATCTAGGTCTCTCTCTGTACCAAATGGGCAAGCGGTCAACTCCCACCTGCTGTTACTGGCAAACAGACAGATGAGAGGACGTGGTAACAAAATACACCAACATCAGGGCAAGTGGGGGGGGGGGATATAAACATGGGGGGTCATGACTGGACAAGCATCATTTATTTCTCATTATCTGATCTCTAAAATACTCCTCAAAACTCGTCTATATACAGAGAGAGGCTCCTGCCAAGCCGGGTATTCTGTTTTTATGATCAAACATTTGCGGATTATACCTATGGAAAGACTGTCAGTAACCTAACAGCTAAGGGAAGGAAGAGAGCTACAGCTAGTAAAAAGGGAAAGACAGACAGACCGACACAGAGAGGAGAGGAAGAGAGAGGGGAGAGGAAGAGAGAGGGGAGAGAAAGAGAGAGGGGAGAGGAAGAGAGAGGGGAGAGGAAGAGAGAGGGGAGAGGAAGAGAGAGGGGAGAGGAAGAGAGAGGGGAGAGAAAGAGAGAGGGGAGAGAAAGAGAGAGGGGAGAGAAAGAGAGAGGGGAGAGAAAGAGAAAGAGAGAGGGGAGAGAAAGAGAGAGGGGAGAGAAAGAGAGAGGGGAGAGGAAGAGAGAGGGGAGAGGAAGAGAGAGGGGAGAGGAAGAGAGAGGGGAGAGGAAGAGAGAGGGGAGAGGAAGAGAGAGGGGAGAGGAAGAGAGAGGGGAGAGGAAGAGAGAGGGGAGAGGAAGAGAGAGGGGAGAGAAAGAGAGAGGGGAGAGAAAGAGAGAGGGGAGAGAAAGAGAGAGGGGAGAGAAAGAGAGAGGGGAGAGGAAGAGAGAGGGGAGAGGAAGAGAGAGGGGAGAGGAAGAGAGAGGGGAGAGGAAGAGAGAGGGGAGAGGAAGAGAGAGGGGAGAGGAAGAGAGAGGGGAGAGGAAGAGAGAGGGGAGAGGAAGAGAGAGGGGAGAGAAAGAGAGAGGGGAGAGGAAGAGAGAGGGGAGAGGAAGAGAGAGGGGAGAGGAAGAGAGAGGGGAGAGGAAGAGAGAGGGGAGAGGAAGAGAGAGGGGAGAGGAAGAGAGAGGGGAGAGGAAGAGAGAGGGGAGAGGAAGAGAGAGGGGAGAGGAAGAGAGAGGGGAGAGGAGGAGAGAGGGGAGAGGAGGAGAGAGGGGAGAGGAAGAGAGAGGGGAGAGGAAGAGAGAGGGGAGAGGAAGAGAGAGGGGAGAGGAAGAGAGAGAGAGGGGAGAGGAAGAGAGAGAGAGGGGAGAAAGAGAGAGAGAGGGGGGGAGAAAGAGAGAGAGAGAGGGGAGAAAGAGAGAGAGAGAGGGGGGGGGAGAAAGAGAGAGAGAGAGGGGAGAAAGAGAGAGAGAGAGAGAGGGGAGAAAGAGAGAGAGGGGAGAAAGAGAGAGGGGAGAAAGAGAGAGAGAGAGGGGAGAAAGAGAGAGAGAGAGGGGAGAAAGAGAGGGGAGAAAGAGAGAGAGAGAGGGGAGAAAGAGAGGGGAGAAAGAGAGAGAGAGAGGGGAGAAAGAAAGAGAGGGGGGGGAGAAAGAGAGAGAGAGAGAGGGGAGAAAGAGAGAGAGAGAGAGAGAGAGAGAGGGGAGAAAGAGAGAGAGAGAGGGGAGAAAGAGAGAGAGAGGGGAGAAAGAGAGAGAGAGGGGAGAAAGAGAGAGAGAGAGGGGAGAAAGAGAGAGAGAGGGGAGAAAGAGAGAGAGAGGGGAGAAAGAGAGAGAGAGAGAGGGGAGAAAGAGAGGGGAGAAAATGGTGTCCAACTGGGGTACAATAATTGTTTTCATTGTGCTTTCTTATTGAATGTCACATAAAGTACATGGTATTATATAAACCACATTGGATGATGTACATGAATACGATCCTTTGATATTGTAGATCTTGTTGTTATGTGTGGCTGTGTCATCATTACAAATGTTTAGACATAATTTACAGGAACTTTTGTCACAAGGTTTAGTTCCATTTTTTTTATATTCAGTTGATGGGCATGGAGGTCACCAGAGCTTCACAGGTTGCCACTGGAGTCCTCTTCCACTCCTCCATAATGACATCATTAGAGACCTTGCACTGCCCCACCTTCTGTTTGAGGATAACCCGCAGATGCTCAATAGGGTTTAGGTCTCGTGACCACTGCCTTGCTAAAGAAGCTGAAGGTAAAGGTGATGGACTGGCCAAGCATTTCATCAGACCTAAACCCTATTGAGCATCTATGGGGCATCCTGAAATGGAAGGTGGGGGAGCGCAAGGTCTCTAACATCCACCAGCTCTGTGATGTCATTATGGAGGAGTGGAAGAGGACTCCAGTGGCAACCTGTGAAGCTCTGGTGATCTCCATGCCCATGAGGGTTAGGGCAGTGTGCAAAATAATGGTGGCCATTGTAGCAGAGCGTCATTTCTTCAGTGTTGTCACATGAAAAGATATAATCAAATATTTACAAAAATGTGAAGGGTGTTCTCACTTTTTTGAGATTATATATATATCTCAACATTAAACATACATATTACACATACATCACCCTACTAGGAATTCCATACTTGCGTGCTACGTTCACTACTCCTTTCCCTTCAATTTGTTCCCATGTTATTACATTACACACACACATTATATATATATATATATATATATATATATATATATATATAAAAATCAAAGCATCAGTTCGCCCATCTTGTTTGCCAATTATCCTTTATGTTTTAAAACATTAGTCTTGATCTCCATTGAAGAGAGAGGGAGACTATTCTTATTTCTAATATACTTCAGTACTCATTACTATTACTTGCTGAGCTACGAACCTTCCTACAAAGCTACAAAATGAGAATAAAAACACATGTACTTACTAAGCCCGACAGCACCACCCTCCACAGAGATACAAATAATGTCATGTCTATACTATGATGGCTGCTCCTAGTACAATAATATGCTGCAAACATAATGTCAGCTTCATTGGTCAAACACTACAGCCAGAAATGGACTTGACCACAAAGCACCTTTGTGTATAGTCCAAAAAGAGCCCAGGGCAACTCCGAGCTAAGAAGTACACCCGAGTACACAGACGGAGCAGGAGAGGGTTACACAGGGGGAGCAGGAGAGGGTTACACAGGGGGAGCAGGAGAGGGTTACACAGGGGGAGCAGGGCAGGGTTACACAGGGGGAGCAGGGCAGGGTTACACAGGGGGAGCAGGGCAGGGTTACACAGGGGGAGCAGGAGAGGGTTACACAGGGGGAGCAGGAGAGGGTTACACAGGGGGAGCAGGGCAGGGTTACACAGGGGGAGCAGGGCAGGGTTACACAGGGGGAGCAGGGCAGGGTTACACAGGGGGAGCAGGGCAGGGTTACACAGGGGGAGCAGGGCAGGGTTACACAGGGGGAGCAGGAGAGGGTTACACAGGGGGAGCAGGGCAGGGTTACATAGGGGGAGCAGGACAGGGTTACACAGGGGGAGCAGGGCAGGGTTACATAGGGGGAGCAGGAGAGGGTTACACAGGGGGAGCAGGGCAGGGTTACACAGGGGGAGCAGGGCAGGGTTACACAGGGGGAGCAGGGCAGGGTTACACAGGGGGAGCAGGAGAGGGTTACACAGGGGGAGCAGGAGAGGGTTACACAGGGGGAGCAGGAGAGGGTTACATTGGGGGAGCAGGGCAGGGTTACACTGGGGGAGCAGGGCAGGGTTACACAGGGGGAGCAGGGCAGGGTTACACAGGGGGAGCAGGAGAGGGTTACACAGGGGGAGCAGGAGAGGGTTACACAGGGGGAGCAGGGCAGGGTTACACAGGGGGAGCAGGGCAGGGTTACACAGGGGGAGCAGGGCAGGGTTACACAGGGGGAGCAGGAGAGGGTTACACAGGGGGAGCAGGGCAGGGTTACACAGGGGGAGCAGGAGAGGGTTACACAGGGGGAGCAGGGCAGGGTTACATAGGGGGAGCAGGACAGGGTTACACAGGGGGAGCAGGGCAGGGTTACATAGGGGGAGCAGGAGAGGGTTACATAGGGGGAGCAGGAGAGGGTTACACAGGGGGAGCAGGGCAGGGTTACACAGGGGGAGCAGGGCAGGGTTACACAGGGGGAGCAGGGCAGGGTTACACAGGGGGAGCAGGGCAGGGTTACACAGGGGGAGCAGGGCAGGGTTACACAGGGGGAGCAGGGCAGGGTTACACAGGGGGAGCAGGGCAGGGTTACACAGGGGGAGCAGGGCAGGGTTACACAGGGGGAGCAGGGCAGGGTTACACAGGGGGAGCAGGGCAGGGTTACACAGGGGGAGCAGGAGAGGGTTACACAGGGGGAGCAGGGCAGGGTTACACAGGGGGAGCAGGGCAGGGTTACACAGGGGGAGCAGGAGAGGGTTACACAGGGGGAGCAGGGCAGGGTTACATAGGGGGAGCAGGGCAGGGTTACATAGGGGGAGCAGGGCAGGGTTACACAGGGGGAGCAGGAGAGGGTTACATAGGGGGAGCAGGGCAGGGTTACACAGGGGGGGCAGGGCAGGGTTACACAGGGGGAGCAGGAGAGGGTTACATAGGGGGAGCAGGGCAGGGTTACACAGGGGGAGCAGGGCAGGGTTACACAGGGGGAGCAGGGCAGGGTTACACAGGGGGAGCAGGGCAGGGTTACACAGGGGGAGCAGGGCAGGGTTACACTGGGGGAGCAGGGCAGGGTTACACAGGGGGTGCAGGAGAGGGTTACACAGGGGGAGCAGGGCAGGGTTACATTGGGGAGCAGGGCGGGGTTACATAGGGGGAGCAGGGCAGGGTTACATAGGGGGAGCAGGGCAGGGTTACATAGGGGGAGCAGGGCAGGGTTACATAGGGGGAGCAGGGCAGGGTTACACTGGGGGAGCAGGGCAGGGTTACACAGGGGGAGCAGGGCAGGGTTACACAGGGGGAGCAGCGCAGGGTTACATTGGGGGAGCAGGGCAGGGTTACACAGGGGGAGCAGGGCAGGGTTACACAGGGGGAGCAGCGCAGGGTTACATTGGGGGAGCAGGGCAGGGTTACACAGGGGGAGCAGGGCAGGGTTACACTTGGGGAGCAGGGCAGGGTTACATAGGGGGAGCAGGGCAGGGTTACACAGGGGGAGCAGCGCAGGGTTACACAGGGGGAGCAGGGCAGGGTTACACAGGGGGAGCAGCGCAGGGTTACATTGGGGGAGCAGGGCAGGGTTACACAGGGGGAGCAGGGCAGGGTTACACAGGGGGAGCAGCGCAGGGTTACATTGGGGGAGCAGGGCAGGGTTACACAGGGGGAGCAGGGCAGGGTTACACTTGGGGAGCAGGGCAGGGTTACATAGGGGGAGCAGGGTAGGGTTACATAGGGGGAGCAGGAGAGGGTTACACAGGGGGAGCAGGGCAGGGTTACACAGGGGGAGCAGGGCAGGGTTACACAGGGGGAGCAGGGCAGGGTTACATAGGGGGAGCAGGGCGGGGTTACATAGGGGGAGCAGGGCAGGGTTACATTGGGGGAGCAGCGCAGGGTTACACTTGGGGAGCAGGGAAAGGTTGATCTAACACAATAACACACTGACTTACCTCCCACCCGTGTATAGATGATTTAGTCAGGATTAGGATGGTCATCTGGTCAGTGGCCTTTTCAAACCCTTTATCACTAAGTATAATCTTATTAGAACCAGACACATATAAATAAGATGAAGACTCTCACTAATACCAAGCACTGGACAGGATTCCCACCCCACAAGACAAAGGCTGAGTGTCTTGCCAGATTTACACCATCTTTGGGGGGTGGGAGGTGTGGTCGGGGGACCACTGGACATATGATATCAAGCTGTCACTTCTGGCGTGCAATTATCAGTAACATGATAGCACCTGGACTTCTATGGAAGCCATTTGTGGCTTTACGTAGACAACATCTGATATTAAAGGGCCAGTGCAGGCAGTTTTGATTTTAAATACATTATTATCAGTAAACATACATGTGCTTACCGCAGCAAATAAGGGTTAGCCAAATAATATCATTAACAAACACATTAATGGCCAGTGCAGTACCCATCCCCACCTCCCTCTCTTGTCCGGAGCAATACTGAAAGGAAGTGACATATTTCAACGGGGACAACAAGGATTAGGCGGTCTGGGTTAGGCTTGCATAATGTTATCTCTGTCAAAATATTTCACTTCATTTCAGCAGTGCTTAATACAAAAAGAGGTGGGGAGGGGGGCAGCAATGTCCAGCAATGTGGTAACGCTCGCTAGCGCTCTGATTTGCTGAGTTTTGGCACATGTAATTTTTATGTTAATTAAAGGTGAACTAAATAATAGGTTTAATATGAAAAGTGCTTACACTGGGCCTGTAAATATTGCGATTAAAGGGGAAGCTTTGTATGCTCGAAGTACACAAAAAGCTAACAATAGCAGCTGGGTCAGCCATGAGAATAAACATTATAAAGAAAAATCAAAAATTTAGCCTATTGTGCTTATGCATCTAACTTGAGGGAGGGGCTTATCTGACTGGGAATCCCCTACTATTTAGTCCTAGTATCAATTTGCTGCTCAAAGTGAAAAAAAACATAATATAAATCTTATTTGCCTGCCTGCTTCTTTCCATTCCTCTAATTCGTTTAGAATTGGTTTCGCGGTTTAGTGTGCGGCTCAGAGTGGGGTCTAACTACCACATAACACTGGGGTCTTTCTTTTAGCAACTACAGACAAGCAGACGTAATCCCAATTAGCACATTAACTCAGCTAATTAATATGCATCATCAAATCGTTGGCATTTACATACAGGAACCTACTTCTGGATCGCTACCTTGTCATGGTGAAAGAGCTTGTGTACTTCAATGAAGCTGTGAGCTATATCATGTAGGGTCACCCAAGATGGGCAGGTCATAGCAGAGAGGTCAGACAAATTGCATTGCACTGGAGAAGGAACTAGAAACCCACTCCAGTATCTTTGCCCAAAAAGACAAATGGATAAGCACAACCAGATGTCCCTGGCGTGCTGCGCCCATATGGTCACCGAGAGTTGGACACAACTGTTGGACTGAACAACAACAGCAACAATATAGAATTTCCCACAATTGATTCACGTTGGGAAAAAAAAAAAGGTTAACACAACATATAGCCAGTTTTTTCGCACTTTTTTTAAGAATAATTTAAAGAAAACAACATGATTTTGGAGTGACAGAGCCCCTTTAAAGCACATATATGTGTATGTTAGAGTATCAGAGACTTCATGTGTGATTTTCGGGTCACACATCAAATAAAGTAACATAAGAATATTGAACATCTTAGGTCTGCGTTTGTTTTATCTTTTTTGCTCCACTAAATGAGCATCTCAGAAGCATCTTCAGCACAGCTGTGCCGGACTATCCTCCCCTGGAAAGGGTTAATCGAGCCTATTAAAAAGTATGTAATTAAAGTTATTATTTTTAAGTTACTTTGCTGCTAGAGCACATTCTAATTACGGCTAATTACAAGAGAGCCAACAGGGCCGCTGATTCGCAGAGCACAGCGATGACTGCATGAAATGATTATAATATTTAGTTATGAGCCGGCGCGGACGGATTATCCGGCTCCTTACACATTGCCCCCCAAAGAAGAGAGAAGTGACAGGCTATCCAGTGGTCTGGTAAAGGTTAAAGGTCACTGTAGACATGGATTTTCTTTTGCTATTTGTTAATTGATGAACTTTTCATCTTTGCTGTGTATTTTGACGGGCAATTAAAGGGACATGGGCGGTTCCTGGATGTTACTAGATATATAATATCCCTGGGTATCCGTTTACTTTTATATACTTTACTTTATTAAGAAGGGCTTTTTAAGCTCTATTTTTACTGCCTAAAATTAAACAAATAGTCCCTGTATGGATCTGCCCCCTGCAGCGTATGCAGACACAGACTCTGTAGGAATGTATGTGCAATGTAGTGTCCTAGCCTATCAGGGACCACGTTGCAGAATTTTGCTAAGGGATGGTCATCGATTGCTGTGCTGTGTCTCATGCTAACCATCCGTCAGCCACATGCAGCAGAGATGTGGTCCCTGATAGGCTAGGACACTACATTGCACATCCAGTCCTACAGAGTATGTGTCTGCATACGCTGCCAAGGGCAGAGCCATACAGAGACTATTTATTTAATTTTAAGTAGTAAAAAAGTAAAAAAAAGTACATAGATACCCAGGGATTTTATATACATAGTAAAAGCTAGGAACCTTCCATATCCCTTTAAGAACATTTAAAGCAAACTATTTCACAAAATAAGGCTATATTTTATTATTCACCACTTATTTGTACATATTGTATACGTCACCTGATAGTGCACTATTTTTATATGTTATTAATATTCCAGATTAACTTTTTGATCTGTTTTCCCTATTAAAGCACTATGGAAATACAAGTCCCACGGGGGCCACGGTGTCCAATTAGGACTCTTCCAAGTCATGCATTATTGATCAGGCTCCTCTTATCTACATACAACCGCTCACTGCATTACAGGAGCAAGTATGTCAAGAAATAATATATACTGTATACGTTTTTATACATGGTGGGCTGCATTTATCAAGCTTAGAATCACCAGGAAATGTAAACGGACTCTGTCGCCCAAAAGCAAGTGTTTTATTTAGGTTATTCTTGAAGAGCATAAAAAACTGGCTATATGTTGTGTTATCCATTATTTTCTAAAGTGAATTAGTCCTGGGAAATTCCTTATTGTTGTACTTATATGCAAATGAGTGTCTCACACATATTCATTAGCTGCTTTGATGTGCTAAATAGGATTACAGTCTGCTTGTTTGTCTATGTAGGGATCAAAATAAAGTCCTGCAATGTGATCTGGCAGTTAGACCCCTCTGCCACTCTTATCTTGTACTCTGAGCCGCACATTAGCCCGCCGAGCCGCACATTAGCCCGGCACATTAGCCCGCCGAGCCCCCACATTAGCCCGCCGAGCCCCCACATTAGCCCGCCGAGCCCCCACATTAGCCCGCCTTAGCATACAGTATTGTAGAGAAAAACTGCTAGTACAATGTATAGCCAGTTTTTAATGCTCAAAAATCAACTTCTTGTTGGTGGACTATGAGTATCTGCAATTGGGAGTTACTAGAAATGTAAAATGTTATAACATACAAAAAAAATGACCCTACTACAATTCAGCTGTAACAGCTTACAAGATTTGTCCACCAGACTGGCCTTATTATTAGTACCTAATTATCTTGTTAGTAGATTAATGGCTTCCATTTGCACATGAATTCTTAGGTATTATTAGTCCTGAGCGTCAGCTGCCCATTAAAGCATTTCCTAAGAGGCTATTCTCACATAATGCCACAAGATGGCACTAGTGAGCCAGCTACATTCTGCAAGTGCCTCCCTCAAACTATAAAATAGGTCTCCAAATCTTATGAAGATATACACATCAGTCTTAATTAGGAAAAGAACGTTAGCTGCAACCGGCATTCAAGAAATAAATTCACAAAATATATTACACCCACGATGCATTAGTCACAATACGTGCTGTGTGTTTCAATTGTTTATGTTGGTGTGTCTTGTAATTGTGAGATGCCACAAAGCCACACTGCCTTTAAAGGGATATACTAGATGTATAATACCCCTGGGTATCTATTTACTTTTATGTACTTTGTTTTATTAGGAAGTGCTTATAAGATCTGTTTTTACAGCCTAAAAACAAACAAATGGTCCCTGTTTGGGTCTGCCCTCTGCAGGGTATGCAGACACAGACTCTGTAGAGAGAGAGAGAGAGGAGAGAAAGAAGGAAAGAGAGAGAGAGAGGAGAGAAAGAAGGAAAGAGAGAGAGAGAGGAGAGAAAGAAGGAAAGAGAGAGAGAGAGGAGAGAAAGAAGGAAAGAGAGAGAGAGAGGAGAGAAAGAAGGAAAGAGAGAGAGAGAGGAGAGAAAGAAGGAAAGAGAGAGAGAGAGGAGAGAAAGAAGGAAAGAGAGAGAGAGAGGAGAGAAAGAAGGAAAGAGAGAGAGAGAGGAGAGAAAGAAGGAAAGAGAGAGAGAGGAGAGAAAGAAGGAAAGAGAGAGAGAGGAGAGAAAGAAGGAAAGAGAGAGAGAGGAGAGAAAGAAGGAAAGAGAGAGAGAGGAGAGAAAGAAGGAAAGAGAGAGAGAGGAGAGAAAGAAGGAAAGAGAGAGAGAGGAGAGAAAGAAGGAAAGAGAGAGAGAGGAGAGAAAGAAGGAAAGAGAGAGAGAGGAGAGAAAGAAGGAAAGAGAGAGCGAGAGAGAGCGAGAGAGAGCGAGAGAGAGCGAGAGAGAGCGAGAGAGAGCGAGAGAGAGCAAGAGCGAGAGCGAGAGAACGAGCGAGAGAGAGCGAGAACGAGCGAGAGCGAGAGAGAACGAGCGAGAGAGAACGAGAGAGAACGAGCGAGAGAGAGAACGAGCGAGAGAGAGAACGAGCGAGAGAGAGAACGAGCGAGAGAGAGAACGAGCGAGAGAGAGAACGAGCGAGAGAGAGAACGAGCGAGAGAGAGAACGAGCGAGAGAGAGAACGAGCGAGAGAGAGAACGAGCGAGAGAGAGAACGAGCGAGAGAGAGAACGAGCGAGAGAGAGAACGAGCGAGAGAGAACGAGCGAGAGAGAACGAGCGAGCGAGAACGAGCGAGCGAGAACGAGCGAGCGAGAACGAGCGAGAGAGAGAGAGAGCGAGAGAGAGAGAGAGCGAGAACGAGCGAGAGAGAGAGAGCGAGAACGAGCGAGAGAGAGAGAGAGAGAACGAGCGAGAGAGAGAGAGAACGAGTGAGAGAGAGAGAGAGAGAGAGAGAGAACGAGCGAGAGAGAACGAGCGAGGTGCGTGCGTGCGCGCGCGTGGTGCGTGCGCGCGCGTGGTGCGTGCGTGCGGTGGGTTTTACAATCCAGAAACCTTCCATATCCCTTTAAGTCTGTGTGTTCTGTTCTTTTTCGGACTAGCCGTTGCCTCACTTCTGGGATTAGCAGGAGAGCCAGATGTTGATTTATATTGCGCTGCACCTTACATCCATATGCTGCTGACCTCTTTTCTGTAGCATATAAAGCATCACAGAGACTGGCGTGAGCTGCCCGTGCTGTCTGCACATTAATAAAAATTCCTAACAGTAACAACTTTTTAAAAAATAACTGCATCTAATTCTTTTTTTAATTGTGTTACATTGTAACAAGTGGATGTGTATTTTTGGTTGTGGCCTTCATGGAGCTGCAATACAAGGTTTACATTTCTACTGTATATAGAAGAGGCTCAAACTAAACCTATAAGTACCTCCGGGGTGTGAGAGATGCAAAGGGTCGGACAAGAGGTGCTTCTACTGGTTGAGTAAAATGTCAATAAAGCAAGGTTTGACAAAAACCCAGGCGCAAGGGCGTCATGGCGGCCAGAATATTACTTTGTAGTGTAACCCAATGTCTGGTGTGCACTTTAGGTTATGTCATTATTCAGATGTGCTCACTATGTGTTGCCTCCACGCCATGCTGTAATTTACACCCTGCTCCTGATTGGCTGGAACAAAGAGCTCCTCCCACTCAGTTGCACAAACATACCCTCATCAGTGTGAGCTCCCACACATTAACAGAGATAAGGAAGGTCCCTGGATGTTACTAGGTGTATAATATCCCTGTGTATCTATTTATTTTTATATACTTTATTTTATTAAGAAGTTATTATAAGCTCTGTTTTACTGCTTAAATAACATAAACAGTGCCTGTATGGGTCTGCCCTTGGCAGCATGTGCACTTTCTTAAACCAACCCATACATTTATTAATATACACTTAAATGCACAAAAAATAAAACTAAGCTTTCACTCACCAGATACTTTTTAAGTCAATTACACATAAAAATGTCAGAAACTGGAGCCAAGGCTACTGAAAATATAATCCTTGTGGTTCCCACCTTTTCCCCCCAAACCTACATGTCAGAACTGGCGCCTGCATATTCTGGCTAATTCCTTAGGCTCCTTGAGTTTTCTTTACTCCTCTGTATATGGACCACAAGCATCCGACCCTTGACCACATCCTGCTTTTTATGAGGAATTTACAGCAATATTGCTTTCCTTAAAGCTTTGTTTGTGGTTACCAAGACGTCTCTATGTGCTGGAAGACATCCTTGTGACCAGCCTGAAGCATAGAGACCCTTGTAAATCACTAAGATCCTACCAGGCATTTCAAGTGTTCTAAACTTGGCAACGGAAAATAATAACCTGGAGTGTCAAAAATGTAGTTCCTTTGTTAGTTTGTAAAAGAGACACTGGGGGGGTCCAAATAAATATTGTTCAGTATTTTATCAGCTAAATGTAATTTTTAAAAATGCATTTTCCTGCAATAAACATATTGTATTTTTTACCCCGATAGGAAGCATCTCTAATCCACCTATAAAGCATAGACTGATATCACTTCCAAATAGACAAGACTTATTATTGGCGATAATGATACGAATGTGAGAGCTGGACCATAAAGAAGTCCAAACACCATAGAATCAACGGCTTTAAATTGTGGTGTTGGAGAAAAATACTTAGAGCCCCTTGAACTGCAAGAAGATCTAATCAATTAATACTACAGGAAATCAAGACAAACTGTTCACTGGAAGGTTTGATCATGAGGCTGAAGCTCAAATATTTTGGCCATATCACGAGGAGAAGATTCCCTAGAGAAGACTCTGATGCTGGGAAAGATGGAAGGTACAAGAAGAAGGGGGCGGCAGAGGCGGAAATGTATAGATGAGGTCACTGAAGCAATGATCATGAGCTTGGGGGAGCTTATAGGGGCAGCGGCTGACAGATGTGCCTGGCGTGCTGCGGTCCATCGGGTCACAGAGAGTCAGACATGACTGATCGACTAAACAACTAAGAATTAGTCCTGAATCTATTTTTTTCAGGGTCTATCGATAGGAATATGAGAATATTGGGCATGCTTAGACCCCTCCACCAAGGTAAAACAGCATTACAGAGTCCTAATTAAAATATTTGTATTTTCCCCCATTGGTTTTAATGTACATAAGATAACAATCAAGTATAACGGGCATAAAAAATACGTTTTCATCTGAAGCTCTTTTACAGTCAGCTGCACCACAAGAGTTACTGAGTTTATAAGGAAATTCCATCAGGACTGAAGGGCCCTTAAATTACAAGCTCTCTCTAAATGCTTATATATTCTTTTCATTGTGCTAATATATTTTACATGTTCTTTTAGGGATTGAAGCATCTAAAGAATCCAAAGCGGTGTTTGTGCAAACAGATTGTAAAGCAGTTTGAGGGTGCTTGCTATTTGTGGTCCTTTCAGAATCTGCAAAACTGTACCATCCTTAGGGAAGAATGTTTGAGGTTTAACAGAGTTGTAAATATGTATCAATGTTAAAAATTCAACAAGTTTTTTCTGCACTTGGTTTTCAACACTCTGATGATATAAAGAAGTACTAATAAACTCCATGTCCATTTAATTTGCTGATTATTTTTTTTTAAAGGGACACTGTCACCCCAACAGAACGATGATTTCATTTTAAAGAGCATTACAAACTGTCTACACACTGTACTAGTAGTTTTTATCTACAGTAGATCATTTTTGAAATATTTTGAATTGATTTTGCGGTTTCTGTATGCTAATTTGCGTCTCAGTATGCTAATGTGTAGCTCCTGTATGCTAATGTGTAGCTCAATATGCTTATGTGTACCTCAGTATGCTAATAATGTGCGGTTCCTATATGATCATAATTTACATCTCAGTATGATAATAATTTACATCTCAGTATGATAATAATGCGCATCTCAGTATGATAATAATGCGCATCTCAGTATGATAATAATGCGCATCTCAGTATGATAATAATGCGCATCTCAGTATGATAATAATGCGCATCTCAGTATGATAATAATGCGCATCTCAGTATGATAATAATGCGCATCTCAGTATGATAATAATGCGCATCTCAGTATGCTAATGTGCGGCTCCTGTATGCTAATAATGTGCGCATCTCAGTATGCTAATGTGCGGCTCCTGTATGCTAATAATGTGCGGCTCCTGTATGCTAATAATGTGCGCATCTCAGTATGCTAAGGTGCGGCTCCTGTATGCTAAAAATGTGTGCATCTCAGTATGCTAATGTCCGGCTCCTGTATGCTAATAATGTGTGCATCTCAGTATGCTAATGTCCGGCTCCTGTATGCTAATAATGTGCGCATCTCAGTATGCTAATGTGCGGCTCCTGTATGCTAATAATGTGTGCATCTCAGTATGCTAATGTGCGGCTCCTGTATGCTAATAATGTGCGCATCTCAGTATGCTAATGTGCGGCTCCTATATGCTAATAATGCGCGGCTCCTATATGCTAATAATGCGCGGCTCCTATAGGATAATAATGCGCGGCTCCTATAGGATAATAATGCGCGGCTCCTATAGGATAATAATGCGCGGCTCCTATAGGATAATAATGCGCGGCTCCTATAGGATAATAATGCGCGGCTCCTATAGGATAATAATGCGCGGCTCCTATAGGATAATAATGCGCATCTCAGTATGCTAATAATGTGCGGCTCCTGTATGCTAATAATGTGCGGCTCCTGTATGCTAATAATGTGCGGCTCCTGTATGCTAATAATGTGCGGCTCCTATCACATATTATAATTGTCTAACTGCGAGTTGTCGTCACGCTTTGCGGCCCTCGCTTTGCCGGACGACAACTCGCAGTTTGACAGCTCCCACTGCCATAACTCAAATTGACTCTGCTCAGGACCGAACCGCTGACAAACAATTCTTCCCAAAGACACCCCGAATATACAAACCCCCACACACGGGCATTCCCCTTTAAGGCACAAACCCCTCCACACACACCGTGTCCACAAAAACACCTTCACCCCCCACCCACACAAAATCTCACCCTCATCTAATCGTCATCATCACATATAATACTTTTCACTGCCATAACTCACATTGACTCTACTCACGACCGGAAGTGCTTCAGGCCACGTGGGGTTACCATAGCGATCAGTATGAGGGATGGATAGCAGGAAGCATCAGTGTGTGACATGCCAGGCTGGGGGCGGGGGTGGGCTCCAGGTTCTGACAGGAGCAGGACCTGTAATGCTGTGCATTATGTACAGGAGAGCTAGGAAAGTCCTGACAGGACATAAAGCAGGGTATGCAATACTGTGTATTATGTAGAGGAGAGCTGGGAAGGTCCTGACATGACATAGAGCAGTGCCTGTAATGCTGTGTGTTATGTACAGGAGAGCTTGGAAGGTCCTGACATGACATAAAGCAAGGCATGTAATGATGTGTGTTATGTACAGGAGAGCTAGGAAGGTCCTGACAGGACATAAAGCAGGGCCTGTAATACTGTGTATTATGTAGAGGAGCGCTAGGAAGGTCCTGACATGACATAGAGCAGTGCCTGTAATGCTGTGTGTTATGTACAGGAGAGCTTGGAAGGTCCTGACATGACATAAAGCAGGGCATGTCATGCTGTGTGTTATGTACAGGAGAGCCTGCAAGGTACTGACATGACATAACACACTGCATTACATGCCCTGTTTTATGTCATGTCAGGGCCTTGCAGGCTCTCCTGTACATAACACACAGCATGACATGCCCTGCTTTATGTACAGGAGAGCCTGCAAGGTCCTGACATGACATAAAGCAGTGTATGTTATGCTGTGCATTATGTACAGGAAAGCTTGGAAGGTCCTGACAGGACATAAAGCAGGGCCTGTAATAAAAGTGTTGGTTGGCCGAGGCATGCAATGAGCGTCAAAGCCTTCGGTGCTCATTGCGAGGCCCGTAAAGTAGACGGGGTAGAGGCTCGCAATGAGCGCCAAAGGCGCTCAATGTGTTGCCCGCAAGCTAGAGGGGGGGAGCCTTGCATTGTGTGTCAAACAGCATTGCCAGCCTTCACATTTTATTGCCGTCATTTTTGACGGGCAAGTCGCTAGTATGATAATAATGTGCGGCTTCTGTATGATAATGTGCAGCTCGGTATACTAGTGTGCGTCTCTGAGTACTTGATAGGGGTGGGCGAGGTGTCTTTGTGCCAGATAACATTGGGGGGGATCTTTATTTTGGCCACTACAGAGATAGAAACGCAGGCTCTATTTCTAATCAGCATAATGAAGCAAATAATTAATATGAGTGAGCTACTGATTTGCATATAAACACAGCAGCAACAACATAGAATTGATTCACTTTACAAAAAAAATGTGTAATTGACAGTTTTTCCGGCTCTTTAAGAATAAACTAATGGAACAAGTTGATATTGAGTGACAGAGTCCCTTTAAATGAACTATTGAGCGCTTCATCAAACGTAAGCCGTGCTTATCAAACATACCAGGCTGTTCATTTCTGAAGACTCGTAGCTTCCACATGGATGGACGGTCCCAATGGGCTCCATTCCTTCCTCGTCCCACATATATGTTCCACCTGAGCTGTCAGACGGCGAGAGCTCCAGCGAGGACGGATCTCTGTACTCCATGTCGGGGGAGATCCGGTTGTCCCCAAAAGAACTATCGGTGCTTTCGAGGGCGCTTTGAACTAATTGAAAAAGAAACAAAAATAAATATATAAACATAAATATTGTTAAATTAACCAAATTACTCATACCAAAGAAAGATGGTCTTAAATGACAGCACAGGTCCCATAATACAATTTGAGTGGACGGGTTAGAGAACTTTATTTGAAACTTGGAATTATATTTTTTTTCCCAAGTTATATTATTATCCCACTTCAAACAAACAATCCCCATCAACATTATACCCAATAAAAGCGTAAACAAGCATATCCAAGCATGCCCATGTACCTGTTATATTCATCCCAATCCAGTCCTTGGTTTTATCAGTAATACGCGTTTTGCTGTCTGGCAAGGAACCAAGTAGAAGTTCGGTGGATAGATTATCGGAGACATCTTTCTCTGGTTCCACTTCAAGGATGGTTTTATTTCCATCCTCCAAATCAACAAAATCATCACTGAAATCCTCACTTAGATCATTCTTGTCTGAAGACGACAAGGAGGAGATGGAAAGCTCGTCGATGTCTTCACCAAAATAATCATCTTTCGGGTCTTGTTTTTCCAGGGTATCACAGAGAATGTAAGGGCTCTGGTCCATAACCGTCTTCTTCTCATTGGTTGGTTTATGAGATGGTCCACCTGTTCCATTTGAAATTGGTTCGGGTTTCTCAGTTACGGAGGAAACAAGAGAACTTTTGTCACCATCAATGATGATCTCTCTTGGGAATTGAGACCTGTTGGATTTTAGCAAAGACGGACGGCTCATTTTATACGTTAAGGGAATGTTGTTGACGACAGATCCATTAGGCAAACCCGGTTTCTTTAGACCAGAAGCTGATCCAGCCGAGAAAGTCCTTGTAAAACCCGACTTCGCTTGTTGCGGATTACCATTGGACAAATTATATTGCCTTTCACTCCTAGAAAGTAAATGTGACTTCGGAGTGGTTCGGACGTTTTGTACATTTTCATAAGATTTTGCAAGATCCACTTCCCGGTTAAAGGAATGTGACCTGGTGAGAGGTGTAGGCTGATGCAAAGAATTCTGAATAGAATGGGAAAAGCTTTGAGACCTCCTCACGTAAGAAAATGTCTTGGAATTATCATTGGATGATGTCAATACCTTATTGGAAAAGTTTCTAGAAGTAGCAGAATTAGCTCTAGGCCTCTGCAGACCCAACGAGGGCCTACTGCTATAAAAACCATTGAGTTGAGTTTGACAGCCATTGAGACCAGAGTAAGAAGTCCTTCCTAAAGGTACACTTTTTGTGAATTTAGTGGATGTAGACAGTCCAGAAAGTATGTTTTCATTAAGATCCTCTTTCTGAGACACCACCATAGTGTTCTTTTTTCCGCTTTTTGGCGGTAATCCTGATCTGGGTGGATGTTTATCAGCTGTTACCTGGGTATATATTTTAGTGTCAGGCCCTTTGTCAACAGCAGACTCTGTAACATTGTGGTCATTTTGGGCAGTATTTATTTTTTTCCAATTCAAGGAAAAGTTAGAAGAGCGGTCAGTTTCACTGTGCTTGTTATCTCTGTTTGAGATATTGGATTTTCCTGATAAACTAACATGTGTGCCATTGGGTAAAAAGCTTCCTGGAGGTTTAAGGGCCCCAAATTTTGGTAGCTTGGAACCTACAGAGGCTCGACCCTGGATTTTTTCTTCCATGGGATGTCAGGTGCATTGGTCCTCTGAAGTGGATTAAATCTACAATTGAAAAGAAAAAATAACATTTTAACAAATTAACACTGAGAAAATTCCAGTTTTCAAAATCTATTTGAATATATTTAATTGCTCAGCAGGCTAAAGGAAATAGTACTTAATACGACATGATGTGCTTGTGGATATTCTAACAATCTTAAGACAGGCAACACCTGCTGTATTTGTAAATGAATAAAGAAAGTTGATTGTAGTTGGAACGTCCTTTTAGAGGGTGTAAAGTTCCGTCAAGTGACCAAAATCTCAAGGGAATCCAACTAATTATTTATTATTATAATTAAATACTATATAATATCTCTGCTCTCATCTCAAAATACTCCCCAAATCGCCCTCATCGCTCTGTTAATGACTTTCTTTCCTCCTCGCTTATCTCCTCCTTCCATTCCCGCCTTCAGGACTTTTCTTGTGCTGCCCCTATTCTTTGGAACTCCTTGCCTCGCTCCACTAGGCTATCCTCCTTTCTCAAAACGTTCAAAACGACTAAAAACTCATCTGTTTAAAGAAGCTCATCACCTTCAGCTTAATATGCACAAAACATCTATGACCTTCCTGTAGAACAAACAAACCCTTTAGATCAGGGGTGGGCAAGTTTGGTTCTGGAGGGGCACACACATGCCTGGATTTGATGATATCACTGCTGCGCACAGGTGAGTCAGTCACTTCTTCAGTCACCCCGATTGACTCAACCATGCACAGAAAGGATATCTTCAAATCCAGGCTTGCGTGTGGCCTTCCAAGACTGAACTTGCCCACCCCTGCTTTAGATTGTAAGTTTGTGAGTTTTCAATCTTGTGTCAGTGCTCTGGAGACAGGCCCTGTGTATGTTTTAAGCTTAAAAACAGAGCCCTCCATTCTTCTGCAATGTGTTAAAATGGTTTTGCCTTATATTTAAGCGCTGTATAGTGCTACAGAATATGTGGTCACGTTCCAAATAAAGGATAATAATAAAATGTTATTGGTAGAGCGACAACAGGTGCCATTGTGCCAGGGGTACAATAAACACATGAATACAATTTTACATTTGAAGAGTAAATATAAGACAGAACATTGTCCATATACATTGGTACAGGAGGAGATGAAGGCCCTGCTCTCACGAGATTGTACAATGTAAAATATAAATGGAATTATTCTAAAACCTGAATGTATTGTTAAATCTATTTGAAAATAGTGGACACTGTCAAGGTAATCGTTAAATAAGAGTCTTAAATCTTAAACCATACATTTTATAGTAGTTGAATGATTATTTGTCACCCAGATCCCAGCAATCGAACAGTTTGCTGTCTCCCGGGTGCTCGGGTTCGGCATGTTGTGGATCAGGTAGATAAATTATTGGGAGGGGCTGGAAAGGAACCGGCGGTCTTGGTACATATTGGTACAAATGACAAAGTTAGTGGGTGATGGAGTGTCCTGAAGAATGAGTTTAGAGAACTAGGAAATAAGCTTAAGAGAAGAACCTAAAAGGTAGTGTTTTCTGCGATACTACCAGTGCCATGTGCTAGCCCAGTGAGGCAGAAGGAGCTTAGGGAGGGTAATGCGTGGCTAAAGATGTGGTGCCCTAAGGAGGGGTTTGGGTTTTTAGAGCACTGGGATGACTTCTCACTTTCTTAACATTCTTTACAGCAGTGATGGATTGCACCTTAATGATGAGGAAGCTTTTGTGCTAGGGATAGGATGGTAGAAAGGCTGGATGAGTTTTTAAAGTAGTAGGTGGGGGGAGGGACTAGATATAAGTAATGGGGTTCAAAGTGTAGAGGGTATAAGGAATGAATTAACAACTAGGGGAGGAGATGGGGGAGGGGTAGTATAGTCAATCGGCAGGTATTACTCAGTAGCTCAAGTACAGTGGCAGGCAGCACCAAACAACAAACACATAACATAAGGTGTATGCTTGCTAATGCCAGAAGCTTGCCAGGAAAAATGGGAGAGTTAGAATTATTAGCAATTAATGAAAAATGGGATTTTATAGGCATTACTAAAACATGGTGGGATGAATCTCATGACTAGACTGTTAATCTGGATGGTTATAACCTATTTAGGATATCAGATATTGAAATGGATTTGGGAGTACTTGTGGACAACCACCGAGGTAACAGTGCAAGCAGCAGCTGCAAAGGCAAATAAAACATTAGCATGTATTAGGAAGGGTATAGAAGCCAGGGAAACAAATATAATTCTGCCACTATACAAATCTTTAGTACGCCCTCATTTGGAATATGGAGTACAATTTTGGGCACCACTTCATAAAAAGGATATTTTAGAGCTGGAAAGGGTAAGGAGGAGGGCAACAAAACTAATAAGGGGAATGGAGGGGCTAAGTTATGAAGAAAGACTACCCAAACTAAGCTTGTTTTCTCTAGAAAAAATGTATCTAAGAGGAGATATGATTACCCTATATAAATACATCCAGGGTCAGTATAAAGAATTATCAAGGGAGCTTTTTTGTACCAAGACGTTTTCAACTGACAAGAGGACACCCCTTGAGGTTAGAAGTAAAAAGATTCCACCTTAAAGAAAGAAAATGGTTCTTCACAGTAAGGGTGGTTAATCTGTGGAATTCTCTACCAAGGAAGGTGGAGACAGCGGATTCAATAGATAACTTTAAAAAGGGACTGGATTTATTTCGAATTAAAGATGGGAATTCAGGGTTATCCTGGATAATTAGAGAGAGTGTATTGATCCAGGGAGAAATCCAATCGCCAGTATCTGGGGTCAGGAAGAAATTTTTTTTTTCCTTTGAGACGATTGGCTAAGTTTCACTTGTTTTTTTTTTTCTGTTTGTCTTCCTCTGGATTAATTACTAATTAAAATAAATAAATAGTTGATTAATAAATAATTAACAACTAATTAATGAATAACTAATACTCATATTGCAGATCAAACGAGCTCTTAAGAGGTTGAACTTGATGGACTAAGAGTATTTTTTCAACCTTAATTACTATGTAACTTGTGAGAACATAATAGACATAATATTAGACACAGACTTAATTTTTTTTAATTAACGGGTACAAAAATGTACATATTTGATTCTGTATAAACTTAGAAAACATTAATTCTCATAAACTAAAATCTTAGTGAAAACAGAGGCTATCCACACCAACTTAGTGAATCCATGTTTGAGACTGGCGCTACAGTCATTATGTATTACAGGGTTTCATGTTCATTAAGTTCCAGTGGAAGCCACAGAGCGATCAGTGCGAGCGAGCAAGAGGCGTCTTACTGTGCTAATTTCTAACGCCATCCTTTTCAAGAATCGAAAGGTAAAGGCTTTTCATTAGGCTAAACATTCAATGTAATTAGTGCAATTAAATGTAACATTGTAATTAGTTTAATTAAAATACATTTGGTGTAGGCTCGGTAACTTGTAGGGTGGTAGTTGAGCTATGCAGGGCAGGTCTGGGTGTTTAAATAAAGTAATTATAGTATAAAGCGAATGATGGAACAACTTGTACAATAAATGCATGATACAAACCATTAAAGCATATATAGCAATAATATAATACACCTGTCTAGGTTGCAAAATATAATATAAAATTTCCACTGTGGTCCAGAAAATCAGGATAAGAACATAATAAAAATACAGTGTTTTCACTCTTAAATGTATCTGGCAGCTTGTGGGATATCCTGTGTGTGCGTCTGTCTGATTGGGCGTCTTATATTAAATAGTTTTATTGAAAAACTGTATATTTGTAATTCAAAAAGATATTTGAAATTACTTGTACGAGCTCCGCCCCCAATGCATCTATGTAGGCAGAGCGTCCTGGCCAATGAGCTATGCAGTTGCGTCTTTGCCAATCAGCTGTCAGCATCACAGCTGCCTCCTGAGCAGCTTTGTGAGAGGGAAACATATGTACGCTGTTGTATCTGCCTCTGATTGGCCACGACAAATTATGAATTTTATGCTAATTTAGCTTGGATATTTAGGGACGTTCCTTCCCAGTATCAACTGCCTGAAAACTGGGGAAAAAATTGCAAACTTTAGGGTGAGTTTATTGAAGTTTCATTCAGGATTTTTTCATACAAAAATCGATTCTCCTCTATCAGATGCTTCATAAACCAAGAAACTTCTATATATTTTGTAAGAGCCAAGGAATGATTTAGGAATGACATGTAGACCAAACAAACAATCCCGGGATTTGTCAAAACCTGCAAACCAATATACTGTTATTTTTTTAAATTCATATGCATTGATACTAATGTTATAAATTGATACTATACTTTAAATGATACTATCGTTATCTTTTCTGTGCATGATTTATAATGTGCAATTGTATAGTAATAATGTCAGACGTCCTATAATAAGATTGTTACGTCACTAGTCCTATAAAGGATATAATGTACTATAGTTTATACATGCTATGGAATATGTTTGCATGTTACAAATAACGGATACTAATAATAATATGTTTAATAATGTTTATTTTCTGTTTTTTTCCATGCAAATTAATTTCCATACACTCCTATATCAGATGCATTCATAATTCAGAAAACTTCCATATATCTTTAATTACAAAGCCATTATTAGATACACAATTAAAGACATACATTCTATGGTGCTGTATGCCCAATCTTATATCCAGTCAGTAAACAACTGTACAGACGTACACAGCGTCTTGTGAGAAAGAAGAGATGCTTGGAAAAAAAGTCTGTCAAAACACAGCAAACACATCCCGGCGGCTACTGTGAATCACTGACATATGTAAAAATATTTAGATAACATATATAGTGACGCAGCAAGGCAGCATCTTTCTTCCCGTGACAGCTGAGGCATCGGGGACTGTCTGATTGGATAGAAGGTTTGTTAACAAATGTATAAATATTCAAATAGGGTGTCCAGGTTGATAAGTTATTGCTATCCACATGTAAGTTATTTAAACATATTTTGTATTGCTTATTATATTTATTATCCTTTATTTGTAACGTGTCAACATATTCTGTAGCACTAACTGATACATTTTTACCAGATATGTAAGCAACTTAGGGGCCTGAAGAAGTCCTTTAAGAAATCTGGTAAGCTTCATGCAAAAAGACACAGGTAAATGCATAAGCTTGAAATGTCTTACATAAAAGGACAATGTAGTTTGTGAAAAACATCACACTTGTCATGTTATATTAAGTGCTGAACAAGCCATGAGCATTAAGGGACCACTGTACAGTATTTACAAGTAAAGCTCATATGTTTGTTTGCTGCTAGATTATTAAAAACAATATGCCATTTAAAATAAAAGCAAAGAAAAAAATGTTAACTTAAACTGTCAGTTTTCCCCTCAAGCAGAGCTGGATATTATTATTATTTGTTTGTAATGCAGCAACATATTCTGTAGCGCTATACATAAGTTAAGTTTAATATTAACACATTACAAAGAACGGAGGGCCCTGTCTGAGCTTAGAACCCAATGTGCACCTTGCAAGATTGAAAACTCGCAAACTTACAATCTACCGGTGTCAATCAGAGGTGTTGCCAGCTCTGTGTGTTCTGGACTATCACGGAGCTTAGAAGCAGATTCGGCTGATATCACTGGCCCTGCCCCCATTGCCAACACAGAAGTAACAGCTCTATTGTAACATGATTGCAGCTGTCCAATAGTGCATGAGCCAACATATCCACGCCACCTATACTAAGCATGCTCAGTCTGAAGCTGAACCTACACTGTTCAGACTTTAGTTTTAGTCTCATGCAGCGCTAATTAATTAGAAAATGCACAGTTTAAAAAGCTCAACATTTTTTTTTAACTTTTATTTATTTTAAAACCTAGGCCCAGCAAATAAACATACGAGCCTTAATTGTGAACACAGCACAGTCGCCCTTTACTTCATTTTAGCAGAATCTGCTTGTGTCCAAGATCTTCCATGTTCACTATTTTCAGCAGGGCATGCTTGTTGACTGAGGGAGTGTCATGCTTTCCCTGCTATGTACCCAAACCCTTGTGCACTGGGCAAAAGGGGTAACAAGTATGTCAGCATTCACACACTACCAGAGCGTGTTAATAATAAGTATGTTTTCTAACAACTGCAATGAAGTTGTGATACGGACAGCTGATTGGCTAGGACACAACTCCACACAGCTCATTGGCTAGGACGCTCTGCCTACATAAGTTCCTCGGGGGTGGAGCTGATTCAAAGTACATTTGAAGGTTCTTGTATCACAAATGTTCATAATTCTTCACGCACACACAGGACATCACACAAACTAACATATACCTTTAAATACAATTTTTTTTTAAAGCTGTACTGAACATATGCTACTTTTTAATTGCTAACCAGTATCTAAAAAAACACATTAAACCTAATTGTTACCACAACAGTGGCCCTTTAAGCTCTCTGTGCCTTTTTCCCAAGAGTGCATTGTATACACGTCTTATGTAGAAAAATGAAAATGATACCGGGCTACAAATAAGATGTCGGGTTCATAAATAATACATCAGTATAATGTTCCAGTACTAGGATTAAGTTGAGACATTAATACGTATTTTACTGTAACGCTGCACTTTAGCCGGTCTGGTTATAACATGATGATTATGGAAACAAAACTCAGAAAATGAGGATAAAATACTATTGTAGATCTGCATCACCCCACTAGCAGCAAATGTGCAATAAATATTCACACTACACAGTAAATATTAAAGTGTGTTCTTGTGTGTTATCTTCTTCTTAAAGGGATATGGAAAGCTCCTGATGTTACTAGGTATATAATATCCCTGTGTACTTACTTATTTTTATGTACGTATTTTTTATTACGAAGTGCTTATAAACTCTGATTTTACAGCTAAACTAAATAGTCCCTGTATGGGTCTGCCCCCTGCAGCCCATGAAGACACAGACTCAGCTGTACTTGCTGTGCAGTGTCTCCTACTAACCAATAAGGGACCATCCCTCAGCAACATGCTGCTGAGACATGATCCCTGATATGGTATGACACTACACTGCACATCCAGCCCTATAGAGTCTGTGTCTTCGTTAGCTGCAGAAGGCAGACCCATACAGGGATTAGTTGTATGATTTTAAAAAGTAAAAATAGAGCTTTTATTGAAAAAAAAGTGCCCCCGCCTTTCATTTTTAAATTGGAAATCTTACATTCTTGCAAACTTTTTGCTTAGTAATATTATCTACTAGCGAATTGCCCGTCAAAAAATGACGGCAATGAAATTGTAAGGTAGCTAATGCTGTTTGGTGTATAATAATGAAATATGTAATACATTACTAAATGAATATACTTAACCTATTTTGAAGCATTGTGATGAAGAGCTGGCAATCTGTGTTGATGTTGCTGCAGCATTAGTGGTGTGGAGCTGCTGTGTAAGCGTGCTGAATGTGTGCACTGTGTGGTATGAATATCCGTAGGTGTTTTGTGGTGTTTTGCGAGTTTCTTGTGGTGTTTTGCGAGTTTACAGTGCTGTAGCCTCGTTTTCGTTTTGTTCGGCGGCCATTTTTTCTCTCGCTTACAGTTTTTTTTAGTCTCTAAACTCTTTTATTTCGAGTAAAATCGAGGTGTAAGTTGTATTTTTGAGGTCCTGGGTGCTCCCTCTTGCTGTAGGTAAGGTTTTTATGTATGTGGTGTGTGTATGTATTGTGTTTTACATTTTGTAATGTTCGCGAGTTGAGTCCGAGTGTTGCGAGGCCGTAATGTGTGTGAACGTGTGTCGTATGTTGTTTGCGAGTGTCGTAATGTGTGTGTCGTGCTCTTTGGGTTGCGACGTGAAGTTTGCGAGGGTCGCAGTTGCTGGCATGGAGCGCCGAAGTGTCAGCAACTGCGGCCCTCGATTTGCGAGGTCCTCAGGTGCTGGCATGGAGCGCCTACGGTGCTCCATGCCAGCACCTGAGACCCTCGGCCAGTGCCCTCGCATTGCGCGAGCCGCGGCCCTCGCTACGTGAGGGCTGCAGCTCGCTACGCGAGCCCGCAGCGTTAGCAACAACTCGTACGCTCACAACTATATATGTGATGTATCAGGGCACTATATTTGAGTGATATACTATATACTGGCACCGGCATCAATTCCCCATTTTCAAAAAACTGCTGCTAAACGGGCATAACCGGCACTATCCGGCAGTTCGAGACTGCAAAAAAAAAAAAAAATACTAACTTTTTTTCTAATTATTTCTTCTGGGCCTAAATGGTCCAGTTTAGGTGCTAATGCATTTTTAACAGGTTTTTGGGGGGTTTAAGAGTCGTTTAGACTCCTGATTGTCCGCAACTACACTTATCCGGCAATAGGGAGCCCCTGTGGGTGTCGGATAATACTATTTTATATAGTATTATATTAATATTATAGTATAATATTTTAAATGTATGTCTGTTTCATTTTTAGGTTTCATATCAAAATACAAGACAATCCGTTCAAACTAAAATGTAAAAAAAAAAATCTGGGAATGGATGCCCGGAACGGACTTAGGTGGAGTTTCAAGGGGTGTGGGTGTAATATACTTTCTAAAGCCATATGAAATTGCCAAAAGTAAGCACACAGATATTCTAGGCACCAACAACAGGACTAAATAGAGAGCAATTCCCATTGCAATAACATTCCCCTTTAGGCTGTAAGGAGTCTAGCTATATAAATTGTACCCATGACACAAAGCAGTCTTTAATTCTGCTAAATTTTATAATAATGCATGGCCATTATATCTGCTAAGGTTGCTAGTTTGTCCAGACTGCAAAAACATGTGACATATTTCTCAAATTAAATTGCTCCTTTGATGAAAGTAATTAAAAAATTACATTTCTGCCCTGCCCCACCATTCTAATTAATAATTAAAAGCATATTTAACATTATTCTTCACTAAAATTCCTAACATAAGAAGATTTCTTCTTTTCAATAAAAGGGATGTTTGTGCATTAAGACAGAAGAGAGATCCATTAGTGCCGTCTCAGAGACTGCAAGTACAGTAAAAGGAAGTCTTGCCCTGAGGACGGATGAGACGACCGAACAAAGGATTTCCAGCCTTACAATAGCTTGTTAGAGGAGGCAAGATGAAGCATGTCTGCAGGAACACAAGGTAACACGGACCCTCCCTTCTCTAGTCCAACATCAGCACATCTGCAGTCACCAAGGGTTAAAAATAGACCCAGCTTTGTCTAGACGGTCTTCTTAAAAAGGCTGCGCAATAAAGGTTTATTATTTGTCCTATGTAAAGGTCCCAAGCATCAAGTGACACAGCAAAAGCCCCATTTATTCCAGAAATGACAACTATACACATTAATACATATAACTGCAATTGGCTGTTGATAAAAACCTTGTGGAAGTGTTAGATAATGGGGCTTGAACATTTGACATTTTCCTCAAGATCATGTTTTTTTTGGTATTTTTAATGAGCATGAAAAACTGGCTATATGTTTTATTTTTTCCTGGGAAATGCTATATATATATATATATATATATATATATATAATATATAGTTACATAGTGATTGAGGTTGTGTGGATTAATTGTTAATTGATCCATTGTCTCAAAAGGTGAAAAAAATAAAATTCCTTCCTGACCCCAGATACTGGCGATCGCACTCCTGCCTGGATCAATGTGTGCGTTTGCGTTGTTCAGTCGTGTCCGACCCTCTGCAACCCCATGGACATACTGATCCACTTGGTATTCATGGCAGAGATACTGGAGTGGGTTGCCAGTTGCTTTTCCAGTGGGCCGCAACATACATCATCTGGTATTCCTAGGTGGTTTCCCATCCAAGTACTGACCAGGCTCATCACTGCATGGCTTCAGGGTAGTGTGACCTCTTGGTTCCCTGACAGGAATCAAACCTAGATCACAACATTGAACCACCAAATCCTAACCACAGGACCACCATGGAATCCTCCCCAGATCGATTCTCCCTCTCTAATTATCCAGGATACTTAGATAATTTTTATTTAAAAATATACAAAACGCCTTTTCACAATGAGCGGCTCACGCATATTCATTAGCTGCTTTGATGTACTAATTAGGATTACAGTCTGCTTGTCTGTCTCTGTATAGGGCAAAATAACGACCCTAAATATTATCTGGCAGTAAGACCCCTTTCCTACCCATATCAAGCACACTGAGCCGCACATCAGCCGCGCAGGAACCGCACAACGTTGAACCACCAAATGCTAACCACAGGACCACCATGGAATCCTCCCCAGATCGATACTCCCTCTCTAATTATCCAGGATAATTTGATATTTTTTTATTTAAAAATATACCCAATGCCTTTTTAAAATGAGCGTCTCACGCATATTAATTAGCTGCTTTGATGTACTAATTAGGAATACAGTCTGCTTGTCTCTCTCTGTAGGGGGCAAAATAACGACCCTAAATATTATCTGGCAGCAAGACCCCTTTCCTACCCATATCAAGCACACTGAGCCACACATCAGCCGTACAGGAGGCGCACATCAGCAGCGCAGGAGCCGCACAGGAGCCGCGCATTATCGTACAGGAGCCATAAAATCAGTGCTAAATATTTCACACATTATTTACTGTAGAGAAAAACTGCTAGTATAATATAAATATAGACAGTATTTAATGCTCTTTAAAAGAAAAAGAAAAAAATCAACCTCCTGTTGGTGTAACACGGTTCTTTTAAACTTTTTCTGAAAATATACGATTATTTTAAATCTGCCAACTGCTGAACGCCGGGACAGGTGGATTCACATTCGTATTTGTTTATGAAAAACGCCCCGCACTGTCCTGTGTGCCTGGATACAGCAAATAACAATGGGACTAAACACGTATTTAAAGACCGGGAGATCTACTTATGTTGGGCACTTGATATAACACATTGATGGCATACTGTTCTTTTCTTTACTCAATAGCTAATAAAGTATGTGTTTCAGTGTACAAAAGCAAAATGATTGCTGTGGGCGTATATTTAAAATATACTATGTTTGCTAGAGATTGTTTCCTAACCTACGTGTTTCGTAGTAATACTTCCTCAGGGTATGGCTGTAATATATTACCATTTAAAGGCACTCATGCTCTTCTGGTATATGCCATATTGGTGTAAAGTGTTGAAATTACTGACATGGGAGGAAACGGCTTGCGCACAATGGGACTGCTGCATCTACTGATGCAAGTGCTTTCAGCAGCAAGAACGGAAAGCTCATTAGTTTACAAGGATGCCTCAATGTCATGGCAGGGGTGAGGGAAACATCTGGATATGCCGTCCTAGCTTAGCAGCTTTAGGATAAGTTTACAATATAACAGTTAAACAAAAAGAAAAAAAAAATAGAGGCGCTCAGACAACAAACTAACTTTAATAGGGTTGTTCTATAGGCCTTGTAACCCAGTCTGAGAGTGGCCTCCTTTAGCCACGTGTGTCCTTAACAAGGTGAAATATCCTCTAATATATCAGTCTGGTCTCACTACATAGGGCGATCCACCCCCAAAATACCAGGCAATTCTACCCTGAACAGGAGAAACAGCAAACCCCAGACGTACGTTTTGGCCTCTGTGGGCCTCGTCAGAAGGATGTAGCTGAACAGTGAGGAAGGGGTCCACATCTGGAGCCCCCTATCACCATTAGAGAGACTAAGCGCCAAAGTCATAAATATTTGGCTGGATAATCGTGCTCCAGTGTCACAAGCAGAGTCTGCACATGTGAAGTATTTCCCAAACTCCAGTGGTCTACATAATTCCCGGGGTTAAAGGGATATGGAGGGGTCCTGGATGTTACTAGGTATATAA
Organism: Discoglossus pictus; assembly: GCA_027410445.1. Lineage (NCBI taxonomy): Eukaryota > Metazoa > Chordata > Amphibia > Anura > Alytidae > Discoglossus > Discoglossus pictus. The sequence continues at coordinate 18,005,134 of CM050171.1, forward strand.
TATCCCTGTGCAACTATTTACTTTTATGTATTTTATTAAGAAGGGCTTATAAGCTCTGTTTTTACTGCATAAAACTAAACAAATAGTCCCAGTATGGGGGTGCCCTCTGCAGCTCACAAAGACACAGACTCTTCTGTACTTGCTGTGCAGGTTATCATACTAACCAATCTGTGACCATCTCTAAGCAACATGGCCCTTGATAGGATAGGATACTACACTGCACATCCAGCTCTACAGAGTCTGTGTCTGAATATGCTGCAGTGGGCAGAGCTATACAGGGACTATTTGTTTTATTTTAGGCTGTGAAACTGAGCTTATAAGCACTTCTTAATAAAAACAAAGTACATAAAAGTAAATAGATACCCAGGGATATTCTATACCTAGCAACACCCAGGAACCTTCCATGTCCCTTTAATAATAAACAGGACCTGTATGCAAAATGATCTCAGCTGGCACATTACTAGTCGCACAATGCCAGTGTGTGCCCTGAAACAAGGAAACAGATCATGTGATGGAGGCGCCACGGGGCACAAGCAACGAGGCAGAAATCTAGGTTTCTTTTTTTTTGTATTTTACCCCGATCTGTCTACAATACCCCCTACTATAGATGATAGAGAGCAGGATTTATACAATATAATGGGTTGTTAAATTTATGCCAAACTTAGAAGCTACCCACAAGGACTCTGCCACCCCAACAGGAATTTGATCTCATTTTAAAAAGCATTCAAACTGGCTATACATTGTACTAGCAGTTTTTCTCTATAGTGAATCATTTCTGAAGTATTTATAATTGATTTTGTGGCACATAATGCTAATGTGCAGCACACAGTGCTTGATAAGGTGGGAGAAGGGTCTAACTGTCAGATAACATTGCAGGACTTTATTTTGGCGACCACAGAAACAGACTAGAAGACTTGAAATCTAATTAGCACATCAAAGCAACCAATTTGTATATGTGGGGTGCTCATTTGAATATCAATAAAGCAACTAGTAAATGCCAGGGCTGAATCACTTTAGAAAAAAATTGATAACACAACATATAGTCAGGTTTTCATACTTTTTAAGAATAATAAAATGATTTTGGGGCGACAGAGTCCATTTAAAGGTGAGCTGGAGTATGAATGCATCTGATAGAGGAGAATTAGTAGAGTATGAGAAAAAAAATTACATGAAAAAATACCAAAACAAACATGTCAACAGTTACCCTAAAGTTTGCTGAATTTCTTGCATTTGCAAAACTGTTTTCTATCAATGTTGACACCCCCAGAAAATCCCAGTGAAAATTAGCATACATAATACATTGTATATTTGTGGTCTGTGAAGTGATCTGCAGCTTTCCTTTAGATTTCTGTAATTACCAGAACAAGGTCTGTGTCCCATCATTCACTGACTGTTTTATCTACATCCCCAGACCCAGTTATTTGTCCCTATAACCCCATTAGTCCCAGTGATTTCCCCTATCACTTCCCCCAGCCCCAGTGAATTGCACCTGTGACCTCCCCCAGCCCCAGTGAATTGCACCTGTGACCTCCCCCAGCCCCAGTGAATTGCACCTGTGACCTCCCCCAGCCCCAGTGAATTGCACCTGTGACCTCCCCCAGCCCCAGTGAATTGCTCCATCACCTCTCCAGCCCCAGGAATTGCTCCATCACCTCTCCCAGCCCCAGTGAATTGCTCCATCACCTCTCCAGCCCCAGTGAATTGCTCCATCACCTCTCCAGCCCCAGGAATTGCTCCATCACCTCTCCAGCCCCAGGAATTGCTCCATCGCCTCTCCAGCCCCAGTGAATTGCTCCATCACCTCTCCCAGCCCCAGTGAATTGCTCCATCACCTCTCCAGCCCCAGTGAATTGCTCCATCACCTCTCCCAGCCCCAGTGAATTGCTTCATCACCTCTCCCAGCCCCAGTGAATTGCTCCATCACCTCACCCAGCCCCAGTGAATTGCTCCATCACCTCTCCAGCCCCAGTGAATTGCTCCATCACCTCTCCCAGCCCCAGTGAATTGCTTCATCACCTCTCCCAGCCCCAGTGAATTGCTCCATCACCTCACCCAGCCCCAGTGAATTGCTCCATCACCTCTCCAGCCCCAGGAATTGCTCCATCACCTCTCCCAGCCCCAGTGAATTGCTCCATCACCTCTCCAGCCCCAGTGAATTGCTCCATCACCTCTCCCAGTCCCAGTCAATTGTCCCTGTGGCCTCCCCCAGCCCCAGTCAATTGCCTCATTACCTCTCCCAGTCCCAGTGAATTGCATGCACTCACTCACACAGAGACACATGAACAGAAAATGTTGCAGGTTATTGCAGGACCATAAATCCAGCATAAATGCTCATTCACCTAAAAGACAAATTAGATAAGGAAGAAGAAGCTGAATGTTTGGTTTCAGTACAATTATACTTTGTCAGAATGTATTAAGGAGAAGGTGTGTGTCTAAAGAACAACCGTGTAACCGCTCAAGCATTTTTAATTGAGGACTGCTGATTGGCTGCTAAGCTGGGCATGCTCATATGGACAGGGTACACTTTTACAAAATCGTACCCTGAGAAGACTAGCTCAATCCCAGGGGTGTAAACATCACCCGCAACAGCTAAACAGCTTAATGCAAAGATAAAAAACATAGTGCATGCAAATACATGTAATCATACACTACTAATTCCCCTCTATCAGATGCATTCATAACCCAGCTCACTTGCATATACCTTTAAGAGCCAAGTAATTGTGCATGTCTATAGACAAATGTAGACCAACCAACCCCAGGATCTGTCCAGCCCTACAATCCAAGGTACTGTTACTGTTATATATTCATGCCATAGTTATACATTGTATGCATGACTTATAATGTGTAATTGTATAGCAGTGATGTCAGAAGTCCTATAATAAGATTGTTACGTCATTAGTCCCATAATGGATATTATGTACTACATTTTACACACGGATTTCATTACAATTTTTGCCACACAGTCATTGAAACATAAAACTGAAGGTTACGGGACAGCTGGACAAATCATAGCTTCAATTTTATGGGACCATAGTTTATTTTTTTTCAACATGAGCTTTTTAACACTTGATAATGGGCAAAGTTCATCATTTATATGTATTATTGTGTATAATTCATCCTGGGCTTTGCTTAAAGCTGTGTAATACAGTAGGCATATGCTTAAAGGAATGTGTAAAATGGTATAGGATTACAAGAGCAAAGCCTTAGTGGGCACATTTGCATGTCCCTGCCCAAGTTCCCAGATTGCAGTGTAATAACGGTATTTTGCAGAATTCGGAGCATGAAACAAGTTTTTTTGAACTTGTTTTAGACGTTCAAATGTAAGCACAGATGTCCTATTTATTTCCTGTACTAATGTACGGTGGAGGTTTCTATCACTATTTTGCCCACCATATATTAAATGATTGTTGTGGTGAACTACCTCCTCATAAAATCTACTACACAAGCGAGGAACTGGCCCCACGCTGATGAGAGGCAGTAACCTCAAAAAAGTGCCATCTGTGGGTAGGTTTCCTGGCTTGTATATAATCCATCATGAGCGTTGCAAAAAAGTTTTGTAATACAGCAGGCATATGCTTAAAGGGAGCCATGGGTATTGAAATACAAGGGCGATGTGTTTGTGGGCACATTTGCATGTCCCTGCCCAGGTTCCCAGAATGCAGTGTAATAACTGTATTTCTTGAAATTCTGAGCAGTAAATAAAGTTGATGTTTATTTTACTTATTTTAGACTTTCAAATGTGAACTCAAATGTATGATTTACTATATACAGTAACTAACAAAAGTGAGTACACCCCTCACATGTTTGTATATATCACATATATAGTTGTGAGCAATACGGGTTGTTGCTAATGCTTGCAGGCTAGCGCTGGTGGAGATGAGCGCCGTAGGTGAACATCCCTACGACCCTGTACAACTTAGGCAGGGAGCTACGAAGGCGCTCACTGCGCTGGTGGAGATGGGCTCCGTAGGCGCTCATCCCTTCAACCCGTGGAATTAAACCTCAATTACACCATTCACAATGCGAGACCCGTAGCAGTTTGAAAAACAACGTGCAGAAAAATTACAGCCCGTAACACATGCAAAAAGGAAAGCGGCACTTAACAACAACAAAAAATACGACCCGCGGCACTTAGAAAAATTTTGAGGTAAAAAAATAAATAAATAATTAGCGGCTGAACCGCGCACATACAAAAACACCACCAAAATTAACAAAAATACAGAACAAACCCCACTCACAGCGCGGGGGGACAGGCACGACGTCTGGGAGTCAGTTTGCACGACAATTTAACCACAATTTGCCGGGTTTACACACACGAAAATCGCCTAAGCGAGAAAAAAAAATGGCGGCCGAAAAAAAACAAAACAAGGCTACACAACCCCTAAACACGCAAAGCACTACCAAGCACATAAAACTTTTACACAGGCACGTACGAGGTATGAAATACACTATTAGGCACAACGGAAAATGCTCCACACACTTGCGTACCGCATAGACAATCGCCGCCATTTTACAACACTAACTTACAACTAATAACATTACCATTACAACATGCCCAATTACACAGCTAAACAAATGGTTTCCCCTCACGCACGCAGCCTATTTACACTGCACACTTGCCACATTGCTGACACTTACACCTCAGGTCAGCAACAGTCCAAATGTACATTGTATGCTGCAGGAACATCAAAACAGATTGTTAGCTCTTCAGGATATTGATTGCTGGATATATTAATTACAAATAGGTAAAGTAGATTAATTTATTATTTCATTAATTAATTAGCATAAAAAAAATATATACATATATAAAAAAAAAAAAAAGGACCAGGGGAGAGGATCGCAATGAGCCACAAAGGCGTTCAGCGCGGGGCTCACGATGAGCGCAGAGGGTGCTGAGAGGAGCAAAAGTAAACAAAGGGAGAGGCTCACAATGAGCGCCAAAGTCAATCAGCGCGCCCCTTGTAATGACTGACAAAGGTGGTCAGACCACCAAACCTACATGAGCGGAGATCCTCGCAATGAGAACCGAAGGCGCTCATTGAGAGCCACGCGATGAGCGCCAAAGGCGCTCAGCATTGGGCTCACAATCAGCGCACAGGGTGCTCAGTGAACCAAAAGTACAGCAGAGGAAAGGATCGCAGTGGGCGCAAAAGGCGTTCAGCACGGGGCTCACAATGAGCGCCGAGAGTGCTTAGAGGAGCAAAAGTACACAAGGGGAGAATCTAGCAATGAGCGCCAATGGCGATCAGCGCGGCCCTTGCACTGAGCGCCAAAGCTGCTCACACCACCAAAATTACATGATCGGAAAGGCTCCCAATGAGCGCCAAATGCGCTCATTGCAAGCCACGCCGCGATGAGCGCCAAACGCGCTCAGCGCAGGGCTCACAATGAGCGCACAGGGTGCTCAGAGGAGCAAAAGTACACTAGGTGAGAGGTTTGCTATGAGCGCCGACCAAAAACCTTACATTGTGTGCCAAACAGCATTCCCAGCCTTACAATTTTATTGACCGTCATTTTTTGGCGGGCAAGTCACTAGTTTTATTATATCTTTTAATGTGACAACACTGAAGAAATGCCCCTCTGCTACAATGTAAAGTAGTAAGTGCACAGCCTGTATTTGCTAGACAAATTTGTCTTTGTGCTCCTCACCTGGTTGCCGCCACACACACTTGACACCATCTGAACCAAATAATTTTATCTTGGTCACATTGGACCACAGGACATGGTTCCAGTAATCCATGTCCTTAGTCTGCTTGTCTTCAGCAAACTGTTTGCATGTTTTCTGGTGCATCATCTTTAGAAGAGGCTTCTTTCTGACTAATTTGATGCAGTGTGTGGCGTATGGTCCGAGCACTGACAAGCTGACCCCCCTCCCCTTCAACCTCTGCAGCAATGCTGGCAGAACTCATACATCTATTTCCCAAGCAAAGCATGATCCCTCCCCTTTGGAGACTGGGCCGCAGGGCAGTATTCTAACATGGTAACGACCCCAAACACACCTCCAAGACGACCACTGCCTTGCTAAAGAAGCTGAAGGTAAAGGTGATGGAGTGGCCAAGCATGTCACCAGACCTAAACCCTACTGAGCATCTGAGGAGCATCCTCAAACAGAAGGTGGGGGAGTGCAAGGTCTCTAACATCCACCAGCTCAGTGATATCATTATGGAGGAGTGGAAGAGGACTCCAGCGGCAACCTGTGAAGCTCTGGTGATCTCCATGCCCATGAGGGTTAAGGCAGTGCTGGAAAATAATGGTGGCCACACAAAATATTGACACTTTGGGTCCAATTTGGACATTCCCACTTAGGGGTGTACTCACTTTTGTTGCCAACGGTTTAGACATTAATGGCTGTGTGTTGAGTTATTTTGAGGGGACAGCGCATATATGAAAATATGACTGATCATGCAAAAAAAATGTCTTATGGAAGGATAGTGATCACATGAAGCCATTTATTATATATATATATATATATATATATATATATATATATATATATATATATATATATAGTTCCTCCCTATCAGAAAACTCCTACTAAATGAAAACATATTTCCAACTTTGCCCATTTCCTACCAAGATAAACCCTACACCTTTATTATAGCCACAGAAATGTCTCCTCTTCTATTTCATCCTATATCACTTATTTGTCACTCTCTTCATTGCCCATCCAAATATTAATCTGTTTCTCTTGTCCACTTCCTTTAAACAGTAATGTTTTGAGTTTTCAGCCATGTACTTAAGCTCTCAAGCTCACTAAGCAGGGCCCTCCATGTTTTGGCATGGGTTATTATTGTATTTTTCTATGTACTTAGACCTATGGAATGTATTGGCACGCTACCCCAAAAAAAAGAATAATAATAATAATTAAAAAAAGGATGAAAGGAAGCCCTTGATAGAGATACAATTATACTTTGGAAAAATATTTAGTCATTCACATTTAAGGAGCACAGGATATCCCACAAACTGACATTTTACCTTTAAATGCTGAACAGAGCAATAAAAGGATCACTCACTTTTGTTATTGTATCTGCAACACAAATACAGCCACAATAACCACGCATTTTTGCCACAATAAAACAAAATGTTGCATTTATACCATCAGAAAACAAAACAAAAAATGGCAGAAAAATAAACATTTGTGTACTCTGTGCCTGGGAGGGTTTCCAGGCTACTGTTTGTTCTCATGAATACACAAGTGTGTTATGCTGCGTTTGTCATGTCTGTATTTATCTGTGTGTAATGGTTACACCACACCTATGTGACGGGTTGTGAGTCACGGTGTGTGCGTCCAGTACACGGCCTGCCCAGGGGTATGTGGCGAGATCCCAGCGTACACACAGCGTGCATCAGCACAAATACATTAAATGCTCATTAAGCTATTTCCATAATTAAAAAAAATGTGTCCAACATGTGTAATCCAGAGTTATATTAACTCATTATTGCATCACCCAAACAATACTGGCTGAGACACAGCAATACTCACATAGGAATGTTACACAAAGTATTATATGTATAAATAATGCTTAACACTCATTATAACAATGCTATGGTAAAAAATAATAATAATAAAATAACAATAATGCTAGGAAAAATAATAAAATACACTGCGCCTTCCAGATAGGAGGAACCCCTTCACGGTCATAGTGACCCAACTGTATTATTCCTACTTTTATACAAAGGGTGTATGTTGTGCTTTTTTATAGACGCTTTTAAATATGCTGCTGTCCTAATATACAGCACTTAATATCACTTTTACATACAGCACTATTGAATTGTCAGCATTATTTCAGGAATATAAAAGAACATGTCTTTGCTTTTATTTGACATGGAAATCTATATTTTTAATCCATTGTCATCCTCTGCAAAAGGGGCTTTTAGGGCGATAAGGAGGTTAATCAGCTGGAGGGTATTATCAGGATGAAAAGTAGCTTTATAATATTATCTATACATGTATATGGAAGTTTTCTGGATTTTCCTAGGTATGTAATATCCCTGTGTATCTATTTACTTTTATGTACTTTATTTTATTAAGAAGTGCTTATAAGCTCTGTTTTTACTGACTAAAATCAAACAAATAGTCCCTGTATGGGTCTGCCCACTGCAGCATATTCAGACACAGACTCTGTAGAGCTGGATGTGCAGTGTAGTATCCTATCCTATCAAGGGCCATGTTGCTTAGAGATGGTCACAGATTGGTTAGTATGATAACCTGCACAGCAAGTACAGAAGAGTCTGTGTCTTTGTGAGCTGCAGAGGGCACCCCCATACAGGGACTATTTGTTTAGTTTTATGCAGTAAAAACAGAGCTTATAAGCCCTTCTTAATAAAATACATAAAAGTAAATAGTTACACAGGGATATTATATACCTAGTAACATCCAGGACTCATTTTATTGAGGAATTCTGTACATTTGATATTTCTTGTGTGAGCTCCACCCCCCAAGACACAGCATCCTAGCCAATTAGCTATGCAGATTTGTTTACTAGTCAATCTGCTGTCCGTATCACAGCTGTCTGCCAAGCAACTATCAGGTAGATGGATACAGGTACAATGTTATACCTGCCTCTGATTGGCCACAACTAATTATTTATTTGATATTAATTTCGCTTGGATTGTCAGGGGTGTTCCTTCTCATAATCAACTGCCAAAAAACTGAAGACATTTTGCAAACTTTAGTTTACATGTATTAATGGTTATTTTAGGATTGTTTCATGCAAAAACATATTCCCATACACTATGGATTCTCCACTATCAGATGCATTCATAATCCATGAAACTTCCATATCCCTTTAAGAGCCAAAAATAAAAACTTATATTCAACGCCATTGAATACTCGCTGCCTCCTCCCAATCTGGTTTCCATTGTAGTGTATCATAGCTCATGCCTATCAATGTCTTCTCAGGTTATCTCCAGAACTGGCTCTGCAGCCGGCACCACTTAGTATTTTAATTATTCTGGCTGAATTTTTTAAATGCACAATATAATATTTGGGACATATTTGATTGTACAGAAAACAAACCGACGGGGTCCCAGCGCGCCCAGCGGTCATGTGACCTTCTAGCACAGGCTATAAACACCAAAGGTGACCTGTTACCCAGTTACACGCGGACACAAGCGGCTGAGTAAACCCTGCTGTATGTGCAATATTTCCACAGCATAAAGAAGTAGTGTGATCGGGTCACATGCCGTGGAATAAAAGCTCAATAAGAGAATCTAAGGAAGCCTTGGCCAGAATGTCCACCCAAACACGGATACAAAATCCCGGCAGGTATGTGGCCCTCCTTGCCCACTCCTGCTGTACAGCACTGTATCCGTTTCCCTTTTCAGTTGTTGAGACAAAGCTGCTCAGGAGGAAGCCGTGATACTGGCAGCTGATTGGCTAGGACACAACCCTGCACAGCTCATTGGCTAGGACCCTCTACATAGGTGCCTTGGGGAATAGTGCTCACACGAGAGATGTCACATATACATTGAATTACAAATATACAGAATTCCTCAATAAAATGATTTGATATGAGACGCCCAATCAGACAGACGCACGCAGGAGATCCCACAGATCACTTCTGGTCCTGATAACCAATACTTGTTAGATCAATACCAGACGTAAGACAAACTTACATGCCTGAGATTCCAACACATCGACATCAAAATACACATGTGCAAATAAAATAGAAATAGTATGTGATATCATGCTGAAAGGAATGCATCGGATACACATGTATTAACTGCAGAGAGAGAGAGAGAGAGAGAGAGAGAGAGAGAGAGAGAGAGAGAGAGAGAGAGAGAGAGAGAGAAATAGTATGTGATATCATGCTGAAAGGAATGCATCGGATACACATGTATTAACTGCAGAGAGAGAGAGAGAGAGAGAGAGAGAGAGAGAGAGAGAGAGAGAGAGAGAGAGAGAGAGAAATAGTATGTGATATCATGCTGAAAGCAATGCATCGGATACACATAGTATGTATTAACTGCTGAGAGAGAGAGAGAGAGAGAGAGAGAGAGAGAGAGAGAGAGAGAGAGAGAGAGGAGAGAGAAATAGAGAGAGAGAAATAGTATGTGCTATCATGCTGAAAGCAATGCATCGGATACACATAGCATGTATTAACTGCTGAGAGAGAGAGAGAGAGAGAGAGAGAGAGAGAGAGAGAGGAGAGAGAGAGAGAGAGAGAGAGAGAGAGAGAGAGAGAAATAGAGAGAGAGAAATAGTATGTGCTCTCATGCCGAAAGCAATGCATCGGATACACATAGCATGTATTAACTGCTGAGAGAGAGAGAGAGAGAGAGAGAGAGAGAGAGAGAAATAGAGAGAGAGAGAGAGAGGAGAGAGAAATAGAGAGAGAGAGAGAGAGAGAGAGAGAGGAGAGAGAAATAGAGAGAGAGAAATAGAGAGAGAGAAATAGAGAGAGAGAAATAGAGAGAGAGAGAGAGAGAGAGAGAAATAGTATGTGCTCTCATGCCGAAAGCAATGCATCGGATACACATAGTATGTATTAACTGCTGAGAGAGAGAGAGAGAGAGAGAGAAATAGAGAGAGAGAAATAGAGAGAGAGAAATAGAGAGAGAGAAATAGAGAGAGAGAAATAGAGAGAGAGAGGAGAGAGAAATAGAGAGAGAGAGAGAGAGAAAGAGAGAGAGAGAAAGAGAGAGAGAGAAATAGAGAGAGAGAAATAGAGAGAGAGAAATAGAGAGAGAGAAATAGAGAGAGAGAAATAGAGAGAGAGAAATAGAGAGAGAGAGGAGAGAGAAATAGAGAGAGAGAGAGAGAGAGAGAGAAATAGTATGTGCTATCATGCTGAAAGCAATGCATCGGATACACATAGCATGTAATAACTGCAGAGAGAGAGAGAGAGAGAGAGAGAGAGAGAGAGAGAGAGAGAGAGAGAGAAATAGTATGTGCTATCATGCTGAAAGCAATGCATCGGATACACATAGTATGTATTAACTGCTGAGAGAGAGAGAGAGAGAGAGAGAAATAGAGAGAGAGAAATAGAGAGAGAGAAATAGAGAGAGAGAAATAGAGAGAGAGAGAGAAAAGAGAGAGAGAGAGAAAAGAGAGAGAGAGAGAGAGAAAAGAGAGAGAGAGAGAGAGAAAAGAGAGAGAGAGAGAGAGAAAAGAGAGAGAGAGAGAGAAAAAAGAGAGAGAGAGAAAAAAGAGAGAGAGAGAAAAAAGAGAGAGAGAGAAAAAAGAGAGAGAGAGAAAAAAGAGAGAGAGAAAAGAGAGAGAGAAAAGAGAGAGAAAAGAGAGAGAGAAACGAGAGAGAGAAACGAGAGAGAGAGAGAAACGAGAGAGAGAGAGAGAGAAACGAGAGAGAGAGAGAGAGAGAAACGAGAGAGAGAGAGAGAGAGAAACGAGAGAGAGAGAGAGAGAAACGAGAGAGAGAGAGAGAGAGAAACGAGAGAGAGAGAAACGAGAGAGAGAGAGAAACGAGAGAGAGAGAAACGAGAGAGAGAGAGAGAGAGAAACGAGAGAGAGAGAGAGAGAGAGAAACGAGAGAGAGAGAGAGAGAGAGAAACGAGAGAGAGAGAGAGAGAGAGAAACGAGAGAGAGAGAGAGAAACGAGAGAGAGAGAGAGAAACGAGAGAGAGAGAGAGAGAGAAACGAGAGAGAGAGAGAGAAACGAGAGAGAGAGAGAGAGAGAAACGAGAGAGAGAGAGAGAGAAAGGAGAGAGAGAGAGAGAGAAACGAGAGAGAGAGAGAGAAACGAGAGAGAGAGAGAAACGAGAGAGAGAGAGAAACGAGAGAGAGAGAGAGAGAAACGAGAGAGAGAGAGAGAGAAACGAGAGAGAGAGAGAGAGAAACGAGAGAGAGAGAGAGAGAGAAACGAGAGAGAGAGAGAGAGAAACGAGAGAGAGAGAGAGAGAAACGAGAGAGAGAGAGAGAGAGAAACGAGAGAGAGAGAGAGAGAGAAACGAGAGAGAGAGAGAGAGAAACGAGAGAGAGAGAAACGAGAGAGAGAGAGAGAGAAACGAGAGAGAGAGAGAGAGAAACGAGAGAGAGAGAGAGAGAAACGAGAGAGAGGGAAAAAAGAGAGAGAGAGAGAGAAAGAGAGAGAGAGAGAGAAAAAAATAAATGTATATATAGAGAAAAGGAGAACTAGAAATGGAGCAAGTGATAGAGAAAGACAAAGAGAGAGATAGAGAGAGATATAGAAAGAGAAAGAAAGAAAGATAGAGAAAAAGAGATTGAGCAAGAGATCGATAGAGAGGGAGATAGAGAGAGATAGATTAGGCCTACAGTGATAATGTTGGCTTCAAACAATTATGATACATTATCAGAAATGTAATTGCAGCAAATTCAGCAGAAATGTGATTTTCAATGAAAACACTAAATAATAAATGACTAGACCATTATGCCGGGTTTGTGCTCACAGTACCCCTTTAAATCCATTTCCCCAACCATGTGGCTCTCACATTGTGTACGTCTCTGGGAAAGTTGGCCGAGTATCTAACAGCTACTGTTAATAAGTGGCCATGACGACTTTTGGAAGTGAAATGGACTTTTGTTCTTTAAAGGCCCTTAAGCCGCAGCTGCAGTTAGCAGCAAGGACTGGAATGCACAATCAATAAGATAATATTAGCACGGACAATGTACAGACCTATATTTAGTACAAGTCCCAGCCTAAACCAATGTGCAATCTCATTATCAGTGTCTGAGATACAGGAAGGTGGTAAAGAAGGAGAGAGGTGCAGCACAAGAGGACCAAGTGACTGATTATAAACCACAAGAGCATCCCCATTGGTGCAGAGTAGGATACAAGTAATTGTGACTATAATGATTCAGCCACCTTGGTATGATCTTGTGATTTATCACCTCCCACTCTGATGGATAATTAATAGTAATTAGGCAAAAGGGAGGACTTTTTATGTAATTCATACTTAAAGTACACAACTTTCAATCTCAATTATCTAACACTGCCATTTAAAATTCTTATCAACAACCAATTGCAATTCCATGTATTTATATTTGTACCTTGCATGTCTGCAGTAACTGACTTTCACTTTTTCTTAGGACAAGTAACTGAAGCCTGTATAGGTAGCTCGCCCTCAGTAACCAGTAAGATAACATTTGCTACGTCCCATAGAATAAAATAGGCTATTACAGACATCTCACCCCTCCAGGGGAATGCTTCCATCACAATTAAAGGGATATGGAAGGTTCTTGGATTGTACTAGGTATATAATATCCATGTGTATCTATGTACTTTATTTTATTAAGACCTGTTTTACTGCCTGAAATTAAACAAATATTCCCTGTATGGGGTTGTAGCTAACCAGGCACATATATTCTAGGGCTGGAGTAGAGGTGCCTATAGAGAACGTACAATACCTTAGTAGGTTTGCTCTATAGATCCTGTTACCTACTCTGAGAGCAACCTCTTTTAGCCACTTGTGCCCTACACAGGGAGAAATATCCTGTAGTATATTAGTCTAGTCCCATTCACTAGAGAGATCCAGCCCCAAAATACCAGGCAATTCTCCCTGAACACAAGAATCAGAAAACCCCAGACGCGTTTCGGCCTCTGTGAGCCTCGTCAGTGAGGTGCAGCTGTACTCCCTGAGGCATAGTGAGCAAGGGGTCCACGTCTGGTTTTGTCTAGCCTATCAGGGACCATGTCTCAGCAGCAGAATGTTGTGGAGGTGGTCACTGATTTGTTAATATGAGACACATCACACCCAGTACTACTGAGTTTGGATCTTTGTGAGCTGCAGAGGGCAGACCCATACATAGACTAGTTGTTTGAGTTTAGGCAGTAAATTCAGAGCTTATAAGCACTTCTTAATAAAATAAAGTACATTAAAAAAAAAAAATACACAGGGATATTATATACCTAGTAACATCCAAGAACCTTCCATATCCCTTTAACATAGCCAACTGATTACCAACTGGATTGTATTTTCTTTTTCAGTCAATTGCAAATACTGCATTAGTTTGTCAAATGTATTTATTTTTAATAGTGTATTATTCCCTTAGCACTACAATGCAGTGTGACCACAGCTTGCGAAGCGAGTCTAAATCCCCAGACGTCTTATATAAACACGGCAAATACTTAGGATTGCTTGGGTGGTAAAAGATAAACATTTTGTAAATGTATGCCAAAGTAAACTGTCAGCTCACCGGCACTTGTTAGAGGCACTGGCACAATGTGCCTCCGAATATCTCTATAATCCTTCAAAGTCGAAATCATACATAAGGACACAAAATTCTAAAGCCTGTAATCTAGAAACCATAAGGTAACTATTTAGTTTATTTATATTAAAGCTAATATATATATATATATATATATATATATATATATATATATATATATATATATATATATATATATATATACACATACACACACACATACAGAAGGAGAAGGGTATCCACAATGCATTTTTACCCTTTAATCCAATACCACTTTATACATGGTCCCTTTTAGCTTAAGCCTGTCATTATAACAAAGCTTCCATGCACACATATGTTAGATTTTTTCTAAAATTAGTCTATGGTGGTATTGGATTAAAGAATGAGCCCATTTGCATGCCCCTCCCCCGTTTCCCAGAGACCAGTGCAAAAGCGAGTTCACAGTTTCCATGGATAATATCAATGCTTCCTATGAGCAAGATTAGTCCTACTCACAGTATACTGGTCATGACAAGATGAAGTTCATTTATAAAGCAGGTACACACACAATAAGGTAATAAAGTATAAAATATGTTTGAATCATCTTGCTATATTTGTACATAATCGTAAAAATCATGTACCAGCTAAAAAAATCTCATAAATCTTTATGGCTGAGAAAAATAAAGGAAGCCTTGGCCCCTAAAACTTTTTTTTGGTCTTCTAAATGATTAATTTATAAGGTGTCCACTCGCTCTGCCTGCTTAGTCTTATAAAACTCTAACCACCCCTGCTTAATATGGCACCATGTACCAAGGATAGGGTTAAAGGAAACGTATTCATCTGATTGGCTCATTTCCTTTTACATTGGACTTTAATTCAACACAAGGAAAACTGCGAAGTTACACAATATCTATTTACATTAACAACAAATAAAACTAAGAATATAGAACAATTGCATCATTAGAAGGACCCATCACCTAGTCAGTATCCCAGGGGGGCATGTTTGCGGAGTCACAGGAGGTCTCTATATCTCTATTGCCATAGACTTGACCTTGGAGCCAAAAAGAAACATGGCAGCCCGAGTCAGGCTGTAGCCATTTGTATAAATGTAGGTTCAAGGTCTGACCCGTTAGTGATCCATTAGGCCGGGTTTACAAACTGTGGTTTATGAAACTACTTGCATTACAAAAAAATATGAAGAATAATGAAATGTATTAAAGATGCACAAAGACATACCGTACTAAAGAAGTCCCCAAATATCACATTATTTTGCTTATAAGTGAACTTGCTATACAAGAACAAAGAATTCCAGTAGATAAAAACAGATAATTCATGTGGTGGGCAGCAGTACTCAAGTGGTTTGTCTGCGTCGCTCAGTCGTGTCTGATCTCATGGACAGCAACACCATGCTGATTATATATATATATATATATATATATATATATATATATATATAATGTCAAATATCTAAAAATAGAGCTCAAAATAGAGGAGCTCAATCAGAAAACGCTAACGAAGCGAGGGCCGCAGTTGCTGGCAAGGAGCGCCGAAGGCTGGCAAGGAGTGCGCAAAGCGAGGGCCGCTGTTGCTGGCATGGAGCGCCAAAGGCGCTCCTTGCCAGCAACTGAGGCCCTCGCAAAATGTACGTCGTTACGCAAGGAAAATACGAGACACGTTACGACCCATTACAACCTTGCAAAAATCGGACGCAATTCGCGCACATGAAAAATACAACAAATACACACAACAAATACATAAAATGCTTACTTACAGGAAGAGGGAGCATCCAGGACCTCAAAAACTGAAGTTACACCTCAATTTAACTCAAATTAAAAGAGTTTAGACACTGAAAAATTCTCTAAGCGAGAGAAAAAATGGCAGCCGAAAAAAACGAAAACGAGGCTACAGCAGTCTAAACACGCAAAACACCACCAAACACCTACGTATTTGCCGAAAAACACCTACGAGATTAAAAAACAAGGACGCAACCCCAAAAACATTACAAGCACAATAAATACAAACAACAAACACATAAAAAGGTTACTCACAGCAAGGGGGGGGGGCACCCAGGACCTCTGCAAGTGAAGTTACACCTCCATTTAAGCACAAATTTCGGACTTTAGACACCCGAAAATCACCTAAGCGAGAGAAAAAATGGCCACCGAACTACACGAAAACGAGGCTAAAGGACCCTAAACACACAAAACACCACCAAACACCTACGGATTTTCCGAAAAAGTCGCACGACATAGAAAACGAACGACGCTACATCAGCCACAGACGCATACCACACATTAGCCGCCATTTTAGAACAATAGCTTATACAATGCGAAAGTACACAGCTACCCTAACGGATTTGCCTTGCGCACTGCACACATTCATGACACTTACACAGCAGCTCCACAGCACTAATCCTGCAGCAGCATTAAAACAGATTGTCAGCTCCTCAACACAATGCTTCCTGCATATATTACTTCACAATAGGTAAAATATATTAATTTATTAATCTATTATTTATTTTATTATTATACACCAAACAGCATTAGCTCACTAACAATTTCATTGCCGTCATTTTTTGATGGGCAATTCGCTAGTATCTATATTTATATATAATACAAATACAATCATTGTCTAGGTTTATGATGCATTCTCAAAAGATAGGCTGATTTGATTTCCATTATTGCTTCTGAACAACGGTCACTATATATATAGAAGATATAAATCTGTACTGATGGATATTTGTGTACTAGTATCACAGCACGGCCACATCGCACATACATGTATGTTACTTAGTTGCATTAAACTACGGAAATAACTTCTGGTATATTTGTAACTGACTTACTAAGACACAAGAGAGAGAAATAGACAGTAACCTCTAAAAACTAGGACACGCCATTATATATATATATATATATATATATATATATATATATATATATATATATATATATATATAAATATATATATATATACACAAAGCCCTACACTAAAGGATCACTATACTAACGGCCAGTTAGCTCAGATGGTTAGAGAACGGGTTCAGTGCTGTACAGGCCACTGGTGGACCAGTGGTTAGGATTCAGTTCCTTCACCTCTGTGACCTGGGTTCGATTCCAGTCAGGGAACCAAGAAGTCACGCCATCATGAAGCTGAGCAGGGTGGCCAGTACTTGGGAGGCCACCTAGGAAAACCAGGAGCTGTATGCTGGGGCCCACTGGAGAAGGAACTGGCAACCCACTCCAAGTGAATCAGCATGGTGTGTTCTAGTTCATGAGGTCACAGAGAGTCAGACACGACTGAACGACACAAACGCATAGTGACATATTTATAGTATATGCAATTCATAATGTGATTTGTTTGTATTGCATTTTGCTTTAATGATGCCTCTCTGTTTTTGTTTCCAACACAGTTGTTGACAAACGTATCCGCAATTTGGGAGCCAGACAAGCAGTGTATAGGAGCCATTGTATGCATTATAAATATAAATATATGTATAATAAATAAAAAAAGTTAGGAGTAAAGATTTAGGGGTCATGGCCTCCTGGCTCCCAGGATTTGCTAAACCCTATTCAAACAGGATTAAAAAGCTGGAAGAAATTAAAGATACTCTTGGTTAGGACATGCTCTCTATGCAGTTCTGTTGAAAGCCTGCTACTTCAGAATAGGATAGCCCTCCCCTCAAGCTACATGCAGTCTATTCTAAGATATAACAACCATGACACAACCAGAATTAGCTAAATGTATAAATACTCTAAAAATATTTTAGGTTCCAGCCTTGCGTAGCTGCTAACGTTATTGACTTGTTACATACTTCATAAGCATGTGAAGCTTTTACCAAACTACAGTGGTCCTTTATCAAAGCGTAGGAGGAAAACATTCAAAGAAATTACAGTTAATGGTAATAGAGATCCACAAGAAATATATCTTGATAATAAGAAACATTCTATTAATATACAGTTATAGTAAAATGAAAATGCAAAATCCAATCAATATCTAAATCCATATAAATCCCAAAACAAAGCCAATGAGAGCAGAATGACACTGCTTTACCTGCCGGGCTGCTAGGTGACTGTGAGAGGCCTCGGCATCATCTCAGCCTCCTTGGCCTAATAACATGTTTATGAGAAGAAGCCTCTCCCATCCCAGTGTAAGACATGAGAGCGCCTCATCTTTCTTGTCATAAATAGTTAATGCAGCGTGCAGGTTGGGGATGTGTAATGACAGCCTGGGCCTATGAGCTTCCTGCAGCATCACACGTCAGAGACTTCAAAGGATGCCAAGCCCTGTATGTACTAGCCCTCATGTCAGCCTATGCCACCCAGTATGTTCTGTGCCATCCCTCCAGTGTCACCCTACAGGCCCCATCCCCCCTGGGTCACCCTACAGGCCCCATCCCCCCTGGGTCACCCTACACACACCATCCCCCCTGGGTCACCCTACACGCACCATCCCCCCTGGGTCACCCTACACGCACCTCCCCCCTGGGTCACCCTACAGGCCCCATCCCTCCTGGGTCACCCTAAACGCCCAATCCCTCCTGGGTCACCCTACACACACCATCCCCCCTGGGTCACCCTACACGCACCATCCCCCCTGGGTCACCCTACACGCACCATCCCCCCTGGGTCACCCTAAACGCCCCATCCCTCCTGGGTCACCCTAAACGCCCCATCCCTCCTGGGTCACCCTACACGCCCCATCCCTCCAGGGTCACCCTACACGCCCCATCCCTCCAGGGTCACCCTCCACGCCCCATCCCTCCAGGGTCACCCTGTACGCCCCATCCCTCCAGGGTCACCCTGTACGCCCCATCCCTCCAGGGTCACCCTGTACGCCCCATCCCTCCAGGGTCACCCTGTACGCCCCATCCCTCCTGGGTCACCCTGTACGCCCCATCCCTCCTGGGTCACCCTGTACGCCCCATCCCTCCTGGGTCACCCTGTACGCCCCATCCCTCCTGGGTCACCCTGTACGCCCCATCCCTCCTGGGTCAACCTAAACGCCCCATCCCTCCTGGGTCAACCTAAACGCCCCATCCCTCCTGGGTCAACCTAAACGCCCCATCCCTCCTGGGTCAACCTAAACGCCCCATCCCTCCTGGGTCAACCTAAACGCCCCATCCCTCCTGGGTAACCCTGTACGCCCCATCCCTCCTGGGTAACCCTGTAAGCCCCATCCCTCCTGGGTCACCCTGTAGGCCCCATCCCTCCTGGGTCACCCTGTAGGCCCCATCCCTCCTGGGTCACCCTGTAGGCCCCATCCCTCCTGGGTCACCCTCTACGCCCCATCCCCCCTGGGTCACCCTCTACGCCCCATCCCTCCTGGGTCACCCTGTAGGCCCCATCCCTCCTGGGTCACCCTGTAGGCCCCATCCCTCCTGGGTCACCCAGTACGCCCCATCCCTCCTGGGTCACCCAGTACGCCCCATCCCTCCTCGTCACCCTGTAACAGAGCTTTGAACAGTCACTGGATGATGTCACTGGCTGTACAATCACGCCACAATGGGCAGGAGGATCCACTGAACTGCAGTCAGTTCCTTAACCACTTCAAGCCTCTACGGACGATAGCTCCATATATTTACATGGAAACGCATCCTCACATCTGCATAAGGAGAGGTGTGGTGCCACGTGGGTGCACAAAAACCCTGTTATCATCCCCAAGCACTATTTCATCATATATTTAAATAACCTTGATTTTGCACTATGAAAGGTAATCAAACCACCCTATCTCTGCCAGATTATCAGCATCTCCCAGTGAGACTTGTGCACGCCACTTTATTCCACGCAGATACTTCCTTCAGTGGTCTGAAGTTATCACCCCACCCCCTGCTATCCATTCCTACTTGGCTCAGACTACTGGCTAATAAAGGGGAACTGTCAATCCAACAGGAAGGTGGTTTCATTTTAATGAGTATTAAAACCTAGCTATATCTTGTACTAGCAGTTTTTCTCTACCATTTTTTTTAAATATTTCAAATAGTATTTACTCCTCCTGTGTGCTAATGTGCGGCTCCTGTATGTGCGGGCTCCTCTGTGCTAATGTGCGGCTCCTGTATGTGCGGGCTCCTCTGTGCTAATGTGCGGCTCCTGTATGTGCGGGCTCCTCTGTGCTAATGTGCGGCTCCTGTATGTGCGGGCTAATGTGCGGGTCCTGTGTGTGCGGGCTCCTGTGTGCGCGGGCTCCTGTGTGCGCGGGCTCCTGTGTGCGCGGGCTCCTGTGTGCGCGGGCTCCTCTGTGCCAATGTGCGGGCTCCTGTGTGCCAATGTGCGGGCTCCTGTGTGTGCGGGCTCATCTGTGCTAATGTGCGGGCTCATCTGTGCTAATGTGCGGGCTCATCTGTGCTAATGTGCGGGCTCATCTGTGCTAATGTGCGGGCTCCTGTGTGCGCGGCTCCTCTGTGCGAATGTGCGGCTCCTGTATGTGCGGGCTCCGCACTGTGTGCTAATGTGCGGGCTCCGCACTGTGTGCTAATGTGCGCATCACAGTACTTGAAAACTTTGCAGAGGGGTCTAAAAGCCAGATTATATTGCGGGTCTTCATTTTGTTCACTACAGAGACAGACAAGCAGACTGTAATCCTAATTAGCACATCAAAGCAGCTAATTAATATGCACAAGCTGCTCTTTGGCATATAAATGCAGCAGCAAAAACACAGAAATTGTCAGGATTGATTGATATTTTAAAAAAAATGGATAACACAACATACAATATTTTTAAAGAGCATGGAAAACTGGCTGTATGTGTTTAAATTAAGTTTTAACCATTACACAGGTTGTTTTTTGCATAAACCAAATTAAAGAGACACTGTCACTCCAAAAACAAATTGGTTAAATCTGAAAGAGCATTAACAGTCTATATATAGTACTAGCCATTTATCTCTACAGTAAATCACTCATGAGATATTCATGCTCATTTGGAGCTTGGCATTCTTGATAAGAGTTGGAGAGGGGATGTAACTGCAAAATTTTATTTTTTTGTTCTGCAACCACAACCAAGGAACTCATTTGCATAATAATGCCACACAAACAATGTTAAATATTTCAGGAATTAATTTACTTAAAAAAAAAAAAAAAACTTGTAAAAAGTTATTTCATACAGAGTACATCTATTTGCATGACCTCACTGTCAGACATGGCTATAGTGCTGCTGCCCATTGGCCATTAAGGGCTATCATCCATTCAAACCAGTTTATTGTGCTCTAGGGCCTTCATTTAAAAAAATGAATGGGAAATTATCAAAATGTCAGATACAAAGAAAATACTTCCCATGATGCTTTAATTAACACGATTCAACAGTTGAAATTTTCTCCCAACATGTCGTCATAGATCACCAAGGCAATTTTAGTTTTTAAGCATTTAATGATGTGCCATAATATACCTTCTATTAATGTACCTAGTCAGTAACAAGGGATGCAAAAGATGATACAATGTTACCTTTGGCTCACGGTGATAGAAGTCCCCACCATACAGTAAATAGTACATTTGAACATCTACAAATAAGTTTAAACATGTATTTCCTGTTCAGAGTTCCAAGAAATAAACTTATTGCACAGCACTCTGGGAAACTGGGCAGAGACATGCAGATGGATCCACAATGCATTGTAATCTTTATACATAGCTCCTTTTACATACAGCTATACAAATACACTATTATGTGTCAAAAAATACCCAGATGGCTCTTCAATGGACTGGTTGGCCCCTAAGTTGGAAACAATGCTCTATTTGAACTTCTCTAAGTATATTCTGTTTTCTTCTATCCTAATGCACCATTTAATTTCCTTAGCTGTTAAGACTAATCATACTCAATTGTCCTTATGATATTAAGCATGTATGCACTGATAGAATAATAGTACTGCACTGAATGATTGTATCACAATTACTGCATTTATTGATAGCTCATGGACACTAATAGGGTCAAACTATCAACCAGTTAACTCACACTACAACAGTACTAGGTTGTAAAATGCATTGGAGCATAGGATGACACATTCATACCAAAGGGTTAGGGTTCAGAAGTAGGATTCAGGCTGCTGGCTTAGTCATGATAGGGTATTTCCCAGATTACTTCAGCCATGGAACCATATTGATACAACACCAAAACGCCAACATTGCTACTGTGGACCACCACAAGCATCTCCCGGGCACATGGCTCTCCAGTGCTCAAACCCATTCTCAAAAAGTACCAAGACCTCAAAACCCTTATCCAGAACCTCTTTCTGGGACTTAAAGTTTCCAAAGAGTGGGAAATAATTGGAGTATTTATTTCATGGAACATCTGGTTATCCAATGCACTTTGGGCACCATTGATCTAGAGTATGACTAAAACCACAAGAAAATGGAATTATAAACATGAGACGATGATCTATGTTGCAATGACAGTGCCATATTGATACTCCATAATCTACCTTCTCCATGGGTAACTATTAATTTAGTTGTACGGTCAACCAACTTTTGCAGTTTTTCCAAAACCACGGGGGGGCATTCGTTATGACTATGGGTTCCACAAGACAACTAACTCATATCTTTTTCTCCACTTTAGAGATGAGATAAGCATTTTAAAAGGTCTTTTGACTTTTGTTTACATTCTGACAGGCT
Organism: Discoglossus pictus; assembly: GCA_027410445.1. NCBI lineage: Eukaryota > Metazoa > Chordata > Amphibia > Anura > Alytidae > Discoglossus > Discoglossus pictus. The sequence continues at coordinate 18,027,834 of CM050171.1, forward strand.
ATTTAATCCATTGGAAATGATTTTGAGGTTCCATGGGAGTTAGTTTTTGTATTATAGGGTTCAATCAATTCTTTGGAGGAAGACCAAAAATTAGTTATATTGGTTTTGGAAACACTACTGGATACTTATTACACACTTACTGGTCCACTGCTAATATGTATCCCACCAGGGCTCTGAACATCACATTGATACCCATTACTATTATATACCACTCACCTAGTAATGATATCAGTCACCTAATGGATACAGATAGGTCATTACACATCTACTAGTCCATTGATAAAATGTCAGCTCACACAATATATCAGGTGCTCCATGACACAGCAATCTAGAGCCACACTGGTACCCCAATCAATATTTAATGACATTTACACCAACTTGTCATGAAACATCTCCTATCGCATAAATCTTACTTATTAATCTTGTTAAGTTGCCAATTACCTAATTAATATAAATGGCTTTTAACACATTAATTGGTTTCTTGACACTGTATATCACCCAGCTGCATACTGGTACTCCATATGTTACCACTAATGCCAAACTAGTACCCATTAAAGGGACATGGGAGGTTTCTGGGTTTTAATAGCTATGTAATATACCTATGAATTTATTTACTTTTTTTTATTGATTTAGAAGTCCTTAAAAGCTCTGTTTTTTTCTTGTATGCAGACACAAACTCTGTAGGCCTGGAAATGCAGTGTAGAGACCTAGCCTATCAGGCATCACATCTCAACAGTATGTTGCAGCATATTTTCTGAGACATGGTCCCTGATGGGCTAGGACAGTACACTGCACATCCAGCACTACAGTCTGTGTCTGCATATGCTGCAGTGGGTACTAACTGAATAATTTTAACCATCAAAACAGAGCTTTTAAGCACTTTTTAATAAAATAAAGTACATAAAAGTATACAGATACACAGGGATATTATATACCTAGTAAAACTGAGAAAGACTGGTCTATACCTAAAATTTACTGTTGGCTCCCGACCTGATTCCTGACAAGTGTGTGGCTGGCTCCTAACCTGACTGGCTCCTAAGATTCAGATTAATTTGTCACCCCTAACCGAACAGATACTAGGGCCTTATTGGACCAACACAGTGTATTCCGTCAGCTCGACAAACATTCCAATAATACTCCATAATATTATGAATTACTCAAATAACAATTTGTAACAATTTAATCTGGCATACAATAAGTACACACAACACTGGTTACTAATGACTAATGAGCTTCCTTGCTATCCCATATATTGCCCCCTCACTATCTTCTTGTTACCCCCCTCCCCTGCTGAGTCTTATTGCCACACCTCGCTATCTTCCCTCTGCCCCTTCCCCAGATCCAACTGTTGTTTTATTGCACTCAACTCACTTACTTCTTACCTTCTATTGCTCAACTTGACTGCCCCATTACCCCCTTCTCCGTATAGCGCCTCCTGCTGACTGTCCTCTTTTTGCCCCTATTTATTCAGCTGTCTTCTATATGGTACCCTCTTGCTGCTCTCCCCTCATCGTCCTCCAACCGCCCCGCCTATTACCCCTCCACATTGATGATACTGCTTCTTCTGCCTTATCCTCGTATTGCTCCTCCTATATTCTTCTTCTAGATACCCCTCTCCTCTCGCCCCTATTAACCCTCCTATCTCCTGCCCATCCCTCATATTACCCTCTGCTCCCACTCCTTTATAGAACTCCTCTCCAGTTGCACCCTCATTGGCGTTATCCATATTGCCCTACCACTCCTCATTACACCCTTCCAGTTGTCCTCTCCTCATTGATATTACCCTATTAACCCTCCAAGTTGCCATCATGTTGCCCATCCCTCTCATGAACGTTTGCTCTCACCCCTTTAAATAACCTATTTCCAGTTGCCCCCTCCTTGGTGTACCTCATATTGCCCTATTCCTCTGCATTACTATCCCCTCCTCACTGTCCCTCTTAATTCGCTATTACCCCTTCTGGTAGCTGTCCTAATGCCTATACCTCTCATTACCCTTTCCTCTCATATTGCCCTATTACCCCTTCTAGCTGGTCCTGTTGCCCATCCCTCTCACCCCCTCATATTGCCCTATCACCCCTCCTGTCCTGTTGCCCATCCCTCTCATCCCCTCATATTGCCCAATTACCCCCTCCTGTCCTGCTGCCCATCCCTCTCACCCCCTCATATTGCCCAATTACCCCCTCCTGTCCTGCTGCCCATCCCTCTCACCCCATCATATTGCCCTATTAACCCTCCTGTCGCCCATCCCTCTCACACCCTCATATTACCCCTCCTGTCCTGTTGCCCATCCCTCTCACACCCTCATATTGCCCTATTACCCCTCCTGTCCTGTTGCACATCCCTCCTGCCCCTCATATTGCCCTTTTACCCCTCCTGTCCTGTTGCCCATCCCTCCTGCCCCTCATATTGCCCATCCCTCTCACTGCCTCATATTGCCCTTTTACCCCTCCTGTCCTGTTGCCCATCCCTCTCACTCCCTCCTGCCCCTCATATTGCCCTATTACCCCTCCTGTCCTGTTGCCCATCCCTCTCACCCCCTCATATTGCCCTATTACCCCTCCTGTCCTGTTGCCCATCCCTCTCACCCCCTCCTGCCCATTTTATTGCCCAATTACCCCTCCTGTCCTGTTGCCCATCCCTCTCACCCCCTCATATTGCCCTATTACCCCTCCTGTCCTGTTGCCCATCCCTCTCACCCCCTCCTGCCCATTTTATTGCCCAATTACCCCTCCTGTCCTGTTGCCCATCCCTCTCACCCCCTCATATTGCCTATTGCCCCTCCTGTCACCCCCTCCTGCCCCTCACATTGCCCTACTATCTCTCCTGTTGCTCAGCCCCTCATATTGCCCTTCCTCTCCTGTTGCCCACCCCTCATATTTCCTATTACCCTCTCACCTCTCGGTGCTGCAGTGCGGGTGTCTCCCCCCTGGGCGGGCCCCCCATGCTCCTAATCACACTGAGCGATCTCCTCCCGCACAATCACAGCCCTAGGACACCGGGCACCGGCTGGAGCGCGCTCACAGGGCCAAGCACTGGAGTGACGTGATGTGCGCGTGCGCATGCGTGCAGGAGACTCGGGACTGAGAGAGCGCGCTCACACTGGACTGTAGGGCGCGGGCACGTGTGTTGTGACGTCACTGCGAGCTGTGTGTGGTCACTGAGCAGGGAGCTGTCATACAGACGCATCACTGTCTATCATAGAGAAAGATAACATGGGCATGCCTGCAGATAATGTACATAAATCCCATATAACAAGCCTATTATATCTACCTGAACACAGCAAAGCTTCTAAATACAATAGAGCTGGAAACTGCAGGTGATAAGTACATTATCTGTTATTATTATTATTATATTATTATATCATTATTATTTTATTATGATTATTATTATTATATTATTATAATTTTTATTATCATTATATTATGTTATTTTATTATTATTATATTATTATTATCAGTTGAATGTTATTTAAACAAATTGCATTTTCGTACACTAATCTTAGGTTGAAGTTTGCAGTATTCCTTTCTGATCCGCCCACCCAGGATTGATGCACTGTATGGCACATGACTTGAAGACAATAGATCTGCTGCACTGTGCGTTTTGTGGCAGTTTAGTCCTTTGAATTCTTTAGTCACTCTAGTCACAAGGGGGAAAAAATGTAATTTATTATATAAGCATTTAAAGGGAGCTTGGAATTTATGGTCCACCCAGGACCTGATGGACTGTCCCTATAAATCAAAGTATCACACAGAGACCCCTGCTTGTTTAGTTGTTCAGTCATGTCCGACTCTCCATAACCCTATGGACTGCAGCATGCCAGGAACATCTCTCAGTCACTGCTCCTCTGTGCTCCATCAAGTTCATGTTCATTGCTTCAGTTACCACATCTATCCATCTCCACCTCTGTTGTCCATTTCTTTCGTGTGCCTTTAATCTTTCCCACCATCAGAGTCTTTTCTAGGGAATCCTGCCGTCTCATGATATGGATAAAATGTTTGAGCTTTAGCCTCATGATCATACCTTCCAGTGTACAGTTTGGCTTCATTTCCTAAAGTATTGATTTATTGCATCTTCTTGCAGTCCAAGGGACTCTAAGCCATTTTCTCCAACACCACATTTCAAAGGTGTCAATTCTCCGGCGCTCAGATTTCTTTATGGTCTAGCTCTCACATCCATATGTTACTACTGGGAGTACCAGAGATCTAACTATGCAGACCTTTGTTGATAGTTTAATATCTTTACTTTTTACGAGCTTGTCCAAGCTTGCCATAGCTTTCCTCACCAGAAGCAAACATCTTTTAATTTCATGACTACAGTAATCATCTCCAGAGATCTTGGATCCAAGGAAAATAAAATCTGTCACTGCCTCCACTTCTTCCCCGTCTATTTTCCAGGAACTGAGATTGCTGTTTGCCATGATCTTTGTCTGTTTAACGTTGAGCAGCAGGCCAGCTTTTGCACTCTCTTCTTTTACCTTCATCAATAAGTCCTTTAGTTTCTCCTCACTTTCAGACATCAGAGTAGTATCATCAGTGTATCTGAGGTTCTTGATATTCCTTCCAGCAATATTGATTCCGGCTTTGGATTCACCCAGTCCAGACTTACGCATGAGGTACTCTGTGTATAAGGTGAATAAATAAGGTGACAATATACAACCTTGTCGCACTCCTTTGCCGATCTTGAACCATTCTGTTGTCCCACGCTCGGTTCTGCGGTTCTGACCGTGGCTTTTTGGACCACATACAGATTCTTTAGGAGGAGGATGAGATGATCTGGTACTCCCATCTCTTTAAGGACATGCCACATTTTCCACACAGTCAAAGGCTTTAGAATAGTCTATAAAGGAGAAGTAAGTGTTTTTTGGAACTCTCTTGCTTTCTCCATTATCCAGCGGACATTGGCAATTTGATCTCTTGTGCCTCTTCCTCTGTGGAACTCGGCTTCCACATCTGGTAGTTCCTAGTCCATATATTGTTGGAGTTGAGCTTGTAGGATCTTAAGCATTACCTTGCTGGCATGTGAAGTTAGTGCATTTGTTCGATAATTGGAGCACTCTTTGGCACTCCCTATTTTTGGGATTGGGATGTAGACTGACCTTTTCCAGTCTATTAGCCATCGTTGAGTTTTCCAAATGTGTTGGCATAAGGCAAGTAACAATTTCACAGCATCATCATGTAGAATTTTGAATAGTTCAATTGGGATTCCATCAACTTTTGCAGCCTTATTATCAGCAAGACATCCTAGGGCCCATCTCACTTCACTCTCCATTATGTCTGGCTCCAGCTCATCGGACAAATTATTGAGGTCATCACTGCTGTTAACATCCTTCTTATATAGATCTTCAGTGTATTCCTGCCACCTCTTCTTTGTCTGATCTTCTTCTGTTAAGTCCTTACCATTTTTGTCCTTTATCACGCCTACTTTGGAATGAAAGGGGCCTTTTAGGTTCCCAATTTTCTTGAAGAGATCTCTTGCCTTTCCCATTCTATTATCCTCTTCAATCTCTTTACATCACTCACTATAGAATGTCTCCTTGTCTCTTCTTGTATCCTCTAGAATTCTTCATTCGTTGGACAAATCTTTTATCTCCACAACCTTTCACTTTCCTTATTTCCTGGGCTACTTTCAAAGCCTCATCAGACACCCAGTTTGACTTCTTATCTTTCTTTCTTTTAGGGATATTCTTTGTTTCTGTTTCCTGGATATTTCCAAAGTTCTTCAGGCATTCTATCTCCCATGTCTAGTTCTTCAGGCATTCTATCTCCCATGTCTAGTTCTTCAGGCATTCTATCTTCCATGTCTAGTACTTCAGGCATTCTATCTTCCATGTCTAGTACTTCAGGCATTCTATCTTCCATGTCTAGTACTTCAGGCATTCTATCTTCCATGTCTAGTACTTCAGGCATTCTATCTCCCATGTCTAGTACTTCAGGCATTCTATCTCCCATGTCTAGTACTTCAGGCATTCTATCTTCCATGTCTAGAACTTTAGGCATTCTATCTCCCATGTCTAGTACTTCAGGCATTCTATCTCCCATGTCTAGTTCTTCAGGCATTCTATCTTCCATGTCTAGTACTTTAGGCATTCTATCTTCCATGTCTAGTTCTTCAGGCATTCTATCTACCATGTCTAGTACTTTAGGAATTCTATCTCCCATGTCTAGTACTTCAGGCATTCTATCTCCCATGTCTAGTACTTTAGGCATTCTATCTTCCATGTCTAGAACTTTAGGCATTCTATCTTCCATGTCTAGTTCTTCAGGCATTCTATCTCCCATGTCTAGTACTTTAGGCATTTTATCTTCCATGTCTAGTACTTCAGGCATTCTATCTTCCATGTCTGGTACTTTAGGCATTTTATCTTCCATGTCTAGTACTTCAGGCATTCTATCTCCCATGTCTAGTACTTTAGGCATTCTATCTCCCATGTCTAGTACTTCAGGCATTCTATCTTCCATGTCTAGTACTTCAGGCATTCTATCTCCCATGTCTAGTACTTCAGGCATTCTATCTCCCATGTCTAGTACTTCAGGCATTCTATCTCCCATGTCTAGTACTTCAGGCATTCTATCGACCATGTCTAGTACTTCAGGCATTCTATCTTCCATGTCTAGTACTTTAGGCATTCAATCTTCCATGTCTAGTCCTTTAGGCATTCTATCTTCCATGTCTAGTACTTTAGGCATTTTATCTTCCATGTCTAGTACTTCAGGCATTCTATCTTCCATGTCTAGAACTTTAGGCATTCTATCTCCCATGTCTAGTACTTTAGGCATTCAATCTTCCATGTCTAGTTCTTCAGGCATTCTATCTTCCATGTCTAGTTCTTCAGGCATTCTATCTCCCATATCTAGTACTTCAGGCATTCTATCTTCCATGTCTAGTACTTCAGGCATTCTATCTCCCATGTCTAGAACTTTAGGCATTCTATCTTCCATGTCTAGTACTTCAGGCATTCTATCTCCCATGTCTAGTACTTCAGGCATTCTATCTTCCATGTCTAGTTCTTTAGGCATTCTATCTTCCATGTTTAGTACTTCATGCATTCTATCTTTCATGTCTAGTTCTTCAGGCATTCAATCTTCCATGTCTAGTCCTTTAGGCATTCAATCTTCCATGTCTAGTACTTCAGGCATTCTATCTCCCATGTCTAGTACTTCAGGCATTCTATCTCCCATGTCTAGTTCTTCAGGCATTCTATCTTCCATGTCTAGTACTTCAGGCATTCTATCTTCCATGTCTAGTACTTTAGGCATTCTATCTCCCATGTCTAGTACTTTAGGCATTATCTCTTCCATGTCTAGTACTTTAGGCATTCAATCTTCCATGTCTAGTTCTTCAGGCATTCTATCTCCCATGTCTAGTACTTTAGGCATTTTATCTTCCATGTCTAGTACTTCAGGCATTCTATCTTCCATGTCTGGTACTTTAGTCATTTTATCTTCCATGTCTAGTACTTCAGGCATTCTATCTCCCATGTCTAGTACTTTAGGCATTCTATCTCCCATGTCTAGTACTTCAGGTATTCTATCTCCCATGTCTAGTACTTCAGGCATTCTATCTCCCATGTCTAGTACTTCAGGCATTCTATCTCCCATGTCTAGTACTTCAGGCATTCTATCTTACATGTCTAGTACTTCAGGCATTCTATCTCCCATGTCTAGTACTTCAGGCATTCTATCTTCCATGTCTAGTACTTCAGGCATTCTATCTCCCATGTCTAGTACTTCAGGCATTCTATCTTCCATGTCTAGTCCTTTAGGCATTCTATCTTCCATGTCTAGTACTTCAGGCATTCTATCTCCCATGTCTAGTTCTTCAGGCATTCTATCTCCCATGTCTAGTCCTTTAGGCATTCTAGCTTCCATGTCTAGTTCTTCAGGCATGCTATCTTCCATGTCTAGTTCCTTAAATCTATTCTTTACTTCCACTTCCACAAGGGATATTATTTATTTTGTATCTACTTGGTCTGATGGTTTTCCCTCTTTTCTTCAGTTTAATTCTGAACTTTGCAATAAGAAGCTCATGGTCTGAGCCGCAGTCAGCTCCAGGTCTTGTTTTTGGTGACTGTATAGAGCTCCTCCATCTTTGGCTGCAAAGTATATAGTCAATGTGATTTATTTGTTGTCCATCTGGTGATGTCCATGTGTTGAGTCGTCTCAGAGGTTGTTGGAAGATAATTATCTTGACCAAATTTTACTAATCTCTGACCGGCTTCATTTTGATCTCCAAGGCCACACTTGCCAGTTATTCCAGGTTTCCTTTGGTTCCCTTCTTTCGCTTCCAATCTCCTATGATGATAGTGACATCTTTTCTTGGTGTTATATCTATAACATGTATATCTTCGTAGAACTGGACACCAATCCCATCACAGTGATCCAAGTCTATGCCCCAACCAGGAGCTATCATCAAGCCTTTTAAACAACTGTAAAATGGCAAAGAGAGCTTTAAACAAAAATATTTTTACACATTTGCATCATGATTTTCACTGCTCTACATGATGGTGCAGATATGACTGCAGATAGTAGAAACATAAAGCCCATTTATTCTGCCCATGCTGTGTAGCTAAATTAATCCTCATGATGGTCCTATCCTTAAGAAACTAATTCATTTATTTTTTTTTCTCCTTAATTATGCTCTGAGCTGGACTCAAAGCTTTCATATATTTCATTTATATATATATATATATATATATATATATATATATATATATATATATATATATATACAGTATATATACACATACCTTGTTGTGGTGAAGGGGCTTGGATACTTCAATGAAGCTGTAAACTAAACCATGAAGGGTCACCCAAAATGAGCAGGTAATAGCAGAGAGGTCAGACAAACTGCAGTCCAATGGAGAAGGATCTGGCCACCCACCCCAGCATCTTTGCCAAGAAAACCACATGTCACAACCCGAAACGCAGACAAATGTGCCTCAGTGCTGCGGTCCATATGGTCACAGAGAGTTGGACACAACTAAAGAATTTAAAAAAAAGGTATATATATATATATATATATTTTTTTTTTTTCATTTTACAGTGGTCATTTAAGCCCATCCATCTTTGAATGAAGCCAAAGCTGTTTATAGAACCAGCTGGATAAACTATTTCATTTGTTTTACCCATTTGTTTTACCCATTTGTTTTACCCATTATTATTACTGACATTTATCCAATGTGTTTCCACACAGGTTCTCCAGGCACCATTACCATTATATCCTTCACTCAGTTCACGGCTTTATTCTTCCTTTTATAGAGAGCTTATGAAGGGAAGTATATTTAAGAAGTTGATTCTATTTTAAAGATCATAATAAACTGGCTATACACTGTACTAGCAGATTTTCTCTACAGTAAATCATTTCTGAAATATTTAGTATTGATTTTGCGGCTACTGTATGCTAATATGTGGCTCAGAGCACTTGATAAGGGTGGAAGAGGGGTCTAACTGTCAGATAACATGGGGGGGTATTCTGGCTGCTACAGAGACTAACAAGCAGACTGTAATGCTAATTAGCACATCAAAGCAGCTAATTAATATGTGTCCGCCTCACATTTGCATATAAATAAAGCAACATCAACATGGAATTTCCTAAAACTGATTAACTTTAGAAATAAATGGATGACATAATATGTAGTCATGCAAGGGAAAAGGGGTAGGTGTTCAATTCTAAAAGCTTCAATTTAATAAGAGTAAAACATTGTAAATTATAAATAATAAAATAACAAGTATATTATATACCTAGCAACTTCCAGGAAGCTTCCACGTCCCTTTAAGATTTTCTCTAGACATATTTTATGTTCATTTCCTTCACAGCTCCTTATTTCACAAATATGTTCATTTTTTCCTGAACTGCAGCTCCTTTAGAAATGATATATGTTGTGACTGGTGGGTCTGCTGCTTTTTTGGACCCTATTGCTGCGGTTTCCTCAATTTAAACAATACAGGAAATATCTCGCCGCTGAGAACCACGGCCGGAAATAACTCAGCAACTGTAAGAAATCGTAAGATGCAATGACCTAATATTGCAAATCTTACAGGAATTTGAGATTTCCTTGCAGAAAGTGCAACAGCTGGAGAGAGAACAAGCCCCGACCATGAATATTCAGATTGATCAGCCATGACGTCCAAACAAAGCTCCTGCAGCTGCTGTGTGGCTGTAAAACCGTCCCTTTAAGTTGCGATGTATGAGCCTGATAGATAATGCCCGCTTCTCTATTCATTCAGTATAAAAGCTCATACTATATGAAGGTCTGTCTAACCTCTGAATAGAAACTCTATAATATCACTATGTACAAACCGTACTGATCTCCATTCAGTTTAGATTTGAGATGAATTGTCACAGTTTTATACATTTTCTACACTAGAGTTTTTTGTATCAGGATGTAAAAGAGCTGTTATAGGCATGGTCATAATTTCTGCCGTAAACCTTGTTTATTGTTTGTTTGTATTTGTTGTTTGCATGGAAATACCTCCAGTTTAGAAGAACTTCCTCGGATATAGATGTGTCAATCATAAATTTACTTAAAGGGACAAGGAAGGTGACTGGATTTTACTAGGTATAAAATATATGTACTTTATTTGATTAAGAAGTGCTTATAAGCTCTGTTTTTTACTGCCAGAAATCAAACAAATAGTCCCCGTATGGGTCTGCCCACTGCAGCTCATGAAGACGCTGTAGGACTGAAGGTGTAGTGTAGTATAATGTCCTAGCCTATCAGGGGCCACGTCTCATCAGCATGTTGCAGAATGTTGCTGAGAGATGGTCACTGATTGGTTAGTTTGAGGCACAGCAAGTAGAGCAGAGTCTGTGTCTTCATGAGCTGCAGAGGGCAGACCCATACAGGGACTATTTGTTTAATAAAAACAGAGCTTGTAATAGATACATAAAAATAGATAGATACACAACAGGGGGGTAGGAGTCGGAATAATATTGTGGGGGGGAGGGGGGGGGGATACAGCTCTTTGTATACACAGGGCGTAAAAATATAGAAACATAGAAAATCTGGGGGGGGGGGGGGGGGATTTGCCCCCCTCCCCCCCTATTTCCTACACCCATGATACACAGGGATATTATATACCTAGTAAAATCCAGAAACATTGCATATCCCTTTAATCCTTAATGGACAGGCACAGAACATGACTTGCAGGTTTAGTTGCAACTGCCAGCAACTGAGCATGTGCAGAGGAGAAGAGAATGAGTCACATGGTAAAAGTGTATCTGACATTCAATGAACCATCAAATTCCCTCCCCCGCTCCACTCCTAAATAGATAAGAAATAGAACACACCCCTTCACCATACAAATTAACAGGAGGTGGTTAGGAAATCCAACATGGAAACCGCCAGGTACAAACCGAACCTGCTAAAATTAAGATTTTTTTAAAAAACAATGTTTTACCTTTGATATATTGTATCATGTAAGTGTTTTGGGTCCTTTTAATCCGTCTCAGTTTAGCTACAGAAATAACATGTTTGGGGTAAGCTTATTCTTCTTGAATTTTAATGGATTTGAGCAGATTTGGGTCACACGCGGATTTATTCCGCTGCTCTTTACATATTTATTAGGCGAAGGCATTAGAGGAAAATATAGAACATTTCTCAGCAATAACACTCGCTCGGAATTATTCAAATATTGCAGACATTTCATAAAACAGAATTCTTTTTTACTGATTGGGGAATTTTCTTGATATATGACGGGACTTTTATTGACTAATAGATCCTGGAATTCAGCTGATGCTCGGATGTCACTATGTTGCTCTTAAAGGGATATGGACAGTCCCTGGATGTTACTAGGTATATAATATCCCTGGGTATCTATTTACTTCTATGCACTTTATTTTATTAAGAAGGGCTTAAAAGCTCTGTTTTAATGCCTAAAATCAAACAAACAGTCCCTGTATGGGTCTGCCCACTGCAGCATATACTCTATAGGCTGGATGTGCCGTGTAGTGTCCCAGCCTATCAGTGACCAAATTGCAGAATGTTGCTGAGAGATGATCATTGATTGGTTAGTATGAGACACAGCACAGCAACTACTACAGAACAACAACTATTCAGTCTGTGTCTTCATGAGCTGCAGAGGGCAGACCTATACAGGTACTATTTGATTGATTTTAAATAGTAAAAACAGAGCTTATAAGCACTTCTAATAAATAAGGTACATAAGGAATCACGACTTAGTAGCATGTGGCTGATAGATGGACACTGATTGGTTAGTATGAGACACAGTAGAGCAGAGTCTGTGTCTTCATGAGCTGCAGAGGGCAGTGACTATTTGTTTATATAAAAACAGAGCTTATAAGCACTTCTTACACATAAAAGCAAATAGAGACACAGGGACATTATAATAATAACATCCAGTAAACGTTATATGCCTTTAAAAACATTATTTTTTCCAATCATTAGGGATCTACATACATTTTGTAAAGTGGTTCCTGCAGTCCAGGAAAAAAATCACATGTTTTTGAGATATGTATTACTCTAACAACATTCTCTTCTTTGTGTTGTTCAGTCGTTTCCGACTCTCCGTGACTTCATAGCCTGTAACACACCAGAACATCTTTATGTCCATGGTCATGCTGATCCACTTGGTATTTATGGCTGAGATACTGGAGTGGGTTGCCTGTTCCTTCTCCAGTGGGCCACAGCATACAGCTCCTGGTATTCCTAGGTGGTCTCCCATCCAAGTACTGACCAGGCCCAACCCCGCTCAGCTTCAGGGTGGTGTGACCTCTTGGTTCCCTGATTTGGAATCGAACCCAGGTCTCAGTGGTGGAAGCACCGAGTCCTAACCATTGGACCACCAGGAAACCCTTTGCATTTTTTTTCCTTATTTTTATTTTTCTATTCTATTTTTTTATTTTTAGTTATTTTTAGTTCTAGGGTGCTTATCATACTTCCTGTCCAGTGCATGAAGACATGAGTACAAAGCAGGCAAAGCAGGATTTACAGTGTATCTGCCTGTTTTCAAAGCATGTGCCAGGAAGTGATGGGCAAATACCGAGCTCGCTCCTCCACTGCTGAATAGAAAAAATGCTGGCACAACACTCCCCTTCAGGCAAGTAAAACTACATGGAAGCCACTAGACACAAACAGTCTGCTCACAGCTTACACAGCTGCTTATGTTGTGGACACCTAAGTGTGGACATTGTGTGGTATGTCCAAACATTTACATGCTTAATAAAAATATGGGGCTTAAAGGGGAAGCCCCCCCCCCCCCCCCCAACGCAAGTTGCTCTTTTATTATAGAGTGCATTATAAACATTCAAATATATGTGAAAGGGTTTTAGCATTTGCCTTTTTGAGCTGTCTCTTGAACTTTTGACGCAATCCACAAATATGGAACTGTAACTGGCAAACTAGGCAATTCCTGTAACTATTTAGCTAGTTCATCTCTAATTATCTCTATTGATTTTTTATATAGTTTTAATTGGAACTTACCCTTTAAGTTTTCTGTTTATGATGATCACTCATCCTCAGCGAGTGACACTAGAATCATACAGCTGCCCCTCCCCATCTGGACTGGCCATTTGGAGCTACACTTTTGACCCTGACAGCTTCTCTCATTAGACAGGTGCCCCGGTCTCTTCCCAGCTACACTAAGACTTTTATTATGACAGCCTTCACGTGGGAAACAAAGAGTGCCTGAAAATGAGAGAAATACTTAAAGGCACATGGAAGGGTACTGGATGCAATACTAGTCACTTGCCCGTCACAAATGACGGGATAATATTTTATTTTTCTGTCACCCCCATCTCTCCCCCCACTCCCTTCCCTGTGTATCTTCCTCCTCCCCCCTCTCACTCCTCTGTGTTTCTTCCCCCCTCTCCATCCCCTGTGTCTCTTCCCACTCTCCCCCCTGTGTCTCCTCCCCCCTCTCCCTCCTCTGTGTCTCCTCCCCCCATCTCCCACACCTGTGTCTTTTCCACCCTCTCCTTCCCCTGTGTCTCCTTCCCCATCTTCATTCCCTGTGTCTCTCCCTCCCCTGTGTCTCCTTCCCCCATCTCCCTCCCCCGCGTCTCCTTCCACCTCTCCCTCCCCTGTGTCTCTTCTCCCCTCTCCATCCCTCTCTCCCACCCCTGTGTCTCTTCCCCCTCCCTCCCCTGTGTCTCTTCTCCCCTACCGTGTCTCTCTTTCCCCTGTGTCTCCTCTCCCTTCCCAGTCTCTCCTTCCCCTCCCCTATTTCTCATCCCCCATGTCTCCTTCACCTAATCTCCCTCCCCTGTGTCTCCTTCCCCCTTCTCCCTCCCAAGTGTCTCCTTCCCCCCATTTCCCTCCCCTGTGTCTCCTTTCCCCCTCTCCCTCCCCTGTGTCTCTTCCCCTCTCCCTCCCTCCCCCTCTCCCTCCCCTGTGCCTCTTCCTCCCCTCCCCTGTGTCTCCTTTCTACTCTCCCTTCCCTGTGTCTCCTTCTCCTCCTTTCCCTCCCCTGTGCCTCTTCCCCCTCCCCCGTGTCTCTCCCTCCCCTGTGTCTCCTCTCCCTTCCCTGTGTCTCCTTCCCCTCCTCTCCCTCCCCTGTTTATCATCCCCCCATGTCTACTTCCCCCAATCTCACTCCCCTTTCACCGTGCATTGCGCAGTGAGTATTGCAAGTCCCGCATGCTTCAACTGCTCGCTTCGCATGGCACGCAAAGCGTTACCAACAGCGCAAACGTTACAAACACTGACAACTATATATGTGATTTTATTAACCTCTGTTTTTAATGCTTAACATCAAACAAATACTCCCTTTATGGGTCTACCCTCTGCAGCTCATGAAGACACACTCTATAGTACTTGCTGTGCCATATCTCATACTAACCAATCAGTGACCATCTCTCAGTAAGGTGTAGATCTAGCCCTACAGAGTCAGTGTCTGCATATGCTGCAGGGGGCAGACCCACACAGGGACTATTTGTTTGATTTTAGGCAGTAAAAACAGAGCTTATAATCATTTCTTCATAAGACAAAGTGCATAAAGGTAAATAGTTACACAGGGATATTATATATCTTGTGAAATCTCTGGTGGTCCAGTGCTTAGGATTTGGTGCTTTCACCACTGTGACCTAAGTTCGATTCCAGTCAGGGAACCAAGAGGTCACACTTCCCTGAAGCCATGCCGGGTCAGTACTTGGATGGGAGACCACCTACAAATACCAGGAGCTGGATGATGTGGCCCACTGGAGAGGGAACTCGTAAACCACCCCAGTATCTCTGCCATGAAAACCAAGTAGATCAGCATAGTGTGTTATGGTCACAGAGAGTCAGACACGACTGAACAATGCAAACACACAAAATCCAGAAACAGCCCATATGCTTTTAATCTGACAGATCACTCCATCGTCTTGAGTGGGAGGAGGTAACAAGAGTGGAGGAAAGGTCATTTGTACAATGGAGGAGACAGGAGAGGGAGTATTTGGAGATGAGAGTGATAGGACTGTTATTGATGGCTAGCTTTATTCTAGAAGCTATGGGAAGACGACGGAGTGATTGACATGAATGAGGGAGAGGCGTCTCGAGGAGGCATCCATTGTGGGCTGGTGGCAGACATGTGGGTGATGCCAATAAGGTCCTTACAGTATCGCCAGGGTATAACGATTGAGTGGATTATTATTTAAGTTACAGCCACAAAGAAGAATTATATTCAATGAGAAAGACACTGACATCTGCCAAGACTTGAATTAAAGGCCTGAGTCTGACTCCTTATGTGACCTCTCACTACATCAGACTTCCTCCTGAGTCACTTATATAAAACATACATTTCCTTCCAGTGAGGACTCTACAAGGAAACTCCCCTCATCTGAGATTCCCAAGTAAAGCTCATAAAAACCAAGTGACGCTGCCTTATAATTATGTCATACTACTTATAAAGGTGTCTGAAGGGTTTATATGCGAGGTGATATTGTGCAGAATATTGCTGACTCCTTATTGTTTTTCTAATGAAAGGTTATGAGAAATATATCAGCGCGCTCAAAGTCCCCGCGCAACACCATAAAAGTGAAGTGAAACATTATTCCGGACGTCAATACTGTCTTATTCTAAGGAAATTACTATCATAAAAATGTGACTCATGATCTAGGATATCAGTTATACATAAATACTCTCTCCAATAAGAAATACTTCTATGATATGAATATATGTATATATATATATATATATATATCACATATTATAATTGTCAAACTGCAATTCGTTGTCGCGCTTTGCGACAAATCGCAGTTTGACAACGACCCGATCGCAAAGCCAATCGGGGCTCGCGCTTACGCATGGGCAATGCACGGCGTAAGGGGAGGGGGAAGAGACACAGAGGAGGGGGGGGGAGACACAGGGGAGGGGGAAAGAGACACGGGATGGAGAGGTGGGGAAGAGACACAGGAGGGAGAGGAGGGGGGAAGATACACAGGGGAGGGAAATGGGGGGAAGAGACACGAGGGAGGGTGGGCGGGAGAAAGAGACACGGGAGGGGGGAACAGACACAGGGGAGGGAGAGAGGGGGAAAGAGTCGCAGGGGAGGGGGAAAGAGACACACAGTAGGCAGGGGGGGAAGAGGCACAGGAGGGAAAGAGACACAGGCGAAGGGGTTAGAGGCACTGGAGGGAGAGGGGGGTAAAAACACTGTGGGGGGAGGAGACACAAGGGAGGGAGAGGAGGGGGAAAGGAAATAAGACACAAGGGAGAAAGTAGACAGGGGGAGAGACTTTGGCGCTCATTGCGAGGCCAGTAAAGTAGAGGGTGGGAGAGGTAAAGGGGGGGGGAGGCTCGCAATCAGCGCTGAAGGGCAAGTCGCTAGTATATATATAGTTCATCACAACAATCATTTAATTTATGGAGGGTAAAAGAGCGATAGAAGCCTCCACCGTACAGTAAATAAATAGGACACTTGTGTTCACATCTGAACGTCTAAAACAAGTTTTAAAAACATGTTTCATGCCCAGAATTCTTAGAAATACAGTTATTATAATCCAACCCTAGCTTTGCTCAAAGCTGTTTGATACAGCGGGCATATGCTTAAGGGAAGCTACTTATGGATTGCAAGAGCGAAGCCTTTGTGGGCTCATTTACATGTCTCTGCCCAGGTTCCCAGAATGCAGTGTAATAACTGTATTTCTCTGAATTCTGTGCAGAAAATAGTTTTTTTAACTTGTTTTAGACACTCAAATGTGAACACAAATGTACTAATTATTTACTATATATATGTATGCGTGTGTGTACTTCTTCTAGTTCCTAGAGGCATCCATGATACTTTGCTGTTGGAATGTTTATATGTTTTGTTGCAAGCTGTCTGCTTCAGAGTAAGTATTGGAACAGGGGCTTGTTACCTTACTGGACAAAAACAATAATTTAATAAATCCACCTCCTTCTCCTTGTCTCTACTGATAGATAAAAACATGCCCTACAGGCTCCAGGTTCCAGAAAATTATAACACCAGACAAGATGGAATCGTGCATACATCTTCAATAAATCTGATTCCTTTTTTAAAAGAAACAAAAATGTGATTGCGGCTGCTAAGGTTGTTTATTTGTTACACACTTCATAAATATATATATATACAGTGCCCTGCAAAAGTATTCACCCCCCTTGGCATTTTTCGTGTTTTGTTGCCTCACAACCTGCAATTAACATGGATTGTTTGAGGATTTGCATCATTTAATTTACAGAACATGCCACAACTTTGAAGATGTTTTTATTTTATTTTATTGTGAAGCAAACAACAAATAGGACAAAATAACAGAATAAGTCAATGTGCATAACTATTCACCCCCCTAAAGTCAATACTTTGTAGAGCCACCTTTTGTGGCAATCACAGCTCCAAGTCGCTTTGGATAAGTCTCTATGAGCTTGCCACATCTTACCACTGGGATTTTTGCCCATTCCTCCTTGCAAAACTGCTCCAGCTCCTTCAAGTTGGATGGTTTGTGCTTGTGAACAGCAATCTTTATGTCTGACCACAGATTTTCTATTGGATTGAGGTCTGGGCTTTGACTAGGCCATTCCAACACATTTACATGTTTCCCCTTTAACCCCCCAAGTGTTGCTTTAGCAGTGTGTTTGGGGTCATTGTCCTGCTGGAAGGTGAACCTCCGTCCTAGCCTCAAATCACACACAGAGTGGTACAGGTTTTGCGCATGAATATCCCTGTATTTAGCACCATCCATCTTTCCCTCAACTCTGACCAGTTTCCCAGTCCTGGCTGCTGAAAAACATCCCCACAGCATGATGCTGCCACCACCATGTTTCACTGTGGGGATGGTGCTCTTTGGGTGATGTGATGTGTTGGGTTTGCGCCAGACATAGCGTTTTCTTTGATGCCATAAAGCCCAACTCTATGGAGCATACGGCTTATTGTCGTCCTATGTACAGATACTCCAGTCTCTGCTGTGGATCTCTGCAGCTCCTCCAGGGTTACCTTAGGTCTCTGTGCTGCCTCTCTCAGTAATGCCCTCCTTGCCCGGTCCGTGAGTTTTGGCGGGCGGCCATCTCTTGGCAGGTTTGCTGTTGTGCCATGTTCTTTCCATTTGGTTACGATAGATCTGATGGGGCTCCTGGGGGATCATCAATGATTTGGATATTTTTTTTATAACCTAACCCTGACTTGTACTTCTCAACAACATTGTCCCTTACTTGTTTGGAGAGTTCCTTGGTCTTCATGGCAGTGTTTGGTTAGTGGTGCCTCTTGCTTAGGTGTTGCTGCCTCTGGGTCCTTTCAAAAAAGGTGTGTATATGTAATGACAGATCATGAGACACTTAGATTGCACACAGGTGGACATCATTTCTCTAATTATGTGACATCTGAAGGTAATTGGTTGCACCAGAGCTTTTTATGGGCTTCATAACAAAGGGGGTGAATACATACGTACATGCCAATTTTCTGTTTTCTATTTCTAAAAATTAGTTTTATGTATATATTTTTCTCATTTCACTTCATCAACTTAGTCTATTGTGTTCTGATCCATCACATAAAATTCAGATTAACAAAACATTGAATTTAAGGCTGTAATGTAACAAAATAGGTAAAAAGTCAAGGGGGGTGAATACTTTTGCAAGGCACTGTTTATAATAATGAATTATCAACTATGATAATTGTGGTAAGTGTGTAATGCTTCATGGGAGAGTACACACTTACCAGTACTTCCTAAGTCCATTCAGAGCTGCGCGCATGTGCAGCTCTGTACGGACGCTGCATGTGTAAGCACATGGTGTGCGCGCATTGCGCAGCAGAGCCGCACATGCACAGCTTGCTGCGACAGCCACGAGCTACAGAGGTGGAGGGGGGAGGAAGACACAGGGGAGAGGGGGGAGGAAGATACAGGGGAGACGGAGTGGAAGACACAATGGAGAGTAAGACACAGGGGAGAGAGGGAGGAAGACACAGGGGATAGGGGGGAGGAAAACACAGGGGAGAGGGGGAGGAAGACAGAGGGGGGAGAAGGACACAGGGGAGAGGGACAACAAGACTCAGGGGATTGGGGGGAGGAAAACAAGGGGGAGGAACACACGGAAGAGGGGGAAGAATACACAGGGGAGAGGGGGGAAAGACACAGAGGAGGGAAAGACACAGGAGAGAAATGGGGGGAAGATACACAGGGGAGAGGGGGAAGAGACACGGGGGAGGGTAGAGGGAGAAAGAGACACTGGAGGGAAGACATGGGGGTGGAGAGACAGGGAAGGGGTAGAGAAAAATATACCTGCCAATTTACTAGTAATCACATATATAGTTGTGAGCATGCGGGTTGTTGCTAACACTTGCGGGCTCGCATAGCGAGCCGTCAGCAACTGCGGCCCTCGCAAAGTACACAGCTACCCTAAAGGCTTTCCCTTGCGCACGCAGCCTATTTACACTACACACAGCACACATTGCTGACACTTGCACCTCAGCTCCACAACAGTGCAAACACATATTGTATGCTGCAGGAACATCCAAACAGATTGTCAGCTCTTCAGCACAATGCTTCCTGCATATATTACTTCCAAATAGGTAAAGTATATTCATTTAATAATGTATTAATTATTTCATACAAAAACAAATCTACACAAAAACAAAAAAATCACAATAAACACAAAACCCATTCACCGCACGTCTCCACCAAACAGCATTACCTGCCTTACAATTTTATTGCCGTCATTTTTTGACGGGCAAGTCGCTAGTACCGTATATAATGAGCAGTGACGGGGGGGGCCCAGGGGGCCACCCAACATAAGAAAAGTTTGTAAAAAAAATGTAATTTGTCTGTATCCTCATTTGTACTACTGAACAGTGGCAAGTACATTTCAATAAAACATATATGGGTGTGTTTAAGATTAATTCTGTATTAATTAATTTATTTCCATAATGCTTACTTGCCATGTGCAGCCCACGCCCCGGGCGTGGTCCTCGCCATACACGCCTGTAACACTTCGTATTATTTGGTACCACTTTCTGCTGACATTATTAAGTATTTATGCCGTGTTTGCAAATGCACGGATTTAATTGCAGAAATATCAGTATTATTGAGAACAAAATATGTCTGTCTCTTAATAAAAGTACAATCAACGTTTAAGTTCTGGGAAAAAATACAATTATTTTCTCATTAAAAAGCATTTGCAAAATAAAAAGTAAAAATAATCAAATATTCTCTGCAAGTGTACCAAAAAGCAAGAAAAATAAATACATAAACAACCTTTCCATTTTATATTTTTATATCCAATTATGCAACTTAGGTGTTCCATTTTCTTTTTCAAGCTGATCCTGTCTGCTGCATTCTCATAAAGGCAAGTGTTTATATACAAATGACTTTTCCATTAGTCTTGTTGAAAGCACTTGCAGTTTTAGATGCTACATTCCAATTGTGAAGAGAGCAACTTCCTCTGCATTCAAGCTTCCCCCCACTCCAGGAAGTTGATCAGCAGAAATGGTAAATTCACTGTAATAACTCAGATTGTATATACATTCTGATAAAATTTTTCAGTAGTTCCTCCAAATATGATATATATATGTACAGTAAAAAAATAGTACATCTAAAACATGTTTAAAAAAACTTGTTTCTTGCTCAGAATTCCAAGAAAAACAGTTATTACACTGCACTCTGGGAAGCTGAGCAGGGACATGCAAATGTGCCCACAAAGGCTACGCACTTGCAATACATAACATGGCTTCCCTTAAGCATATGCTCGCTGTATTACACAGCTTTGAGCAAAGCTCGGAATGGATTATACACAAGCCAGTAATCCCACCCATGTACAGTTGTTTCAAGGTTACTGCCTCTCATCAGCATGGGGTTTCCTAGCTTGTGTATAATCCAACCCTAGCTTTGCTCAAAGCTGTGTAATACAGCAGGCATATGCTTAAAGGAAGCCATGTCTGATATGATTGTGGATTGCAAGAGTGAAGCCTTTGTGGGCATATTTGCATGTCCCTGCTCAGCTTCCCAAAATGCAGTGGAATAACTGTATTTCTCTGAATTCTGAGCATAAAACGCATTGTTTTTTTTTAACTTGTTTTAGACATTCAAATGTGAACACAAATGTATTATGTGTGTATATATATATATATATATACTGTCCTAGGAACTTGCCTGTCAAAAATGACGGGATTAAAATTGTAAGCCTGCCAATTGCTGTTTGCCACACAATGTGAGGCTTTTGGTCCTTCAGCGCTGATTGCGAGCCTCTCCCCTGTCTACTTCAAGTTTCCTGCTTTGCACTGATCACCTTCGGCGCTCATCACGAGCCCCACTCTGAGTGCCTTTGGTGCCCCCCTGTGCCTTCCCTGTGTCTTTCTCCTCTGTGTGTCTGCTGAATGTTTGCGTGGTGCTCTGACTGCCTTTGGTTTTATTTTCTAACTCCCGCGCACCTGCCGTTGTTGCGTGTAAGTGTTACTGTCTTCAGAGTCGCGTATTTTCTAAGTCCCGCGTGCCTGTCGTTCGTGTAAGTGTTACTGTCTTCAGAGTCGCGTATTTTGTAAGTTTTACGCGCCTTGCGTTGCTGAGCCTCGTTTTGATGCTGTTTCTGAAATTTTGCATTTTTCGTCTGCCATTTTTTTCTTCGCTTAGGCGATTTTTGAGTGACGAAAAACGCCAAATATGAGTGTAATTCTCTTTCAACCTTCCTGTGTCTCTCCATGTGCTGTGTGTGAGTGTGTTATAAGTTTTTGTACAGTTTTTTTTTTTGGGGGGGGGTTTTCGAGTCACGCGCTTAAACAGCGCTGCCCCGCTGGCGAGCCTCGCTTTGTGAGGTTCACTGAAGTACTGCGCCACTGGCTGCAATGTTGCCGCTGTCTGCAATGAGCGCCTTTGCAAGGTTTGCATGTGTCACGTTGGCGCTGGCTCGCCTTGCTGTGCGAGGCTCGCAGTTGCACCGTTGCTTTGCGAAGGACGCAACTGCATTACCAACATCGCAAATGTCACAAACATCGCAAGATCCACAACTTTATATGTGACTAGCGTATTGCCCGTAAAAAAATGACAGCAATGAGATGTGTATGTTTTAAAAGTTGTTTAGTTATTAATATACACATGGAATTGTAAGGTAGCTAATGTTGTTTTCTGTGTACTACTGAAATATAGAATTCAAATAAATAAATACGTATTTTTATGCATTGTGTTGAAGAGCTGGCAATCTGTGTTGATGTTGCTGCAGCATTAGTGGTGTGGAGGTGCTGTGTAAGCGTGATGAACGTGTGCAGTGTAATAGTGTGCGTGCGCGAGACGAAACAGTTAACGTAGCTGTGTACTTCCGCATTATCCTAAAATGGCGGATAATGTGTGGTATGCGTCTTAGCGGATTATCGGTACGTGTTTTCCGTGGTTATAGTGCTGTAGCCTCATTTTCGTTTTGTTCGTCCGGCATTTTTTCTGCGGCGCTCATTGCCAAAGTACTACGGTTTAACAGTAAATATGGTTAAACGGTCAAATGACGGTCAATAACTTATATTTCCTTAAATGCGTTGGTTTAGGCGGGAAATCCGATGTTGCGTGAGACAAAGGCGTTAAATCTGTGTTAATGCGTAAATCTGTAATTGGGTTTCGTAAAATGTACTCGCTACTGTCTTTTTACTCATTGCGCATCCTTTATCTCGTTGTTTTTCAAACACATACGTCTGTGGCTGTGTTTTACGTAGTTCGTAGTAGTATAGCCTCGTTTTCATTTTTTGCGGCGGCCATTTTTTCCTCGCTTAGCCGACTTTCGATCTTTGTAACTCGGCTAAATCGCTGTAAATTGCAGTTCCAACTCACTTCCAGACGTCCTGCCTGCTTCCCCATGCTGTAAGTGACCTTTATTTTATTTTTTAGTGTGTATTAAGTGTTTTTTTTTGTGTTTTGGTTCCGCCGCTTATGTCGTAATTTTTTTCATCTCGTATTTTTTTTCTAAGTGCTACGGTTTAACGGCTCGCCTGCAATGAGCGCCTGTGGCGCTCATTGCCAAAGTGCTCCAATTTACGGCTCGCCTCGCTGCGCGAGGCATGCCGGGCGCTGAGCGCCTGTGGCGCTCATCGCTAAGTCGTACACACTATATATATATCACAATTATAATATGTGATATATATATATATGTATATATATATACATATGTGTGAGTGTGTATATATGTGTGTGTGTATATATATATATATATGTATATATATTTCTGTATAGAGTAGTTGCCATCTTGTCTGACTTCAGCACTTCATGCTCGCTTGGAATCTGAAGGCAGTGCTGGAGCTACTGCAGGTGCAGCAGGTGCAAAGCACTGGGGCCCCACTACATTGCTACCAGGGTAAAGAGGGATAGAGAATCATCTACATATATTTTTGTGTTTTACTATGAACCCTTAAAGGGACTCTGTCACCCCAATAGGTGACAAATAGGGAAAAAAGGTAATTTTAGAATAAAATATAGTATTTTTTGTGAGTCAAATGCTGAATAAACAAGAGCTCCTGAGGCTCTGTCCTGAGCACAGAAGGAATTACAGCAGCTGAAGGCAAAATCGATGGAATTCAAAGTATGTTTGTGTTAAATCCTTGTCTGGCTCAGACAGTCTTGTGTAGGGAGGATTAGCCGGGGAGGGGCGTCCAGGAAGTACTAAATATTATACCAGAGGCGCAACATTTTCACACTAAGCTTCCAGCAGAGGAAGTATTAGGATAAAGTGCAGTACTTAGTGTTATATTGAGAAAAGCACGTCCTATAGGTTAAAAGTGATCATTAAATAAAGATAATATAAATAAAACAAAAAGAAACAAAAAACTAAAAAATGCACAGTTATACAGCATTTGGTTTCCAAGAAAACATACACTTTATATATATATTTAGTAAATAAATAAATAGTATGTCTGTGTTCACATTTGCATGTGAAAAACAACTTAAAAAACCTGCTTCATGCTTAGAATTCCGAGAAATACAGTTATTACACTGCATTCTGTGAAGCTGTGCAGGGACATGCAAATGTGTATATATAGTGACCATTTTATTAAATATATATTGTGATCATTTTCTTAATTAAAAATAATGCAAATAAACCACACAAAAAAAGTAACTCCCCCCCCCCCCCCCCCCCCCACAAAAATGCATGATGATCCTGAGTTTGGCTTGGCGCTACCCCTTATAGCGCTGATTCATTACAGCGCTCTTTTCCCTGTAAGTCTCCTCTTGGCCACCGATCCTCATTTAACACTGCCCCCCCATAATGCCAGACCCCTTTAATGCTCAGAACCATCTGGCATTTAAAGTGGACTCTTCAGTTAATGTTTGCTGTTTCTTTAAATTTTCTTTCAAAAAATGTCCAGTTTGCTTTTTCTTAATAGTTTATATAAAGCCAAAAAATTAAAAAATTCAATAGATTTTATGTATTTTTTTTCCATGAGTTCCCTTATCTCATTCTATCCTATGTTAAAATGACCCCGTTTAGGGCTGTTTAGCTTAGCAATCCTATTGCCTGGAACCTACAACGCTAAACAGGTATTCCAATAGATATAACCTTGGTACTCGTCGATAATTGGTCCCAGAAGGCATGATGAGTACCAAATTCCCATAATGGGTAATTTAGACTACAGCAAGCACGACAAGTACCAAAACACTGTTGAATGTCAAAGCAGTTTCTGCTCATCAAAACGCATCGAATACTAAATTTGACGAGTTTTGTGACAGACGAGTACCAAGGTACCATTGTATACAGTATATACATTTGTGTTCACATTTGAATGTCTAAAATAAGTTTAAAAAAAAAAAAATCCTGCTCAGAATTCCCAAAAATATAGTTCTTGCAGTGCAATCTGGGAACATGGGCAGGGTCATGCAAATTTGCTTCCAAAGGCTTTGCTCTTGCAATCCATTACCATTTCAGACATAGCTTCCTTTAAGCACATACCTGCTGTATTATACAGCTTTAAGCAAAACCCAGGATGGATTATACACAAGCCAGTAATTCCACCCACGTACAGCTGTTTCAAGGTTACTACTTCTCATCAGCGTGGGGCAGGTTCCTAGCTTGTGTAGTAGATTTTGTGAGGAGGTAGTACTGTGGGCTTCTTAGAAGGAACCGGGGACTCTTTGATGGTGCAGCGGTGTCCTTCCTCTTTCTACTGTAGTAAGTGGGGCTGGTGCTCCGAGGGGGCCGGGAGGCTTGTGAGCCATGAGGTCCTGACCGGGGGGGGGGGGGGGGCACTGCACTACAGACATTTTTTTTTAAATAAATGAAACTGTGCTTGGGCCCCTCCAGAGGAGGGCCTCAGTGTATTGCACTGGTGGTAGATCGGACCCTGAAATACACTAGATTTACTATGATATAAAAAAATAAAATAAAACAGCCTTTAATTTATTTTTACCTTTTACGTTTCTTCTGCCATTTTGGTTTCTTTTGAGGTGGGAGAAAACGTAGAATGTATTTGCACAATGGGAATGTGGCATCTAAAACTGTTATTGCTTTCAACAGCATTAGAAAGGTCTTTAAAGGTACATTCTCATGAGAATGAGACAGCGAAAGAAATTAGATCCACGCCGTGATAAACCATTTTATATAGATATAAAAAAGATAAAGGTTGTGTGTATTTATTTTTATTTCTAAAATAGTTTAGCCCACTATCCAGTTTAGTTATTAAAATACCTATAGAAAAGCAATTGCTGTAATAAGTGTTATTTGCTTTATTTATGCATTGATTATAAATAAAAATCCAATTTCATGATTTCTAATAGCAATATTTAATATTATATTCAGTTTCAGATTATCAGCCTTCAGTTCAGATGATTGTCTCCACCCTGATAAGGTCATCAACCAAGGTTTAGCTTTTGATTATTAATTACATTCATGTTTAATGATTTCGACTACCAATATTTAATTTTATATTCACTTTCAAAGATTAGCCTCCAGTTGAGATGTTTGTCTCCACCCTGATAAGGTCATGCAGGGAGGATTAGCTGAGAGACAGGTCCAAAGGGTTTTAAGAACAATCTGATATATAGAAGTACCTGAACTGGGTCTGTATACGCATTCAATACTGTGTAAATTAGGCATTTACTGCACAACTGCGAACTCTTAGAATGTATTTATTCCAAAGTGTTAAAATAAACTGTTACAAAGTGTCACCCGGCAGCTCCAGCAATTATAATGTTTATGTGACAAATTACATCAAATTGGAACATTCTGCTGCTTATATTAACAAATTGTTATAATCACTAATTCGGTAAATTGAATAGGGCTCTATATAAGCACATAGCATATTTTTTACAGAAGTTTCTAGTTAGTGATCTTCTATCCTAAAGCAAGGTCTTCACTATCTAAAAACTTCTGTAAAAATATATGCTCTGTGCTTATATAGAGCCCTATTCAATTGGCCAAATCGGAATTTAATAAGGCTGATAGTTTCTGAAACGCGTGGAATGTTCCAGGAAATTATGTGTACAGATTTCCATACATGCCACAGTGCGCATGTGTGGAGCTAGAGAGGGGGAAACGGGGAAAGAGACACAGGGGAGGGTTGAAAGAGTGGGGAAAGGGGATAAGATACACAGGGGAGGGAGGAAGGTAGAAAGAGACAGTGGGGAAAGGGGGAAAGAGACACAGGAGAGGGGAAAGAGACACAGGGGAGGGGGGAAAGAGACACAGGGGAGGGAAGAAAGAGAAACAGGGGAGGGGAGAAAGAAACACAGGGGAGGGGAGAAAGAGATACAGGGGAGGGAGAGGGGGGAAAGAGACTCAGGGGAGGGTTGAAAGAGACAGTGGGGAAAGGGGGAACAAGACACAGGAGAGGGAGGCGGGGGAAAGAGACACATGGGAGGGATGAGGGGGGAAAGAGACACAGGGGAGGTAGAGAGGGGAAAGAGACAGTGAGTAAAGGGGGAAAGAGATACAGGAGAGGAAGGAGGGGGGAAAGAGACACAGGGGAGGCATGAGGGGGGGAAGAGACAGTGGGGAAAGGGGGAAAGAGATATAGGGCGGAAGGGACACAGGGGAGGGAGGTGAGGAGAAGAGACACAGGAAATAGGGAAGGAGACACAGGGGGAAAGAGACACAGGGGAGGAAGGAGGGGTGAAAGAGACAGTGGGGAAAGGAGAAAAGAGATATAGGGGGAAGGGACACAGAGGAGGGAGGTGGGGGGAAAGAGACACAGGAAATGGGAAAGGAGACACAGGGGGAAAGAGACACAGGGGAGGAAGGAGGGGGGGAAGAGACAGTGGGGAAAGGGGGAAAGAGATTTAGGGGGAAAGGACACAGAGGAGGGAGGTGGGGGGAAAGAGACACAGGGGAAGGAGACACAGGGGGAAAGAGACACAGGGGAGGAAGGAGGTGGGAAAGAGACATTGGGGAAAGGGGGAAAGAGATATAGGGGGAAGGGACACAGGGGAGGGAGGTGGGGGGAAAGAGACACAGGAAACGGGGAAAGAGACACAGGGGGAAGAGACACAGGGGAGGAAGGAGGGGGAAAGAGACAGGGGAAGGGGGAATAGGCACAGGGGGAAGAGACAGGGGAGGAAGGAGGGGGAAAGAGACAGGGGAAAGGGGGAAGAGACACAGAGGGAAAGGGACACAGAGGAGGGAGGATGAGGGGAAGAGACACAGGGGAGGGAGAGAGGGAAAGACACCCAGGCAGGGAGAGGGGGGAAGAGACACAGCGAAGGGAGAGGGGGAAGAGACACAGAGGAGAGATAGGGAGGAGAGATACAGGGGAGGGAGATGGGGAAGAGAAAGAGGAGGGAGGGGGAAGATACACAGTGGAGAGAGAGGCGGCAAAGAGACACAGTGGAGGGAGATGGCGGGAAAGAGACACAGGAGAGGGAGAGGGGGAGACAGAGGAGGGAGAGGGGGGGAAGAGAAACAGTGGAGGGAGAGGGTGGGAAAGAGACACAGGGGAGGGGGGGGAGAGACGCATGTAATATTATACCTTCATTTATGATGGGTAAACGACTAATATATATATACTACATCAAAAATGACGGTGCAATAAAAATGTGAAGCCATGGGAATGCTGTTTGACACACAATGTAAAGCTTTTTCTACTCTGAGGACCTTCGGCGCTCATTGCGAGCCTCTTGGTTGGTGTATTTTTTGTTATCAGAGGGGCTTTTGCTGTCACTGTAAGGTCCGCGCTGATCTCCTTTTTGCGCGTATTGCGAGCCTCTCCCCTGCTGTAGTTTGTGTCCTATGAGCATTGTTGGCGCTTGTTGTGAGGCGCGCGGTGAATGGCTTTAGCGTTTTAGCATTTAGCATTTTTTTGTTGTATATGTAGTTTTTCATGATAATTAATTCATTAATGAAATGATAAATTAATATACTTTACCTATTTGTAATTAATATATGCAGGAATCATTGTGCTGAAGAGCTGACAATCTGTTTTCATGTTCCTGCAGCATACAATGTAGGTTTGCACTGTTGTGGAGCTGAGGTGTATGTGTCAGCAATGTGTGCAGTGTGTAGTGTAAATAGGCTGCGTGCGCGAGGGGAAGCCATTAGGGTAGCTGTGTACTTCCGCATTGTGTAAGCTAGTGTTGGGAAATGGCGGCCAATGTGTGTGTGGTACACGTGTTTGGATGATTTAGCGTCCTTGGTAATAGTGTATCTTGTACCTCGTATGGGTTTGTGTAAAATCCGTATGTGCTTGCTAGTGTTTTGTGTCTTTAGGGTCCTGTAGCCTATTTTTTTTTTTTTCAGCGGCCATTTTTTCTCTCGCTTAGGGGATTTTCAAGTGGATTGTCGTATTTTTGCGAGTTCGTAATTTTTTTTTCTTCTAAGTCCTGCGTCTCGTATTTTTTTGTGTAAGTCCGTATTTTGTCATTGCGTGTTAGACTGTTTCTCAAAGTCCTGCTTCTGTGGGTGTTTGTAACCGATTGTGAGGCGCCTCGATGAGCCTTCGGTTCATTGGAGCCTCCACCTTCCGCAAATGCGGACCCTCGCTTACGGCACGCTTTGCGAGGGACGCAGTTCTTATAAGCTCGCTTTGCAAGCTCGCAAAGCGCAACAACGTTTCATAGTTTGACAACTATTATATGTAATATTTATATAACACATCAGACATATTTATGCAAAAAAAATGACACTTTCGTAAATCAAATTTTATTGTAGTTAAAATGTATCATTTTTTTTAAATGTTTGATAAAAGGACTCTGTATGAATTCTTCATGATAGGATCAACAAAAGTATCAAAAAAAATAAATAAAGGAATCAGTGTACTAAAGTAAAATAAACCTTAACATGTTGTATAATGACAAACAAAAAAATCAAGGCAGATAGTAAGCTGCAAACCTCCATATTGCATCTTGCAATGCTCATAGGATGATAACAACTTTCAATTGGCAATAACAAGTAGTTTGTTAGCTGAACGCTCTTTTATTTTCTTACAACAAACTTATGACAAATGCTACAATTTGTATCTATTAATTAGTATTTCTTATCCACCCACCAAGCAAATACTGATATCTCTTTTAAATGCGGTGACTACTGCCAATAGTTGCTAATTACATCCTAAGTTCAGTGGAAAAATATACACAAAACAAAGGACGGCGCAAATACATTCAGTTCCAGGGTTTAATTAGCAAATATTTGCAATAAAACCCAGTGCAAAGCGATTCCAGTTTTTGTTAGTAAAAAAAGCAAATTAAAATGCAAAATTTGCTGACTTCAATGTAAGTTTACTGTAAGAAAATGCAATTTAAAATAACATTCAATTGATATAGTTCTTGTTACTAGGTATACATTTAAATTATACAACATTTGACACCTCCACTGTTACTGACTGATCTACCTGTGCTCAAACAGAACGATACTGAAATCCTGGACTGTTGGTGACTACGGATAGGATGAGTGAGATAGACTAGTATAACAGGTCCCTAGAAGGAGGAGATGGGAATAAAAATATTAATAATTTATAACATTATACAATTGGTATGGATGTAACATTTTTATTTAAAGGGATATGGAATATTTCCTGTTTTTAGAGGCATATCTAAGTTTCCTGGATTATGAA